>JAYMZC010000108.1:774895-1261476 GCA_036346975.1 Drosophila prolongata
ACAGCGCCTATAAAAAGGACGGCGCAAGCGCAGCTCGGGACAGTGCGAGTGCGTGAACGCGGAATAAGTAAACATCGAAACCGAAGTGCCCAAGGATCAAGATCGCAAAGTCGAGACGCCGAACGACGACAAGTCTACAAGGCTGAGGCTACAACGCAGAGATCCAACGGTGCTAGGTCGTGGTAAAGTCAAGCTTAGGGAGTCCTTCCGCGGTTGTCAGGCGATAAAGGTGGCTAGGCGATAAGGGAGAACTTTGTTCTACCTGCTAGGCGATACACCTTGCCGACAAAGTCCAGGCTGAACTCGGAAGCCAGGCGATAAAGGTGGCTAGGCGATAAGGCGTAACTTCGGTTCACCTGCTAGGCGATACACCTTGCCGGCCCCGGTAGGGAAGCTCGCATAACATCCAGGGTTTGGTGGAGTCATCCCGATCTCCGTCACCCGGAGCAGCAAGCCGAAGCAACGCAGTAGCAGGCCAGGAGCGACGCAGCGGTAAGCCAGAAGCGACGCAGCGGAACGCCAGGAGCAGAGCAGCAGCGAGCCAGGAGCAACGCAGCAGGAGACAGCGACAACGGGCAGCAGAATAATAGCAATAAGGCTATATTTTAGAGAGTCAATAAACCAGCACCAACCTAATCATTTCTGGCGTTATCCTTTGGTCACGGGCGGTCACTCAATATAAATTTGGTGGAACGAACTCACAACTTCTCTGAGCTAGCCGCACGTTTACGTAGCGAGCAGAAAATAAAGAATCAGGTCGTTACAAGGTGCTGTAGGTGCCGTTATTTCCCTCGCCGAGCTCGGATCCAAGGTCCTCTGAAGTACCGTTCATTCTCGGTGTGTCCTCTTTATCCGGGTCCGAAGTCCGCCAATTCACCGTATAACCTTTTTGCCCTTGCCGGGCGCGGTCCAAGGTCCATCGAGGGTACCGTTAATTCACGGTGTGTCCTTTTTAGGCGGGTCCGAAGTCCGCCAATTCACCGTATGACCTCGTTGCCCTTGCTGGGCGCGGGTCCAAGGTCTCTTTAGGCGGGTCCGAAGTCCGCCAATTCCCCGTATGACTTCATTGCCCTTGCCATATGAGGGTCCAAGATCCGAAATTTCCCGTTTGACCTGGATGCCCTTCATTTCTCCGGCTTTCCCGCCTCCACCGGCTATTATTTTGGAAAAGTGGAGAGGTTTGATAAATTGGTTCCATATAATTGATCCTATAGCCGTGAATGTTCCATTGGATAATATTTAGCATATCGATTTGATTTATATTAATGTGGATAAAAGTAAAGCTAGTTATATGTTATATTTAATTGGATTATTGTTGTGGAGTTTTGGATTCGATGTTGGAAAGAGATTTAAGTTTAGCTCTAGCTAGAACAGAGCTTTGGTCGCTTTTTAAGAGACGTTTGGTCCAATTCGAAGCGTTTAGTGGGAGGATTTTTGCAGATTTTTTGATGTGGGGTCGTTCTTGGAGGTGCCGGGTATTTCCGATCCGGATGACATGGGTGCGATGGATAGGTCGAATTCGTTTAATCTGTGGCTTACTGTTTTCCTGATTGTTCATGGTTGTGTTTGTTTGGCGTTTGTCGTGTTGGACTTAGCTGTTGAGGAGTATAGGGAGTCGTCGTGATGTAGATTGACCAAGCTGACTTGGTATCCATTTTTTGTAGAGTCTTGATTGCCTGGACTTCCTTGTTTCGACAAAACAAAATTGTTGCGGGTGTGTTGATTTATTTGTTTGCTTCGTTATGGCATATTTCTGAGATTGCGTTGGCTGCAAGTCCGCAGTTTCCACAGGTAGCGGCGTTTTTGCAAAACTTAGCGGTATGACCATAGCTATAGCAGTTGTTGCAACGCATTGGAGGCGGAATGTAAGGGCGTACCTGGACTCTCTCGTATCCGATGAACAGATTTTCTGGTAGGTTGGGTGTTTTAAAAGTGAATTAGGCCTGCTTCATTTTCTTTCTTTTTATCGAGTGGTTTGTATTTGGGATGTATTTGTAGATTTTTTTTCGGTTTCTTCAATTCCTCTCAGGTCATTTGAATATATAATTCCTTTAGTGCAATTAAGGGTGCGATGTTCAGTGATTTCAATGGGAATAATAATGTGGGGATTATTTGTTGGCATTGTGTATAATTTGATGAGTCTTTCAGCTTGAGGTTTGTTTTTAGTTTTTATTAGAAGATTGCCGTCCATGGTTTTTTTTAAACTGCTGACTTCTCCTTGAATTGCGTAATCCATGTTTTTTGAAATTTCGGTCAGAGACTTGAAATGATCATCAATACTAGTTGCCACTAGAAATATTCCATCGGGAGGATGTTTTCTCCAGATGTCCGGAGGTTCGAAAATGTTGGGTTCAACAAACTAAGAGGTTGCTTAAAGTTGCCGAATTTGTCTGTTGCAGTGCTCGAAATGTAGATACGAGGTCTGTATCTTTTCTTTTGCTTTGTGCTTAGATGCTGCGCTACGTAGATGTCTCGCGGAAGAACACGACCGATCGCTTGGGCTGTCGAGGGTGAACTGTAAGCAACAATTTATATTCTTAGATCCTTTTGGAAACACCAAAAATGCGAAAAAGCTTATAAATTATTACAATAATATACTAAGGCGCATAAGTAAAAGAAGATTTACTGGCGTGTTGATAGAGCACGATATTCAAACTGATACGTTTAATTGTGGCATTTTTGTTTTGCAATTTGCTGGAGGACATTCCAATGACAAATTTGCAGCCAACTTTTTTGTTTAGAAAATAAATTTTTGAAAAATTAATTAGTTATGGAGATTCTTTAGCTTATATATGTTTGCATTGTTGCAAATCGAGAGTTGTGCATCAAATGTGGGCGAACCATTTGCAGTCAATGCAATTTTAAAATCTATAAAATCGCAAATAAATATATGCGAAGCAATAGAGAAACGTTAGAAATGTTGAACCGACCCTAGGGGGCTCCTGACCAATTGTGCTCGCCAGAGTCTTCACCCACTTTTCTGATGGGTTTTTAGAGCTTATGTATATCAATTGCAATAATGAGCGCAGTTGTGCTGATTTGTGTCTCTGAATATCTTTACCATCCACATTGTAGTTGTTTGATATATGTCTTGCATTTGTGTTGATTTGACTTCTTTTTGACACGATAGGCTTATGCGCCCCAGAGCATTTGAAACTGCTTTTTCTAACTGACTGAATCAATGAAGTTGTGGACTAGGCCTAAGGAGGATACCAAATAAAAAAAAAACGCGCCAATAACTCTACCTCAATGGTGGTGCGGAAAAGTGTGAGCCGTTGACAATATCGTGACCACAAAAAGGAAAAATTATCACGATATCTCACTAAAGAATTTCCCTAATTTGAAAATTGTAAAGATTTGATTATATAAACAGGACTAAAAAATTCTATTTAGAGCACTTTTGCTTTTCTTAGAACATAAAACGATTATTAACAACCTATTTTATTCACCGCCATCTCCGAGTTGGGTAAATACAAAGACATCGACAAGAAGAACAACTCTAGGAACTACAGCTAATTACTTCATTTCGGTAAGAATTTGGAAGGAAATAGCTTGGCCTTTTCATCACAGTTTACGTGAAAAAAGAGTTCGAGGATGTTACAAGGTAAAGAATCATTTAAACTCTTGGTTGTTTACTAACTTGATATCCGTCTTACAGATAATTTCCATGAAGAATGGCCACATTGTGATCAAACTAGCCAGAAAGTACCAATGTTAAGCTAATCCCAATAAAAAATTTGGAGAATTGTCAATATTAAACGAAATTTGCATACCCTTTAAAATGATGTATTTCAAAAACGTTTGATTATTTTATCGCTAATATTGCGGTCTCGCACTTCAGAGAGAACGAGCTCTTTGGATTCTTGGAATAGGTCGCCTTCCACGAATTATGGAATCAGCTTCGCTGATAAGACAACGCAAAATATTATATTTTTGTGACTTGCCTATGCTTAATCCTGATACGCCTGAGCCGATGCCGCAGCGTTGTGTAAAACCGTGGATATGATCATTTCCGAGCGTCCACTGGGAGGCGGAGCACTAGTCATGGCGCTTAGCAAATCGCTGCTTGGAAACTCTTCGCAATGGCTATCCCAAATTTGCTTCACTGGAATGTCATGACTGGAATTCAAAGATTTGTTTTTACACCGTTATGAAGGCATCGAGCCACCGTCTGCCGTATTGCTCAATATTCAATGCAAACGAGTCCTTGTCAGTATATGGCAGCATTGCAAACAACTACAACACCGAGAAGCGGGTCGACATGTGTGCAGTGTTGGAGCCAACTGGTATTAAGAAGCAAATGGGTGAGAGTTTTGTCTTCTTTTTCGATTTGGGTGCCGAATGCTCTTTGGTCAAGAAAAAACTTTTCAACAAGCTGGCTGGAAAAAGGATATATATTACGGTAGTGCTTAGAGGAATAGGTGATAACATTGTTAAAAGTAACTTACAGATATTGGCAGCTGTAAATATTTCCGAATTTAATGTGGCAGTCCTTTTTCATGTAGTAATGGATAATTACCTTAAGTACGATATTATAATTGGTCGAGAAATATTGCATCTACGTTTTGGTGTCATGATTGATGCTAACAATGCTAGTGAATAATGAAACTTCGATAAGCAATTTAGAAAATCTGATTAACGATAATTTGAAATTAGCTGATAATGATAAGTTAACATTAAGAACTATTTTAAATGAATTCTCAGATCGATTCATAACTGACATGCCACACACACTATACATCTAATTGATGAACATAAGACTGTACAAAGACTGTCAAAGACGTATAGATTAAGTGTACAAGAAAAACTAATAGTTAGGGACAAAATTCAATAAATTATTGAAAGCAATGTTATCGGTCCAAGTAGCTCTCCATTCGCAAGTCCTATGTTTTTAGTTAAAAAGAAAGATGGCAGTGAGACTATCCATTGATTTTCGCTAGTTAAATGCGAATACGGTGTCTGATAAGTATCCATTGCCATTAATATCAGATCAGATAGGTAGATTACGTGGTAGTAAATACTTTAGCAGTTTGGACATGGCCAGCGGGTTTTATCAGATACCTATTACCTATTCACACTGATTCCATCGAAAAAACAGCTTTCGTGACTCCAGAAGGCCAATACGAATTCCTTGCTATGCCATTCGGTTTGAAGAACGCTTCGTCAGTATTTCAAGAAGCGATAGTACGAGTCTTAGGTGATTTGGCATACTCGTATGCAATTGTTTATATGGATGAATAGAGTATCCCGGGTTTTATATTAAAGATGGCGAACTCAAGCCCAATCCCAGAAAAATAGAAGTTTTATCCGCATTAAGTCGACCAATTACTGCCACGCATTTAAGACAATTTATAGGTTTGGCTTCATATTTCAGACAGTTTGTTCCGCGATTCTCTGAACAGCTGAAACCATTGCATCAGCTAACTTCTAAGGTAAATGGATTTGTTTGGAAGGAGAATCACGAACAAATACGTAACAGGATTATTTATGTGTTGACAAGTGACCCGGTGCTGACCATATTCAACCCTGAGCTTCCGATCTAATTACATACAGACGCCAGCGCAGATGGCTACGGTGCAATGCTCCTTCACAGGATTGACGGCAGATGTAGGGTGATCGAATATTTCAGCAAGTGTACATTGGCTTCAGAATCAAAATATCATTCATATGAGCTAGAGACTTTAGCTGTGTATAATGCTATAAAACATTTTCGAAATTATCTGCATGGTAGAAAGTTTGTCGTTCATACTGACTGTAATTCCTTAAAAACGAGTCGCACCAAGGCAGAACTGACACCATGTGTACACCGATGGTGGGCGTTCTTGCAGGCATTCGATTTTAGCGTAGAGTATAGAAAGGGAACTCAAATGGCACACGTAGACTTCCTATCACGAAATCCTGTTCCAGAAGCCTCGAAAACGATAACAACGACAAGGTAGTTAAGGTTCGCGTAGACTTGGCAGTAATAACAGATAATTGGCTAATCGCTGATCAACGTAGTGACTTAGGTATAGTTGATATTATGACACAATTAAATGGAAATAAGATGCAAGTTGACAGATCTAAAACTTATGAAATTAGAGCCGGATTGTTGTATCGCAAAATTCAAAGAAGTGGTAAGACTCGTTGCTTACCAGTGATTCCGAGAGCCTTTAGGTGGTCGGTCATTAATCATGTACACGAGGCTATAATCCATCTGGATGGCAGAAGACTCTTAACTCTTGAACAATATTGGTTTGAAGTATGTCAAAGTACGTCACAAAAACGGAACGCTTTTGGCAGGAATCATTAATGGACGTCCAATTAGCTATGAATTGTACTAGTAATAGGGTGACTAAGTTCAGCTCCTTAGTATTACTAAAAGGAAAGCAGGCATGTTACCTATATTAGGTGAACCTAAGATAGATTGTAAGAAAGCTAGGGCAGAAGCTAAAGAGAATATGGGTAAAAATGCTAAATATGATAAAAGTAAAGTTGATCAAAATAGGGCAAAAATTGTGAAACATGGGATTGGCGATCATGTCTTGCTAAGAAGTGAGGAACGGCATCAAACGAAATTGGATCCCATGTTCAAGGGACCGTTTGTTGTAATAGAACTGCTGGAAGGTCATCGTTACCTCTTGTAATCATGGACTAGAGGTGAGAACTTATAAGTATCCGCATGAGAGCTTGCGAAAATTACCAGATAAACGAGTTGCATCTGAGTTGGTCGAAGAGAGTGATGGCGTTGAAATAGACGCAGGAGATGATCTACTGTCTGGTGTCGATGCCAAGGAAACTGTGGATACGAATTGATTGAAACTTTCCTTAAAGTTAGTTTGATTGCATTTTAATTTTTTTGAAATATCTCTTAAGTAGGAACACGCTATGTGAGGGTCGTAGGAATTTGTCAAAAGTTAGCTTCGAATTGGTATTTTTTTGATGGTTGCTGTCATGGACGGGATCATTTTGTGATGGTTGCTGTCTGGAACGGCTTAAGTGTGGCCATCCACGTGTTTTTGAGAATGTTTCAATTCCAAGGAAACTGTGGAAATGTCAGTTCGATTGCATTTTTTTTGTTTTTTTTTTTATTTGTTGTTGAACACGCCACACAAGGATGGAACTTTTTTTCGTGTATTGTCAAATTATTTCTAAAGATCCCAAAAAAAACGTCCAAGAATGTCTGGACACGTCGGGAGGCAGACGTAGTGGTGCTACCAGCTGCAAGAAATGCAGTGTCATTTGCATATGTGGCCAGGAGTGTACCACGAGCAACTTGGTTTGGAAGATCCGAAGTGTAAATTGTGTTCAGGAACGTACCAAGGACGCTTCCCTGCGGGACACCAGCACGAATTGGGCGAAGTCCAGAAGGGTGTCCACGAATATCCACAGCAAACTCCCTATTTTCTAAGAACGATACAATCAGATTCCAGAGTCTTTCAAGCAAAAACGTCATTAGCTTGTAGAACGAAGGACTCTTCGTGCCAAACCCTGTCAAAGGCCTGTCGAACGTCGAGAAAAACGGCTGAGCAGTATTTGTGGTCTTCGAAAGCACCCAAAACATGGTTAACTACTCTGTGCACTTCAATTTCGGCTATTTCAGTGGAAGCGTGAAGTCCCTTGATGACGACTCGAAAGGCTCGTTCATTTTTAAACTGAAAATTGCTGACAGAAATTCCATTATCCTTGAAAAGCTTCTGCACCAGTAAGAAGATTTTCCAGTTGTCTTGAGGCGAAAACCATTGGTCACAGAAGATAGTAAGGCAATTAGTTGCCTAAAATCAGTGATTCCCCTCAAAAGGAAGGGTGGAGGACGGGGATCGAGCTATGGAGCTAAAAAGCTTAAATTACCATAATAATAATAATTATATGATGGACGTTGATGCACTTCGAGCAGTACAAACAAGTGGTCCAACCACCCAAGCAAAAAAATTAGAGTTCGCGAGGAAAACAAATAGAGACAGGACACAAATGAAAATAAAAGGCACAACTAAGAATGAAGCAAATGAGTTAAAATATTAGTTTTTAATACCGGGATAGAAGTTGAAATGCAAATTAAATGATAAATGTTGTTATAGTTATTACATAGAACGCGAAAGGGCTCGTGCAGACAAAAATTTGATGTACATCGTGGCAAATTTAGAGGATAATAATTTCGTGTTAGTCAAACAAGAACATTGAAAGCTAGGCGATAAATTTGTAATTTATAAATACAACTAAAGTGTAATATTTTAAATCAAATTATGTAAATAAAATTATGTAAATAGATTAAATTGCACATTTATGACCAAAAAAAAATATTTTGGGGAGATATTATTGTTGGATTAGCTGTTTCTTTAACATTTTCGTTTTTGTTCATGGTTCTTATTTTTAACTCTGCTGGTGATAAATCGCTACATATTTAATGGAATAATTTTATGAAATGGGCTATGTGTGCTAAAGTAGCCTGAAGCTTAAAATGGCCGAAAAAGCAAAAACTACTACAAAACTTCTAACTAAAGCCGCAGAAGGACAGATTTGGGAGCCAATTTTTTTTAATTCTTTACTTAGTTAAAATAGTTAAAAATATTGTATTGACTAGGCTGTCCGATGTAAAGTGTCCGGGATTCTCGCCACCTCCGCTGTTGCTAGGCCGCGCCCTGCATTGGAAATTTTAACATTGAGAGTTTTAACAGTCCTCTTATTCCCCACTTTCTTCGGAAACGTGATAAAAGTGGCGATTTACCAGCCATTGATGTTCGGCCATTTTAATTTCTTCAAGTCTTGTATTCTAAAGACTCTTCCCCATAAGACTTTGCCCAGACAGCTCCCTCAAAGACCTTCCCAAGAGTGTTGCGTGTTAAGCCTAGTACTCAGATCGACAAACGAGTACGCTAGCGTAAAAACTTTAATCTTTCCAGTGTGACCTAAAATTTCGAGTTCGTCAGATTTAAGCGTGCTACGGTCGTAATGTCAATCAGCTGGGTTGGTTGGCAAGCAGTTAAAATTAAAATATCGTATTTGCGGGAAACACCCTTTAAAAGATATTATCAACTACCTGGGCAAGACAAGTCTGCCGCTGTACAAATAAATTAAAAAACAATACAATTTAAATTTAACAGTGTTTTTTTTAATTTACTGATAATTATTTGCTAATTTAAAAACTTTACTCAGACAAGAGGCACCCCAGATAGTAATAATGTTATTTTGTCCTCACATGTAAAGTGCTGCAATCGACTTTTACGGGTTTTTTTATTTTTTCCCTCCATTTTTTTAAATGTTCAGTGAGAAGCGCACGCCAAAAGATTAAATTTCTTAATCTTTTCGCTAGGGCTTACCAAAAGTTCATTTCCGCAGAGTGCAAACGCTATGCAATTTTCTGGTATTTTTTTCGTCGATCTGAGAACCGAGGTTAAAAAAAACGTTGAGGAAAAGTGAACGCCAGCTGTTTGCCTCTCGATCTCTCTCATGACTGGCGTACAGTTTTCGTCGATCTGAGTACTAGGCTTTAGACTTTTCCCAAGGCATTGCCCTGAACCACTTGAGTCTTCCCCAGACAGTTCCCCGTTCCCGCGTGATGTTCGAACATTTCCCCGTTGCAAAATGCATCTTTTCTTGTTCCGTTGTCTGGCCACTCTCTTAACTCGATTATCGATTGTGAGGCCAAGCGTTGCCATCGGTGCTGCCATAATAGTTTTCCGAAGTATGTGCGTCAAATTAGCGTCGGTGACTTAGCGTCGATGGCGGAATGGTGGAATTTGGAACATTCTGGCTGTTTTTATTTTTTGATTTTCTAGCTATTTAAGCACTTAATTGAAAACTTTTAGATGCAAAAATATTAAGAAAAGAAAATCCTCACTATATATGTAAGATTTAGGCATATTGGGGGTCTGGAAGTATTTCAAAAATGCATTTGAAAAATCGACTCCCCATACTTTGGAGAATATCTCAATTCACAGAGCGTGTGCCAAGTTACACGCTACATCAGCTTAAAGGACGTTATTTCAAGGATATAAACTTAAAATTTTATAAAAATTAAACCCACAGTTTTTGAGAAAATCGCTTTACAGTGGGCAAGCATCTGAATCAGCCCATACAAAAAATGGACTACAAAATTGAATTGGAAATAAAGTCTTTCACAGAGCGTGTGCCAAAATACCGTGTATATAGGCGTATGTAGGGATGTTTTAGTAATGTTTCTGGAAAATTTGATAAAAAAATTTCCCACAGTTTTTGAGAAAATCGCATTACAGTTTGCGTAGTTTAAAGGAATATAAAAGTGCCGCCCACTCTATTACTTGAACCAATCGTTAGCCATTGCATGAACCAACTTATTTTCTGTCGTTTAAAATACCAATCGACGCTAACCTTTGAAAAATTCCTACGCCCCTTACAGAGCGTGTGCCAAGTCAGGAGATATTTTAAAAAATTGATAGGCAATCGAATTAACTTTGAGGAAAGTTTCAATCACTTTGAACCCACAGTTTTCTTGAAATCAATACTTTCCCATGATCACGTCACACTTGAGCCGTTCCAGACAGCAACCATCACAAAATTGTCCTGTCCATGACAGCAACCGTCAAAAAATACCAATTCGACGCTAACTTTTGAAAAATTCCTACGCCCCTCGCAGAGCGTGTGCCAAATCGAGAAGTATTTCAAAAAACTGATAGGCAATCGAACTAACTTTGAGGAAAGTTTCAATCAATTTGAACCCACAGTTTTTTTGGAATCGAAACTTTCTCAAAAACACATGGATGGCCACACTTGAGCCGTTACAGACAGCAACCATGACAGCAACCGTCAAAAAATACCAATTCGACGCTAACTTTTGAAAAATGCCTACGCCCCTTACAGAGCGTGTGCCAACTCAGGAGGTATTTTAAAAGATTAATAGGCAATCGAACTAACTTTGAGGAAAGTTTCAATCAATTTGAACCCACAGTTTTTTTGGAATCGAAAATTTCTCAAAAACACATGGATGGCCACACTTGAGCCGTTACAGACAGCAACCATGACAGCAACCATCAAAAAATACCAATTCGACGCTAACTTTTGAAAAATGCCTACGCCCCTTACAGAGCGTGTGCCAACTCAGGAGGTATTTTAAAAGATTAATAGGCAATCGAACTAACTTTGAGGAAAGTTTCAATCAATTTGAACCCACAGTTTTTTTGGAATCGAAACTTTCTCAAAAACACATGGATGGCCACACTTGAGCCGTTACAGACAGCAACCATGACAGCAACCATCAAAAAATACCAATTCGACGCTAACTTTTGAAAAATGCCTACGCCCCTTACAGAGCGTGTGCCAACTCAGGAGGTATTTTAAAAGATTAATAGGCAATCGAACTAACTTTGAGGAAAGTTTCAATCAATTTGAACCCACAGTTTTTTTGGAATCGAAACTTTCTCAAAAACACATGGATGGCCACACTTGAGCCGTTACAGACAGCAACCATCAAAAAATACCAATTCGACGCTAACTTTTGAAAAATTCCTACGCCCCTTACAGAGCGTGTGCCAAATCGGGAAGTATTTCAAAAAATTGATAGGCAATCGAACTAACTTTGAGGAAAGTTTCAATCAATTCGAACCCACAATTTCCTTGGAATTAAAATTTGTTAAGTGAATGGCCACACGGCAGCGTTTCCAAGACACTTACCACTGTGAATCATCGATAGTTATTCGATATTTAGACAATTGACGCAATGTGCGCAGCCCTCGTTTGACTTTGCGGGACTTGCAACACAACATTTTTGACTATCAATTGAGAATGAGCAGCCAAGGTAAAAAGAAAGATGAAAGCCAGGGAAGGAAGAAGGAGGAAGTCCCGGAGACAACACAAATTTTAAAATTTGAAAGATGCTCGGTAAGAATATTATTGTATATATAAACAAAGATATTAATAATTATTATTTTTGCAGAACTTCACATTTAATTTTGGGTGCGCTCTGAAGAGGAAAGATGAAAGGTCCTCTTCAGAAAGCGAAGAAGAACATCCTCGCCCCCCCCGCCGCCGGAACAAGAGGGCTAAACCCCGCCAAAACGTCGAAGAGTCGGTAAAAAACTTGAGCCTGGATGATGAAGCGCCGGGCCCCAGCTCAAAATAATATTTTGTGAAAAATTTAAATAACAATAAAAAATATAAAAATAAATAAATACATATCTTGGAATTATTTGTTCTTATTACAGCCTCAGCTAAAAAACAATTAATATTATGTTAAAATATACATAAATAAATACATGTTCTTGGAACTACTTCAATTGTAGAAACCGTTGTCTTATTTGGTGGGTATCAAAGCTAATTCCATAATTCCTAGAAGGCGACCTATTCCTAGAATCCAAAGTGCTCGTTCTCTCTGAAGAGCAAAACCGCATAAAATAAACAAACTTTTTTGAAATACACCATTTTAGAGAGTATGCAAATTTCGTTTAATATTAACAATTCTTGAAATTTTTTTATGGGATTACCTTAACATTGGTAATTTATAGCTAGTTCAATTACAATTTTTAAAAATAAACAAACGTTTGCAAAAATATCGAAGTTTTTGAAATACATCATTTTAAAGGGTATTCAAATTTCTTATAATATTAACAATTCTTGAAATTTTTTTTTGGGATTACCTTAACATTGGTAATTTATAGCTAGTTCAATTACAATTTTTAAAAATAAACAAACGTTTGCAAAATATCGAAGTTTTTGAAATACATCATTTTAGTGGCTTCGTTGATTATTGATCACAATGTGGCCAATCTTCATGGAAATGATCTGTAAGACGGAAATCAAGTTAGTAAACAACCAAGAGTTAAAATGATTCTTTACCTTGTAACATCCTAGGGATGCGTCACCGTTCCCAGACTAGGGTGAACAGGCACTGGGGTCTCAAAGCGTACGCCTTTCGCAGCCACAGCCTCCTGTCCCTGGATCTGTCCCGGCCGGTCACACCAGACGCCTACACAGTTTTTACATGACGGTTCAAGCATACGCCGGAAGGCCGCCAATGCAGTCCCTGTGGCAGGACGCTAGGTTCAAGACGAACGCTTCCGCCCTCGCCTCTTAGCCGTGGACTGGATACGTTGTAGTATGGCTCGGTTGCTGCTGGGCCTGCGATGACTGCTCGTCGTTTCTTGCATCCTCGATGTCCTTGCTCTGCTCACGGCGCGGATCCTGGCTCCGTTGTCCGCGTGCTCTTGTGAGACTAGGAGCGGGTCTTTGGCTCTCGGGATTCGGTTAGCTGCCTGTCTAGGACTCTGGCGGTGAACTACTGTGCTCTCGACGCATACGCCTCTCGAGACACCCGTGGTTCGGACGTGCGTCCTTCGTGCCTAGTCGCACCAAGGCCTGCACAATTTTCGCCTGCCGGTTCAGGCGTACACCGGAATTCGACAAGGCAATTGTTTTCGCACGGCAGCTGGTTCTGGACAACTTCCCTTCCGAGCCCACGGTTCTTTGTCGAAGGACTCTTTTTATTTACTTCTGTCGGATTCGCCGAGCAATACGCCATGCTCAAATCTTGACCAGAATTAGAACAAAGCGCCTAGACTTAGCCGCGTGATGCCTTAAGGACCTCAGCTACCTGTTTCTCAGCTCGGAGACTTCAACTCAAAGTCCCGAACGTCTTGATGTAGCGATCTTGCTCCTGTTGACTCGGCGTGGCTCTGCTTCCTCCTGCAGTTGACTTGACTTGTTTTGTTCACTGTTTTTCTGCTTGTCTACTGATCTTGCTGGATTGACTCCTCCCGCTTCCTGCGCTCGGCCAGCTTTTATAGGCCGGCGTATCCCGTTAATTCTCGGCTTCTCCTTTTTTCGGTTTTTGCGCACGGCACCATACTCGGTCCAAAGTCCGCCGCCTTCTACCGTTACACGTTCTCTCCAAACTCTCTCCAGCCGTATTCTCCAAACTCTCTTCTTGTTTCTCTCCAAACTCTCACCAGCTGTATTAACCAAACTCTCACCAGCTGTATTCTCCAAACTCTCACCAGCTGTATTCCTCCAAACTCTCACCAGCTGAATTCTTCCAAACTCTCATTTATTTGTGAGGAGTTATTTAACTCCTCACATTCTCCCCTTTCTTCGGGAACGAAATGAGATTTGCACCTCTTCTCCGGCTGTGATCTTGGAGTTCTCCTTGGATCCGCTGTTCTGGATCGTTGATGTTGGTCCTCCTTCCCTCGACGTCGCTCCTTCTCGTTCTATGTAGTTCCCGCCCCAAATGTTTCCCCCATAGACTTGATTTTCTTCTCTCCGGCTGTCTTCCTTGTAAATCATTGTAGCCTTCGAGTCCTCTTGCTCCTTCAAATGGTTCCCTCGACGCTCACAGCTCGTACCTGAGTTCCACAGCGCCGATTCCATTTCCCGCCCGAGATGTTTCCCCATAGACTTGACTGTCTTCTCTCCGGCTGTCTTCCTTGTAAATCCTTGTAGCCTTCGAATCTTCTTGCTCATCCAAATGGTTCCCTCGACGCTCACAGCTCGTACTTGAGTTCCACAGCGCCGATACTCCATTCCTTTTCCCGCCCAAGATGTTTCCCCATAGACTTCTCGCGTTCTTCGTATCTCCTTTGAATGTCCCGCCAAAGACGTTTCCCCTATATGCTTCGCGTTCTAAGCATATCCTTTCCTTCGTTGTCTGGACACACTACCGCTTTCCCGATCGGTTTTCCAGCCGATCTCGATGATTTGAATTAGTGCAGCGTTGCCATCCGGTGGTGGCGATATTTTTTTAGTGTGACCCTTCCTGTGCCGTCATCTCCAGTTTTCTGTGCCCATCGATCGATACTATCGTCCAGTGCCAATCGACCGCTTATCAATCGAAGCGCCTCTATCCCTTTATTGAAGTGATGTAGCACAATTCTTTCACTTGGTGAGTATTTCATGCTTTCTTTTGTTTTCCTTTTTGATTTTCTCCTTATGCCCTTCATATGCCCTTTCCAGGCTCAACCTCTCTTTTGCTGAGCTGGCGACCTGACAGGGAGAGCGCAGAGAGGAAGATGACCCCATCGCTTGGCATTGTCATTCTCCCCGGCATCAGGTAAGTACCATAAATGTTAACGTTTTTCTCGCCTGCGTTTACTTATATATTTCCTTTTCTATTTTTTTTTTTTTAAGCTTGCTGGTGCCGACGATGTATGCCCCTCATCTTTCCAGCCACCTCCCCGACTTAAGATCAATAAGTTTGTGTTTATTTGTGTGTTTGTGTTTTTTTTTCAAAATTTATTGGGCGTACACCCGGATGCCGGCTGCCCCCACCCCCACCCGGAACCACCGTACGCCTCGGGTGATCAAGACGCACCTCCTTCCTTCTCGCCTTCGCGACCGCCGGTGCCTCGTTGATTCCTTCCGGCCACTCGTCGCGTGCGACCTCGCGCCAACCGCCTGGCTGCGGAGCCAACACCTGCCGCTCAAATAGCGGCCGCGCGTGCGCTACCTCCGGCTCCGACTGTTGCCGCTGCAGAGGGGGTCGGTGGTTAGCCTCGGGCTCGGGCCACACCCAAGGTGCTTTCTCCAGCGGCTCCTCCGGGTGCGTTCCCCCCTTCGCGTCGGATTGCGCCGTACTCGGCGTCGGTGGGGCATATGCGTGCGGCCGGCCTCTCTTTCGGGGATCACGCGGGTTCATTTGGGAAGCCTCTTCCTCCCATATCTGCGGCTTATCCCCGGCTGCCTCCGTCGCCAGTCCCTCCGGCCTCGTCCACACCACCGACTGCTGCCGCCACCGCACACCCTCGGCTATGAATGCCCGGATGCTGTGGCTGACGTGGGCCGCCGGTACGTCGGTCCGCACCGTCGTCGACCCCTCGGTTGCGGGGGCGGCGTCTCCGGCGTCTTCGGTTCGGGCTGGTGGTACCGCGGGGGTAGGTGCTGGCCGCCATGGAGGCGTAGCCCTCGGCACTTCTCCCTCGCTCGCCGGGTCTTCGCCGCGATGCCACTCCGGTTCGCACCGGGGCGTCAGCGGCACCTTCGGCCGCCATGGAGGCGTGGCCATCGGCGCTTCTCCCTCGCTCGCCGCGATGCCACTCCGGTTCGTACCGGGGCGTCAGCGGCACCTCCGGCAACCACCTTGGCGGAGATGGTGCCCACTCTTCTTCCTCGTCCTTCTCTTCCGGCATAGGCTCCTCTGCCGTATATCGGGGCGTTGGCGGGACCCTCCCACATCCGCTGCTCCTCCTCGTCCGCCTCTCTCAATTTGGCGTGCCACCAGATGGCCGTCTCCACGTGGTGGCGGCGCACCTTGGCCCTCTTCTCGGGCTTTTGCTCCCGTTCCGGCTCCGTCGGGTCTCGGACCCCAGGCCTTGCCTGATTCTGCGCCATGGCCCGGCTGACCGCCTCGATGTGGCCCCTTGACGGAGTTGCCTCCGCGTCTCGGGTCTCGGGGGTTTGGCCCCCAGTAGCCGACGTCCCGGGTGGGATGCGGCCATCCCTCGTCGCCTTCCGGAGCCGCCATTCCCTCTGCTCCGCGATGGGGTCATCAATCATCTCGACATCGCTGTCTGAGCTGATGACTGGCTCCGGCGAGGACTCCACGGTGCGGGCCCGTTTCAGGGACCGCCCCGGAGTTCGGGTAGGCCGGGCTGCCGACCATCCTTGCCCCGGGTTGGGTCCCTGCTGGGTCGCCATCCTCCTGCGTGCTTCGGCTCGAGTAATTACACTGCTCATGTTGACTGATATTTTCCTAATGCCTGATTGTCGCAGGGTTTTCCTCAAATGAAACCTCGGTTTCGCGTCTTCCTCTTTGTTTGTCACCGTTATCCTTTATCCAGGGTGCTTGCTCTCTTACGGTACAGCTCTCTTTGCTGTGCCGTCTTCCCCCTTTCTTCGTAAAACTCATAAGCCTTTCAGCTTGACAGATCAACATGGCACTTTGGATGCTGCGGTTCGCTGCTTCTCAACGTGCCTAAACCAATATTGTCCAGGTAGCTTCGGGATATTTCTTGGATATCCTTGGTGTATCCTAGAGGTATCCTTGGGGTACCCTTAAGGGATCCTCGGTATATCCTTGAGGTATCCTTGGGGTAGCCTTGGGCTATCCTTGTGTTATCCTTGGGGGCCTTTGGGGTATCCTTGTGGTGTCCTTGTAGTATCCTTGGATACTACATGATACTACTACCCCATGAGCGTCCTTTCCGCCTGGCGTTATCATAGATGACTCTGGCGAATGCCCGACGCTGAATCCTGTTGCCTTGCAGTCTGGATCCCTTGTGCGGTAACCATATCCTTGTGTTCTCCCCATGAGTGTCCTTTCCGCCTGGCGTAATCATGGATGACTCTGGCGACTGCCCGACGCTGAATCCTGTTGCCTTGGGGACTGGGTTCCTTATACGTTTACCGTTCCTTGTGCTGTTCTTCAAGGTGTCCTTTCCGCCTGGTTTATTGTAGTCTGTATCTAGTCCTCCGATGTGATTGTCTGCTCGTTCGCAGCGTGTGTTTGTTGCTAATGTGAACCTTTCGCTCTTTCTTTGAACCTGTGTGGCGTATTTTGCAGATTACCGGCGAGACGAATTCTACAACCTGGTAAGGACCATCGTACCTCGGGGCTAGTTTCGCAGCAAACGCTTCGGCTGCTTTGGATAGGTGGTGTTCTTTGGCCCACACTATCCTGCCCACCACTGGTGTCCACTGCCTCCTCCTCAGATTGTAATGTCTGGCTTGGTCCTGGGATGCTTTTCCAATTTTTCGGCGTACGATTTCGAAGATCTCTTGTAATTTAGCTGCATTCTTGTCTGGGGTCTCCGTGCTTTTCCCCGAGCCTAACGTTTCCCTGTCGTATAATGCGTTTGGCAAACGGGGTTCCCGGCACACATGGCAACAAGCAATTTCAATTTCAATTTATTTTTAAATGCTTTCCTAACGCTACAAGTTGATAACTTATAATTAGTGCGATAGTCACGTAGGACAAATTACTTATTAATACAGATTTGACATAGTTATTTGGAAATTTAAATGGAATTCTTAAAATTAAGTTTAAACATTAAAGGTTAAGTTGTTTTTTTTTTTTATATTGTGCTAGTATCTTGTAGGTGTAATGTGAGTTTTGACTTAAACTGCGTGGCGCTACTAATATTTTTAAAGGGTTTGGGAGCTGGTTCCATAGCCTTATTGCGTGTACGAAAAACTGCCTTTCAGAAAGTAGAGATCTGTGTCTTATTTGAATGAGGTTATTTGCTCTTCTTGAGGATGTGAATCTTAATGCTTCAATGAGATAAGTTGGTTCCCTCGTGTAAATTATTTTGTGCAGATATATTAAAACTCTTAGTTTCATCCAATCGGTCAAATTAAGTTCAAATATTCTATATGCATAGCTTGTAACATGGTCAAATCGACGTAGATTGAATATAAATCTTGCTTTATTATTATATGCAACTTTTATTTTTTGATGGCTGGCTGCATCGCAATTTGAAAAAATTTCTATCCCATAAAAAAGTGTAGGGATTAAACAGGTCTTGGCAATTAACATACGAACATTTATGGGTAACAGACTTTTAACAGGACAGAGGGACCTTAGTAAACCGTACGTTTTGCCTACAGCCTTATTTATATGGTCATTCCAACTAAGTTTATTATTGAATATGATACCCAAGTTTGTAGCATTTTCAACATATTTAATGGGCATGCTGTTTATCATCAATGGCTGCAGGTCAGCAATATTTACTTTCTTTTTATATATTACGAGACATTTACATTTTGTTGGGTTTAGACCAAGGCCATTGTCTTTGGCCCAGCTGCTAACTTTACCAAGCTCTCGATTGCATATATTCACACACTCGTTAATTCTACTAATGGGACGGCTAACATACATCTGGACATCATCTGCGTACATGTGAACATCACTATTTGACAACACACAGGGAAGGTCATTGACATACAGAGTAAACAGTAAAGGTCCAAGAACTGAGCCTTGAGGCACACCACGTTTAAGGACTACAAGAGAAGACGAAACATTTGATATTACTACAGACTGCCGACGATTTTTTAAGTACGAGGTCATAAGTTTGACAGAAATTGTTGAAAAATTGAACTGAGTTTTCAATTTTGAACACAGAACTTCATGATTAACAGAGTCAAAAGCTTTACTATAGTCAAGAAGTACTAGAAGCGTCACGTTGCATTTGTCTGCATGTTTACTTATATATTTCCTTTTCTATTTTTTTTTTTTTAAGCTTGCTGGTGCCGACGATGTATGCCCCTCATCTTTCCAGCCACCTCCCCGACTTAAGATCAATAAGTTTGTGTTTATTTGTGTGTTTGTGTTTTTTTTTCAAAATTTATTGGGCGTACACCCGGATGCCGGCTGCCCCCACCCCCACCCGGAACCACCGTCCGCCTCGGGTGATCAAGACGCACCTCCTTCCTTCTCGCCGTCGCGACCGCCGGTGCCTCGTTGATTCCTTCCGGCCACTCGTCGCGTGCGACCTCGCGCCAACCGCCTGGCTGCGGAGCCAACACCTGCCGCTCAAATAGCGGCCGCGCGTGCGCTACCTCCGGCTCCGACTGTTGCCGCTGCAGAGGGGGTCGGTGGTTGGCCTCGGGCTCGGGCCACACCCAAGGTGCTTTCTCCAGCGGCTCCTCCGGGTGCGTTCCCCCCTTCGCGTCGGATTGCGCCGTACTCGGCGTCGGTGGGGCATATGCGTGCGGCCGGCCTCTCTTTCGGGGATCACGCGGGTTCATTTGGGAAGCCTCTTCCTCCCATATCTGCGGCTTATCCCCGGCTGCCTCCGTCGCCAGTCCCTCCGGCCTCGTCCACACCACCGACTGCTGCCGCCACCGCACACCCTCGGCTATGAATGCCCGGATGCTGTGGCTGACGTGGGCCGCCGGTACGTCGGTCCGCACCGTCGTCGACCCCTCGGTTGCGGGGGCGGCGTCTCCGGCGTCTTCGGTTCGGGCTGGTGGTACCGCGGGGTAGGTGCTGGCCGCCATGGAGGCGTAGCCCTCGGCACTTCTCCCTCGCTCGCCGGGTCTTCGCCGCGATGCCACTCCGGTTCGCACCGGGGCGTCAGCGGCACCTCCGGCCGCCATGGAGGCGTGGCCATCGGCGCTTCTCCCTCGCTCGCCGCGATGCCACTCCGGTTCGTACCGGGGCGTCAGCGGCACCTCCGGCAACCACCTTGGCGGAGATGGTGCCCACTCTTCTTCCTCGTCCTTCTCTTCCGGCATAGGCTCCTCTGCCGTATATCGGGGCGTTGGCTGGACCTCCCACATCCGCTGCTCCTCCTCGTCCGCCTCTCTCAATTTGGCGTGCCACCAGATGGCCGCCTCCACGTGGTGGCGGCGCACCTTGGCCCTCTTCTCGGCCTTTTGCTCCCGTTCCGGCTCCGTCGGGTCTCGGACCCCAGGCCTTGCCTGATTCTGCGCCATGGCCCGGCTGACCGCCTCGATGTGGCCCCTTGACGGAGTTGCCTCCGCGTCTCGGGTCTCGGGGGTTTGGCCCCCAGTAGCCGACGTCCCGGGTGGGATGCGGCCATCCCTCGTCGCCTTCCGGAGCCGCCATTCCCTCTGCTCCGCGATGGGGTCATCAATCATCTTGACATCGCTGTCTGAGCTGATGACTGGCTCCGGCGAGGACTCCACGGTGCGGGCCCGTTTCAGGGACCCCCGGAGTTCGGGTAGGCCGGGCTGCCGACCATCCTTGCCCCGGGTTGGGTCCCTGCTGGGTCGCCATCCTCCTGCGTGCTTCGGCTCGAGTAATTACACTGCTCATGTTGACTGATATTTTTCTAATGCCTGATTGTCGCAGGGATTTCCTCAAATGAAACCTCGGTTTCGCGTCTTCCTCTTTGTTTGTCACCGTTATCCTTTACCCAGGGTGCTTGCTCTCTTACGGTACAGCTCTCTTTGCTGTGCCGTCTTCCCCCTTTCTTCGTAAAACTCATAAGCCTTTCAGCTTGACAGATCAACATGGCACTTTGGATGCTGCGGTTCGCTGCTTCTCAACGTGCCTAAACCAATATTGTCCAGGTAGCTTCGGGATATTTCTTGGATATCCTTGGTGTATCCTAGAGGTATCCTTGGGGTACCCTTAAGGGATCCTCGGTATATCCTTGAGGTATCCTTGGGGTAGCCTTGGGCTATCCTTGTGTTATCCTTGGGGGCCTTTGGGGTATCCTTGTGGTGTCCTTGTAGTATCCTTGGACTATCCTTGTGTTATCCTTAGGGTATCTTTTGGGCTGCCTTTGGGTTATCCTTGTGGTGTCCTTGTAGTATCCTTGGAGAGTCGTTTGTGTAGTTTTTACGTTGAGCCTTGATGGTGTCCTTACGGGTATTCTTGGGGTATTCTTAAGGGATCCTTGGGGTATACTTGGAGATTTGAATTATGCCTGCCGTTCCTACTGTTTTTGAGTTGTAGTTGTTAACCGTATCCTTGTGTTTTCCAATTCAGTGTCCGCCTGGCGTAATCACTGATGAATTGGCGAATGCCCAAAGTTGAATCCTGATGCCTCGCAGTCTGGGTTTCTTTCATGTTAACCGTATCATTGTGTATTCAGTGTCCCTCCGCCTGGCGTAATCACGGATGATTTGGCGAATGCCCAAAGTATAATCCTGATGCCTCGCGGTTTGGGTTTCTTACATGTTAAACGTGTCCTTGTGCTGTCCCCTTAAATGTCCTTTCCGCCTAGCGTGATCACTGATGATTTGGCGACTGCCCAAAGTTGAATCCTGATGCCTTGCGGTCTGAGTTCCTTGCATGTTAACCGTGTCCTTGTGCTGTACCCGTAAGTGTCCTTTCCGTCTAGCGTGATCACGGATGATTTGGCGACTGCCCAAAGTTGAATCCTGATGCCTTGCGGTCTGGGTTTCTTACATGTTAACCGTGACCTTGTGCTGTACCCGTAAGTGTCCTTTCCGCCTGGCGTGATTATGGATGACTCTGGCGAATGCCCGACGCTGAATCCTGTTGCCTTGCGGTCTGGATCCCTTATGCGGTAACCATATCCTTGTGTTCTCCCCATGAGTGTCCTTTCCGCCTGGCGTAATCATAGATGACTCTGGCGAATGCCCGACGCTGAATCCTGTTGCCTTGCAGTCTGGATCCCTTGTGCGGTAACCATATCCTTGTGTTCTCCCCATGAGTGTCCTTTCCGCCTGGCGTAATCATGGATGACTCTGGCGACTGCCCGACGCTGAATCCTGTTGCCTTGGGGACTGGGTTCCTTATACGTTTACCGTTCCTTGTGCTGTTCTTCAAGGTGTCCTTTCCGCCTGGTTTATTGTAGTCTGTATCTAGTCCTCCGATGTGATTGTCTGCTCGTTCGCAGCGTGTGTTTGTTGCTAATGTGAACCTTTCGCTCTTTCTTTGAACCTGTGTGGCGTATTTTGCAGATTACCGGCGAGACGAATTCTACAACCTGGTAAGGACCATCGTACCTCGGGGCTAGTTTCGCAGCAAACGCTTCGGCTGCTTTGGATAGGTGGTGTTCTTTGGCCCACACTATCCTGCCCACCACTGGTGTCCACTGCCTCCTCCTCAGATTGTAATGTCTGGCTTGGTCCTGGGATGCTTTTCCAATTTTTCGGCGTACGATTTCGAAGATCTCTTGTAATTTAGCTGCATTCTTGTCTGGGGTCTCCGTGCTTTTCCCCGAGCCTAACGTTTCCCTGTCGTATAATGCGTTTGGCAAACGGGGTTCCCGGCACACATGGCAACAAGCAATTTCAATTTCAATTTATTTTTAAATGCTTTCCTAACGCTACAAGTTGATAACTTATAATTAGTGCGATAGTCACGTAGGACAAATTACTTATTAATACAGATTTGACATAGTTATTTGGAAATTTAAATGGAATTCTTAAAATTAAGTTTAAACATTAAAGGTTAAGTTGTTTTTTTTTTTTATATTGTGCTAGTATCTTGTAGGTGTAATGTGAGTTTTGACTTAAACTGCGTGGCGCTACTAATATTTTTTAAAGGGTTTGGGAGCTGGTTCCATAGCCTTATTGCGTGTACGAAAAACTGCCTTTCAGAAAGTAGAGATCTGTGTCTTATTTGAATGAGGTTATTTGCTCTTCTTGAGGATGTGAATCTTAATGCTTCAAAGAGATAAGTTGGTTCCCTCGTGTAAATTATTTTGTGCAGATATATTAAAACTCTTAGTTTCATCCAATCGGTCAAATTAAGTTCAAATATTCTATATGCATAGCTTGTAACATGGTCAAATCGACGTAGATTGAATATAAATCTTGCTATATTATTATATGCAACTTTTATTTTTTGATGGCTGGCTGCATCGCAATTTGAAAAAATTTCTATCCCATAAAAAAGTGTAGGGATTAAACAGGTCTTGGCAATTAACATACGAACATTTATGGGTAACAGACTTTTAACAGGACAGAGGGACCTTAGTAAACCGTACGTTTTGCCTACAGCCTTATTTATATGGTCATTCCAACTAAGTTTATTATTGAATATGATACCCAAGTTTGTAGCATTTTCAACATATTTAATGGGCATGCTGTTTATCATCAATGGCTGCAGGTCAGCAATATTTACTTTCTTTTTATATATTACGAGACATTTACATTTTGTTGGGTTTAGACCAAGGCCATTGTCTTTGGCCCAGCTGCTAACTTTACCAAGCTCTCGATTGCATATATTCACACACTCGTTAATTCTACTAATGGGACGGCTAACATACATCTGGACATCATCTGCGTACATGTGAACATCACTATTTGACAACACACAGGGAAGGTCATTGACATACAGAGTAAACAGTAAAGGTCTAAGAACTGAGCCTTGAGGCACACCACGTTTAAGGACTACAAGAGAAGACGAAACATTTGATATTACTACAGACTGCCGACGATTTTTTAAGTACGAGGTCATAAGTTTGACAGAAATTGTTGAAAAATTGAACTGAGTTTTCAATTTTGAACACAGAACTTCATGATTAACAGAGTCAAAAGCTTTACTATAGTCTAGAAGTACTAGAAGCGTCACGTTGCATTTGTCTGCATGTTTACGTATATCGTCCGAGATTTTTAGGATTGCCGAGGTGCAGCTACGTTTTATTCTGAATCCCGATTGGTTGTTGTTAAGTAGAGCATTATCACCTATATAAGAGTTTATTTGGGATGCCATAATGTTCTCAAAGGCTTTAGATAAGAACTGTAGAATTGATATAGGTCTATAATCCTTGTTGGCTTTCATAATTGGGATAATTTTTGCGATTTTCCAACAGTCAGGAAATGCGGATGTTGTAAATGCAGTGTTAAAAATGTGAGTAATGTATGTAAGAATTTTAGGAAGTATTATTTTAATGAATTTAGGATTTATTTCGTCTAGTCCGATTGCGTCTGATTTAATTTTAAGAATATTGACGAGAACTTCATACTGATTAACACAAACAAATCTAAAACTATTATCACAGAAATGTTCAGGTACTGAATTCAGGTACAAATTGTTATCGTCGATTTCAGGTACATAGCATTCTGAGAGTTGTTGGTTTAGCTCTTCGACATTAACATCCTGTCCCGGCGTTGATTTTTGATTTCCTATCCCTAATGACTTGATTTCTTTCCAGGTTTGTCTAGACGATGTTGAGTTTTTGAATTTTCGAAAATAGAATTTTGACTTTGCGGTGTCAATAAGTTTAGTGACTGTGTGTCTCAATGATTTAAATTGGGCATAATGTGGCGGAGTCTTATACCTTTTCCACTTTTGATATGCAAAGTTTCGCTTTTGTATTGCTGACTTAATTTCATTATTAAACCACGGCTTAATAAAATGTTTAATGTGTTTACTTGTGATTGGAACGAAACAATTGTACAAGTAACTAATATTACGTTGAAGCAAACTGAGTTGTTCGTCTACATCTGGAAGACAGTAAATGTCATTCCAACTGCATTTTTCGAGTTCGGTATTAATAAGGTAATAGTCTATATTATTAAAATCCCTAAATTTATTTTTTCGTCATTATACTGAAGGTCAAAATTATAGGTCAAGTATATAAGGTCACGTTTTGAAAACGACGGCACAATGAGTTGGTCATACAAACATATTTTTTCAACATCACTAACAAAAAAAAACATCTAACAGTGAGCTGCATGTTCTGCTGAAATGAGTCGGGTAAGTGGAGTTTACAAGATTCAAGCCTAGTGATTCCATGTTAATTTTAAGGTGCTCTTCCCGAAGTATGTTGCTGTTGAGATCACCCGCTAAAAGTATATCTTCGTAATTTATTGTGATGTCTGATAGCTTATTTAAAATATCGTCATAGTTAATGCTACTACGTGGGCGGTATATGCAACCCAGCAGCATTTTTTTTTGTGAGGACTGATTTTTAATTTCAAGGAAAGTATTCTATTGGGCTGCTATCGGGATGTTTACATATAAACTTGGACACTAATTTTGTACTAACATAAATTGCTACACCACCTCCATGACTGACACGGTCCGCTCGGTAGACATTATAGCCATCACACGAAATTATAACCTAATTCAGACCAGAATTTACAAATAAATATTTAAACTCATCGACTTTTGTCGGCAAACTTTGAGCATTAATGTGACAAACTTTAAGCCCAACTCTCTGCTTTGTGAGTATGCGCAATAGGGTATGGCTATTTCCTTCATTTAGGTCTTCCATTTCCAAAATTTAAATAAAATTATTAGCTGCTCACGCACTAGATATGAAAAATTGAATTGATAAAACATCACGGAGAACATTAAGTAAACAAATCGACCTACAATAATTTTTAATCTAACAAATACTAAAACTATGGATCTGCGTTTAAAACTAATCTCGAAATGAACTATTTCTCGACGGGCCTCACAAATTGTTGGTCAGCTCAGAAAGCTCGTGCAAGCTCCGCACGTAATGAGCTTCCACTCCGTCGATCATCTTTACAAAGACATCTCCACGGCGAGTAAAGACAGCTGTGAGGCGCTTGTGCTTTTTGAGATGCATTGCTCTCTTGAAGACCTCGTAATTATGCTTTGTCAGCTGTTCATTAATGTAGATCAGTGCTGGAGACTCCAGACCAATTAGCTGTAAGCTCAGTTGTGTTTTTGTAGTTCGCCGGTATGCCCCTATTGCTCGTAGTAACGCCGCTTTTTCACGCACGTGATCCATCTTTATATGGATAATCGTGTCTACAAGTGTTTGCCCAGTTTGTCGGGGCCGCACTCTGTAGATAGATCTCACCAGTGGAGGCGGAGTTAAATGGAGTGAAAAACAGAGCCGGTTGAAAAGCGTTTTAAGATTTTCTCCCTCCGCTTGCGGTACCCCATGCCAGCGCAAGGTACATGAGACCGCTGCGTCTTCCTCTGCTTCACATTTGGCTGCCAGTCTGGCATCCAAGTCTCCAACCTGTTGCTTCAGCTGATCAACCAAACCTCCAGCAGTGTTTGGTGCCGCCAATTTGCCGGTCAAGTCGTGGATCTGCTGCTTCAGCTCAGCTACCACCTTTACCTCATTCTCCAGCTGGCTCACACGTTGAGTGAGAGTATGGATCTCTTCGGTCATCGCCTGGAACTTTTCCTGGAGAGAGCTGAGGAAACGTGCCTCACTCTCTCGAAACTCCTGGCCCAAGATTTTCTTCTGCTCATCAAATCTGGCATCCATCAGTTGGAGCATCTTGACGGATGTTGCATCAGACAAGCGGGTCGCCCTCTGATCAGGGCTTGTTGCAACCCGCACACGCTTATTCGCCGACATGTTGTGGTTTTTATTTTGTTATGTGTTTATTTCGTGAGAGTTGAGTGATTTTTTGTTTGTTTCTGAGTGGTTTTATTCTGTTTCTATTGCGTTTGACTGTATTACGGTTATTTCTTCTGTTTGTAAGTGGTTCGTTTGAGTGAGTGTTGCAATTTATTTCACTGCACTTTTTTGCCTCTAGAAAATGTATGTTAATTTGTTTATTTGAAGTACAATTGTTTTATGTGCATTGAATCGGTGTATCGCGCAGGCTTACGCGGTTGTTGTTCAAAATTTGATGGTTTATTATGCGTATTTCTTGTGTTTTAATCCGAAATTCCCAGGAGCTCTAGGATTTGCGACTTTCTCTCTTTCTTTTCTGTATGAGAAACGCTGGGGAGTACCTGGTTGATTTAGATATGCTTGAGTTTACTGCTAGCATAATTTCTGGCCAATTCTCGTCCCAGGTTCTTTGGTCCTTTCCTGCGAATTGAGCTATCTTCGTTTTTACCGTGGGTTTTCCTGCGGTGTGTAGGGCGCCGTGAATTGCTGCTTTATTCCCATTTCGCTAAGAAATCTTTTAAAGGATCGACTGGTGAACTGTACTCCATTGTCGGTTATCACTATCTTTGGAGCCCCGAACCTTGATATTACGCGTTCTCTGAACGCCCTCTGTAGGGTCTCCGCTGTCGCTGTTCGTAGCGGCACAATTTCAGTCCATTTGGAAAACCGATCGATTAACACCAGTATCATCTGTTTTCCGTGCTTTGATCTTGGCAATGGCCCGACGAAATCCGCACATACTGTTGCCCATGGTTCCTCTGGTACCTGAGTGAACATTTTTCCTGCAGCTTGCAGCTGATTGGGCTTGTATTTCAGGCAAACTTCACACTTGCGTACGTGGGTCCTGGCGTCTCTATGCATTCCTGGCGGATGGGGAGTCATGGTTTTCTTCCAGTACGGATTGTCTTAGACCCTGCGGAACGCAGTTTCCAAGCCACGACATCTTTATTGCCCGCTCTGTGAGGAATGTGCCTATAGAGAGACTCGCCTTCCATTACATTGTCGGGATATTTTTGTGGTTGGGCCTTTATTTTCTCGCACATACTTCTGATCCAGCTGCAGCTATTGGTTGGTTTTTCCGATGCGTCTTTCATGGCCCTAAGAGTCTCCGGCAACGGTTATCGGGATAGGGCGTCTGCTACCACGTTCAGCTGTCCTTTCCTGTACGCTATCTCGAAGTCGTACTGCTGTAACTCCAGGCCCCATCTTGCTATCCTTCCAGAAGGGCTTTCTATGCTGTTTAACCACTTTAAAGCCATGTGGTCTGTAACCATTTTAAAATGGTAGCTGAATGTAGTCCGAAAGGCATTACTTTCCATTGTAATAAGCCTTTGCCTGGTACTGTAAACGCCGTATATTGCCTCCAAAGGGACTTGCCAATATCCGTCTTTCAGGTCTAGACTGTATTTTGCCTCTCTGAGTTGGTCCAGGATATAATTAATCCGCGGCATCGGGTAGGCATCTTTTATGGACTTTGCGTTTATTTGTCTGAAATCAACGCATAGCCTCCACTTGCCCGTCTTCTTTTCCACCATTACGATGGGCGAGCTGTATGGACTTCTTGAATGTTCTATGAAGCCCATTTGTAACAACTCGTCCACTTTTGCGTTGATCTCTCCTTGGACTCTTGGATTCTTAGGATAATACCTCTGTTTGATTGGCTTGTCGTCTTTCATGGTGATTTGGTGCTCGGCCACTGTAGATGTTCCTGACATGGTGCTGAAATCTGCTAACTGTTTGTCGAGGAATTTTTCAATGTCCTCTTCATCACTTAAGTGTGAATCTACCGCCACCGACAGCCTTTCTTTCAGACATCCATTATGCCGTTTTCTTGCCGGTATTCGCAATTCATGCCCGGCACATTTTATTTCCGCCCCGACTCCCGTGAGGAAATTCCATCCCAGCACTAGTTCATCCACTACTCCTGGAAGTATCAGCAGATTCATCTCCAATTGTTTGTTTCCAAATTCCACCGTGATCTCGAGCTGTGAGCTTATTCCGCTGCATCTGCCGTCCGCCAACCTAACTTGCCGTCTTGTCCTTGTGATCCTTCCTTTGTCAGCCAGTCTATCCGCTAGCTCCTCGTTGATGAAACTTGACGTAGCTCCCGTGTCAACTGTGGCCTTGTATACGACGCCTTCAACTTTAACGTACGCGGATAACTGCTGCTCTTCCTCGATCAAATTGCCAGTTAGTTTGGAGATGAGGCAATTTGGGACCCCTGTGCGCCTCTCTGCGACTGGGATCGCTGCCCATTTCCCGCTTTTTGACAACACTCTACGCTCCTGATGCCAACTTTGCCGCACACCCAGCAGAACAGTACTCTTTGGTTTCTGCATCCTCGTGCCCAGTGGTCGTGTCCTCCACAACGGCGACATGCCTCCTGTGGGTTTATAATGTGGGTCTGTGCATTGATGGCTCTTGGCATTGGGTTGCGTGCCACCTGAGTGGTGTTTGCTGACCTCCATAATGTGTTCGTTGGCTGCCTTTGTTGTGTTACATTGGCCGGTGTCCACTGGCCGTAGGACGGTGTTTGGTTTACCGTGCTGTCTTCACATCTCCTGCATGTAGTTTGTGGTGGTGCTGCGATTTTGTTTCGAGAGAACTTGTGTTCGTGAACGAATTCTTCTCGCTCTTTGTCCAGTTCTTCGTACTCGTCAGCCAGGATCATTAATGTGTCCAGATCATCCACTTTGTACGTTCTTAGTGAAATTCTCAGGTCTGGTGTGCAGTTGTCCTTGATTGTTTCTAGGGTCTCCTTTGGCGAGTACCCGAGTGGCCTCATCAAAGTCTGCATGTCCACCATGTAATCTTTGAACGGTTCCCTGAAACCTTGTTTCCGCTGTTTCACCTTGTCTGCCAACTTCGAGAAGAACCCTCTCGGCAGAAAGTACGTCTGGAAACTTTCGCTGAAATCTCCCCATGTCCTCCAATGTTTGTTGTTTGAAATAAACCATTTCAGAGCTTTGCCTTGCAACAGCTCTGGCATTGCACGTGGGATCATGTTTAGGTTCAGACCGTACGTGTTCGCGGACCACTCCACCTGTTCTAGGAATTCCAGTGGCTTCTCTGTGCCGTCGAATTTGAACGACCATTCTCTCACTTGCTTTGCGACTTTGGCGTAATCTGGTGTGTTAGGTCATTGCTGCCCTGATTTTCTTTCTTGGCTTGCGTTTCGACTCCTGCCAGCTTCCTTCATGCTGTCCACTCCAAGACTTGCTATGAGCTCCTCGGCGTCAGGGTTCAGCAATTTGATTGTTGGGCCTGGCTTATCGTCGTATTTCTCTTCCAGCTCAGCCCAGATCTCTGCTACTCCTGGGTCATCCTGTTTCCTTGTTAGGTACTCTGAGAGGGCTTTCCTCATGTCATCCGTTCTTCCCTACAAAGTGATGCCTAACTTGGCTCCTATTTTGGCGAAATCTTTTTTCTTGAGGAGATATATCCATCCTTTCCCCATTTTCTGTGTATTTGCTGATTCTCACCGACCGGACAATCACGTTTTGGGCGCCAGATGTAACGAACTGATTTAGTATTGTCTGCTCACTACGAGTATCGTGCGGCTAGCTCAGAAGATGTGTGTTGTTCGTCCCACCAAATTTATATAAACGTGACCGCCCGATTGTCAAGTGAGAACGCACAGAATGTTAGGATGTTTTTACTAGGATCTTTATTCGCCGACTTGTCCCTCGGCCTGGGACTAATGGTGACAGATGGGTGTCTCAACGCCTTCCTTGAAGAATTGCGGCTGCTCCACCGTCGCTCTGCGCTGCCTCGTTGCTCGCTGCTCCGGAACGCCTCCGCTGTCTTTGGCCTCGGGGCTTTGAGGGTCTAGGGATGCGTCACCGTTTCCAGACTAGGGTGAACAGGCACTGGGGTCTCAAAGCGTACGCCTTTCGCAGCCACAGCCTCCTGTCCCTGGATCTGTCCCGGCCGGTCACACCAGCAGCCTACACAGTTTCTACCTGACGGTTCAAGCATACGCCGGAAGGCCGCCAATGCAGTCCCTGTGGCAGGACGCTAGGTTCAAGACAAACGCTTCCGCCCTCGCCTCTTAGCCGTGGACTGGATACGTTGTAGTATGGCTCGGTTGCTGCTGGGCCTGCGATGACTGCTCGTCGTTTCTTGCATCCTCGATGTCCTTGCTCTGCTCACGGCGCGGATCCTGGCTCCGTTGTCTGCGTGCTCTTGTGAGACTAGGTTCAGCGGGTCTTTGGCTCTCGGGATTCGGTTAGCTGCCTGTCTAGGACTCTGGCGGTGAACTACTGTGCTCTCGACGCATACGCCTCTCGAGACACCCGTGGTTCGGACGCGCGTCCTTCGTGCCTAGTCACACCAAGGCCTGCACAATTTTCGCCTGCCGGTTCAGGCGTAGGCCGGAATTCGACAAGGCAATTGTTTTCGCACGGCAGCTGGTTCTGGACAACTTCCCTTCCGAGCTCACGGTTCTTTGTCGAAGGACTCTTTTTATTCACTTCTGTCGGATTCGCCGAGCAATACGCCAAGCTCAAATTCTGACCAGAATTAGTACAAAGCGCGTAGACTTAGCCGCGTGATGCCTTAAGGACCTCAGCTACCTGTTTCTCAGCTCGGAGACTTCAACTCAAAGTCCCGAACGTCTTGATGTAGCGATCTTGCTCCTGTTGACTCGGCGTGGCTCTGCTTCCTCCTGCTGTTGACTTGACTTGTTTTGTTCACTGTTTTTCTGCTTGTCTACTGATCGTGCTGGATTGACTACTTGTGATCGACTGATCCCGCTTCCTGCGCTCGGCCCGCTTTTATAGGCCGGCGTATCCCGTTAATTCTCGGCTTCTTCTTATTTCGGTTTTTGCGCACGGCACCATACTCGGTCCAAAGTCCGCCGCATTCTACCGTTACACGTTCTCTCCAAACTCTCTCCACCTGTATTCTCCAAACTCCCACCAGCTGTATTCTCCAAACTCTCACCAGATGTATTCTCCAAACTCTCACCAGCTGTATTTAACTCCTCACAATACACTCTAAACGATGCCATCACACATTTATATAATCGCATCATGATTGATTGGGAAAGAGAATACAAAGCTTTCTGCCTTGAAAGAAACAAAGGATATTGCTTAATATTTTCTTATGTTGATACAAAACCATGGTTCAAAGACAAAAACTGCAATCTATGTAAATCGTCTCGAAGTCAAACAACTAAACAGAATTTTAAGCGGCCATGCTTTCGACAAACACACGTTATACAAATTAAAAGTTTTTGACAATTTCATTTGCGACTGCGACTGCAACTCCAATTCCATTGAGGACATCTCTCACATATTACATAAATGCTCAAAATATTAATCTATTTTTAGAAATTTCCCGCTCTTACTTAAATACAACGATATAAATCGGTTTTTTGCTGACGAACCAATAACAAATTACACCTCTATAACACAATTCATACGCTCAGCTAAGATAGACTTATGATTAACATATCATCTCATTTTATTAATACACTAGCAAGGTAGCCCGCAGCTTCGCCTGCGGAAATTAAGATTAGCAATTTCCTAACTATATCGCTTAAAACTATACTTTTGATTAACTTTTTTATTTGCTACTTTATTTAAACTAAAACCATTCCACATTTCCACACCACCATAGAGGTAGAGGTTTTGGCGCGTTTTTTTTTTTGTGGTTTCCCCATGAGGCCTATTCCACAGTGCATTTTAATTAGAAATGTTTAACATTTTTGCAAGACTTCTCTATAAACGATATTTTTTGATTTTCCTTCTGGCGCTAAAATAATTAAAGACTCAGAGGAGCTAACTCTTGAACAGGCCACATAAAACTGACCATGAGAGAAGCAATCGTCCCTTAAATCTAGTCCAGCTAGTTTTAAGGTCTGACCTTGCGATTTATTTATCGTTATTGCAAAGCAAACTTTTACAGGGAACTGAAGTCTTTTAAACTGAAACGGTAGATTTGATGGTATTAGGGGTATTCGTGGTATAAAAACAATTTCTCCTTTGGCACAGCCAGTAAAAACCACAGCTTCGATTAAATTGTTATGAAGAGCTTTTACTTGCAATCTTGTACCGTTACATAGTTTTGGAGGTCTTAAATTTCTCAACAGCATAATTGGTGCACCAATCTTAAGCTTTAGAATGTGTAAGGGAAGTCCAGGTGGATTTTGTTGGTTGAGAAATTCAACCGGAAAATGAACTGCTTCATCAACTTCAGTGACTGAATCAATAGACTTATACGTAACTTCAATACCATCAAATGATTTTAACAGTATGTTATTTATAACCACAGCCCTATCATTTCTAGCAGTTAATATTGCTCTCTCCGAAAACCAATCTAATGATTTGGTTGAGATTTTTGAAATTTCCGGAAATATATTTGATGTGAGCTCCTCAAGGGAAGTTACAACAGTTCCTAAACCTGAAGGAATAATTATTTTTCCTTCGACAGTTGGAAAAAGACCGTCTCCAATTCTCAATAATGTATGTGCAAAAATTCCAGCAGTTGTATCGCCTTTTAAATGCACACGCATGTTTTTTGTTAGGCACAATTTTTGAATAGTTGGGCAAAGAAATGATGATTTTAAGCAGGCTTGTATTTCATCTGCCCTTGTTCCTCGAGGAACTACAGGAAGCGTTTGACGAAAATCTCCAGATAATAAAACCGTCATACCTCCCATTAGAAAATCATTACCACGAATATCTTTCAACATTCTATCCAACGCTTCAAAAGCACTCTTATGAGCCATTGTGCATTCATCCCAAACAATAAGTCTACATTCTTGAAAAACCAATGCCATATTACACCGTTTAGATATTGAGCAACATGGTGTTTCTACATTTATTAAATCCAATGGGAGTTTAAACACAGAGTGGGCTGTGCGTCACTTGTTCACTTGCAATTTTGCTAAAGATGAGAAAAAACAAGAGAGAACGCTATAGTCGGTTGCCCCGACTATCAGATACCCGTTACTAAGGTAAAGGGAGTGCGAGGGAGATGGAGATAGAAACTTTGATCACGCATAACTTTTTAACGAATGGTCCGATTTGAAAAATTTCTTCTACATTTCGATAGGTATTGATAAACACAATAAAACTGCATTTTTACTTTTCCGAAATATTTAAATTTTTAAAATCGTATACAAGCGATTGTGGGCGTTAAAGGGGGCGTGGCACCATTTTGAAACAAACTTGCGCTGCGTAGGAACTTCTAAAATCTACATGCAAAATGCCAATCTTCTAGCTTTTATAGTTTCCGAGATCTCAGCGTTCATACGGACAGACAGACAGACAGACAGACAGACAGACAGACGGACAGACAGACGGACAGACGGACAGACGGACATGGCTAGATCAACTCGGCTAGTGATCCTGATCAAGAATATATATACTTTATAGGGTCGGAAACGATTCCTTCTAGCTGTTACATACTTTTGCACGAATACAATATACCCTTTTACTCTACGAGTAACGGGTATAAAAAGAATAAAAAACAAAAAACTTAAATTTTTAAATTTTATTTTTGTCAAAAAATTAACAATTTTGATTAAATTGAAGGTCTACGACCTGGCTGAAGACACAGGTTCTTAAATCTCCTTTCCATAAGAGATACGTTTTCGTGAGTTTTTTCCAGGTCTGCTACCTTCTTCTTCATTGTTTTTAATTCGTTCTGCATCCTCTTGCACGTTTGCGTCAAAGTTTTTATGGTTTTATTTTGCGTTTTCAATTGCTGGTTAATGTTAACCCAGTTTTGTTGTCGTTTGTTTTTTCCCATAAAATTTTTAGTTTCTTGCTCATCTATTGATTTCACCTGAACACATTGCGCATGTTGCGGTACATGTTGCGCAACGTGTTGCGGGAAATGCTGCGTGAAGTGCTGGACGGGTACGGGTTGCGGGACGTGTTGGCACACAACTGGAGGCGGAACTGCAGCTTGATACGGATACGAATAGCTAGCTGGAGCTGCCGTGTAATTGGGTTGCCATGCAACCCACTGCCCAGCACCATTTCCATGGGGATTCATTTTAAAACTGACAGAATTGCTGCCTAAAAACATATATAAGTCCAAATTTGCCGAATTACGGATGTATGTGTGCGTATTCCATCAGTTTACTTCCCTCTCTTTGAACTTAACCTTTTTGTGCCGAAGATTTTAAATATGGTAGGATCTTTTTCTATAATTATATTAATTTTAATTTTTTTTTAAATACCGATCGCTTACATTTTATTTTGCCACATCTTTTGTTTTGCAGTTAAGGGCGATACATTATATTGAAGGACAAAAATAAAAACAAAGTGTTTTTCAAAAACAATCTAAAATTAAGACTCTTCATTGTTTTTGTTTATATTTAGATTAGAACTCTTTATTTTTAATTTTTAATTTTTTTTTTTTTTTTTTTTTTAATTACAAATTGAAATTAAAGAATTAAAATTTTAATTTAACAAATATACATTTTTTTAACATTTAAGCCATGCTATGTTTACTTTCTTCTAGTGATGTTATTGCTTGACAAATAATATTAATGTACTATTACTATTACAACCGAAGAATGTAGAAAAGGTAATTTTATGCACATTGGTAACGAAAGGGTTAATAAAAAATCACATACTGTTGACGATTTAGAAGAAGTTTAAAAGAGAATCCACAGTAGACAACGCTTATAAGGAAAGCAAATATTTATGTAAGAAAAATTAAGAAATATGCCAAAGGAAAAGTTAAATGCGTCCCCAATAATACAATTTCCTTTATTTTTATCTTGGTTAACAATTTTAAGAGGCTGTCCATCTATCACCTAATTACAGTTTTGGCGTTTTTGGGCCCCCAACCCCTCTTTACACACCTTCTTTCCACACATTAAAAAAAAAAAAACAATTGGCAAATAATGAAGTATTTGTACACGACCAACAGGTTATGTTTCACTTGAATTAATTACAGCAAACGGTCATTTAATGGGACGTAAAGAAGTATGCAAAAGAAAAAGATTATATTAATAAAGACAGGTGGGGGACGCCGTGAATCAAATTGTTTAAACATTTGCATTTGTTTAAAAAATATGAGGCACGTGTAATAAAGAGCGTGAGAATCAATAGGTTTGAATATTTAATGTTCTTTTAATATTATCAATGCGATTTGAATTTTAAATGACAAAAATCGGTTACAAAATGTCTTAAATCTGTTGTGGAAATGTAAATTAAATATTCTTTTAGCAAAAGGATATCAGTATTATCTTGATTTTTTGGATATAAATATTTCGTGCGTGTGTGTGTACATAGCAGAGCGAATCATTGTTTATTTTTGTTTTTTACAAATCCAAAGTTTGTAGATAACTCAACATTTGAAAACAAATGAAAAGATTTGCGATATAATCGATTTTTTAACCGCGCATTTTAAATTTTTTGTGACTGGTATTTTCATTTTTTCCCCTGCGCGGTCACACTTAAAATGCTACATACACTCATTTACGACTTAATGCAAAGTGCGCCAGCAGAACATACATACAAACATATGTGGAGGCCGTGACGTCACGCATAAGAGAATTGGAAAATATTGGGGACTTGGTTAAGGAGGCTGAATTTCCAAAAAATTTAAATGCAGTTAGTTGCGGCTATGCCATAAGATTATGATCATAATTTTTTTAAACCATTTTAACAACATTTATAACAGAAAAATGGCAAAAGAAAGAATTAAAAAAAAAAACGAATCGAATTTTGGGGCACTTTGGGGTCGTTTATTGTTTTAATTTGTACCTCACATTTCAGAATTATGCGGATTTTTCTAGATTTTTATGTCAATCCACTCGGTAGGAATTTACCACTGACCCATTTTTTATTCGAAGACTTTTATATAGTAGCTTAGAAGACAGGTGGGGGACGCCGTGAATCAAATTGTTTAAACATTTGCATTTGTTTAAACAATATGAGGCACGTGTAATAAAGAGCGTGAGAATCAATTGGTTTGAATATTTAATGTTCTTTTAATATTATCAATGCGATTTGAATTTTAAATGACAAAAATCGGTTACAAAATGTCTTAAATCTATTGTGGAAATGTAAATTAAATATTCTTTTAGCAAAAGGATATCAGTATTATCTTGATTTTTTGGATATACATATTTCGTGCGTGTGTGTGTACATAGCAGAGCGAATCATTGTTTATTTTTGTTTTTTACAAATCCAAAGTTTGTAGATAACTCAACATTTGAAAACAAATGAAAAGATTTGCGATATAATCGATTTTTTAACCGCGCATTTTAAATTTTTTGTGACTGGTTTTCATTTTTTTCCCCTGCGCGGTCACACTTAAAATGCTACATACACTCATTTACGACTTAATGCAAAGTGCGCCAGCAGAACATACATACAAACATATGTGGAGGCCGTGACGTCACGCATAAGAGAATTGGAAAATATTGGGGACTTGGTTAAGGAGGCTGAATTTCCAAAAAATTTAAATGCAGTTAGTTGCGGCTATGCCATAAGATTATGATCATAATTTTTTTAAACCATTTTAACAACATTTATAACAGAAAAATGGCAAAAGAAAGAATTAAAAAAAAAACGAATCGAATTTTGGGGCACTTTGGGGTCGTTTATTGTTTTAATTTGTACCTCACACACGTCTCCTAATTATTTCAGAATTATGCGGATTTTTCTAGATTTTTATGTCAATCCGCTCTGGTAGGAATTTACCACTGACCCATTTTTTATTCGAAGACTTTTATATACAGTAGTAGTAGTAGTAGCTTAGATCACATCATAACTCACATACATTTTTCACATTTATAAATAATCTTACTAACATATCGGTAACACCCTCATCTGATTTCATCGCTCATCTTCAGAAACACGACATCTCACATTTATATTTGTCAAGAAGAATTTCTAACCAGTATCTTGAAATCTCATCATTACCAGTTTTATTTCTTACAGGACGGCCAAATAAATCTTCCTCAACCTTTGGTTGGTTAGAAATTATCTTAATACACACAAAAAAAAAAAAAAAAAAGTCTGTTGTTTTTTCGCATAGAGTTTAATGACTTTTACTAAATATTTTTCCCTGTTTTAGTTCCGCGATGCATTCCCCTTTTGGCCCGCGCACCCAAAGACCTGCTATACGTCCCTGTTCAATAACTAAAAATACTCGCGGAGCACATTTTCCACACTGGAGGGATTACAACCACGGCAATCTAAAATGCCCACAAGTCCACCAGACCAACGCCCCTGTTTGGAAAACTATTGCTGTTTACATAGCAACCATCCCGGTACCAGTTCGATTGCTTGGAAAGCACTCTCCCTTATTGAGAGGCGAGATCATCCAAATCTCTGCCGGTCTATGGGTCACAGCACCCATAGGGCCTTACGACATTATCTTCGAAAAGCTCGGATGGCCCACCCGCGTGTCATATTAGTCGCCTTCTAAGGCAAGCAATGACAAGCTGTGGCAGTATTCTTCGCCGCTAGCCACACAGCAAGGAGTGTGCCAGTTTCAATATAATTCGGGACTGGCAATCCGTCGCTTTAAGGAGGCCGCCCGAGCAAAAAGTTCTAGGAGACGCATCCGTTCTGGGGTCTCCACGGTTCCCGTGACGTTCCAGCTACCCTGCTCCAGAAGCATCCAAATGACGCAAGTCCGCATAGAGGGGCGTTCACATAGCACGTGTAGCCAGTCCTCTTGCTCCGCTCCGCAAGCGCATCCTGATGTCTCACTCACTCCTCTCCGACGGAGAAATGCGTTGAAGGATCCGAGTCCTGTTAGAAGGAATCCGGCTCGCATAGTGAACCCTTCCCTTCTATAGAAGAGCGCTGCCTCTGGGATGAACTTGTGCGCCACACGGCGCCATCCCATCTGAGCTGCCACTCATTCAGCAGACGCTCGTCTAGAACCGCCTTCTTCCCGTTCCAGTCCAACGCGTGTAGCTAGTAGCTGACACTAATGGGGAGGCTTTCCTCATCATGAAATTGCCACTGGATAATCGATAAAGATAGGAGAAAACGTTCGTCAGACCCTATCGAAAAATTTAAAAAAATTATCTTTTGGGGTTTCTATTGTCAGAGCAGAGTGTTTCTTAGGTCAAAATTGGACAGAAAAACACAAAAAAAAAGACCCAGAAAAATCTCCTGCATCTCGCGGCTGTAAGGACCGTATAAGTCAACCCTACACAACCGCTAGGACTTCACCACTAAAAAATTCATCACAATTTCATCTCATTTCAATTAGCAAATAAATACCCGTTTTCATCAGCCCTTTTAATTAATATTTTTCAATTTAGTTTGTTCTATTTTTTAGTTACATTCTATTCTTTGTTTTTCATTAATAATAATATTTAGATTATTCAAATCTATTTTTAAAAGGGTCTCGGGGGTATTGGGGGGCTTCGGCGGTCTTGGGCACCTTCTCTCAGGCACTTCATTTAGCTCGAAGAATATGGGTCGACATACGAATTTTTCAAATTTAAAAAGCTTAATTGTTTGCTATTTTTTTGCCCACCTCTAGTTTCAAAGGTATGAAACCTTCAAAAATTTTGAAAAACATAAAAGATGACTTTTTAAAATTTTTTTTGGAATTACAAGAAAAGCGTTCCCATCTTTTGATTAGAAAAAGCTTTTAAAAATATGCAACTGCTAAAAATCGCTATTTCGAAAGAACAAAAAATGTCCATGCTTGCCCACCTCTTAAAAAGTAATAATTAAAAAATAATCGTTTGCCCACCATTCTATTAGGACCTTACTCACCTCGGCAAAATTCTTCTTTCCGAAACTTTCCCATCTTATATCCTTTGTTCACTTGGTCAGGACAATTACTCATGGACGCCAGATGTAATGAACTGCTTTCTAATATTTGTTGTAAATGTGCGGCTAGCTCTGAAAGGTTGTGAATTCGTTCCACCAAATCTATGCCCATGACCAAGAAGGCTCCTGGAGCTCCGTTTGGATTTCGTCGGAAAGGTGATTCGCGTGTTCACGTCTTCATGAAAATCGGCATTCAGGTGGGAATTCGATATCAACCTGATGCATGTTTCCACGGAAAAGCATTCTTATCGTCTCATACTACAGGGAAGTATGTTTCCCAAAAGTGTATACAAAAGTTTTGTCCGGAAACTTTGGCTACGAGAATAGGCTTAATTCGTTAAATTTCGGCATTGCTCAAATTCGTTGATGCCCAAATTCGGTTTGCCTCTACCGTACTTGCCAGATCGTTGATCTGGATGATACCAGAAGATTATATTCAAGGCGAATGATTTTTTAATTAAAGTTTGAGTTTTTAAGGTTATTAATTTTCTTAAAAAACTCACCTTCAACCAATTTGACATCTCGTTCAGCTTTTGAGAGTTTCCCACGAAAGAGTACTTTGGAAGCTTTCTTCGTAACGTCTTGTCCAGGGCAAAAGTACGTAAATCGAACATCTTGAGATGCTTCTCTAAAGGTTTTCTATAGTTTCACATATTGAATGGTAATTTTTCGTCTATTGATAATTAACGTTGGGAAAAACAGCAACTCCTTCAATTGTACGTTTACATTTTCAGCGGCAAACATAATTGTGCTAGTACCAGAAGACTCAACGTTCTTTCAGGACGCCTTGTGACATCATCCCCTACGAGATCGACGGCATTTTCGGTGGAGCTCACAAGGCGTTCTTAAAGCAGGCCATGCATCACTTGAAGAACTTCAACTGCATAAAAGAATGGATTTTCTAAACTTATATATGTTTATACTACCTAAAAATTGCAATGGTCGCCAGCGCATCTCCTTAGGACGCAATTGCGAAAATTTTGGCATTATAATCCATGAACTGGGCTTCCGGGTTAGTTTTCGTCTCTGCTAGTTTGAATTTCGCTACTTTTGGATCTTTACGTTCTTATCTCTTTCCTCTTTTTAAGCTTTTTCTTTCAAACTTAAACTTGACTGGAATTATATTAAAGAAATGTAACATGTCGCTATTACTACTGTTTTACTACTTGACAAGTTGAACAATATTTGTTGGATATTGTTGGATGCAGTCAGACTAACTTAAAGTTTTTGCTGGAATGCTCAATTCGCCCGACATGGTAAGTATGTTTATGTTTCCAAATTATTATTTAATTAATTGTTGGTGTCACAAAAAACCTTTGTTTTTGACAGCCTTGCTCATAATAAAATGTAGATTTCACTGACTTTTGCGTTCTTTCCTGTTCCATTCGAATAACATATTAACGATTTGTCATATTTTTCTGCAACAGGTATTAACGCACGGACTCTTTAAAATCCGAACGGCGACTTTGCGATCTTAATCCTTGGGCACTTGGCACATAACTTAACTAGCTCATCAGTTTCGCGTACACGCATACGCCTGAATTTTCGCACTATTAATCGTGGCTGATCTGCGCTTTCGAAGTCCTTTTCTAGACCGCGGTGATCCCGTTTTGTAGGGTCGGAGATGTTTCTCTAAATGCCTTGCAATATGTTGACAAAAAGTTTTTTTTAACCATATACGATAATACTCCAAGACAAGATAATTTTAAACTATTTGAGAACTATTTTTTATTTTAGCTCTTAAATAATTTTCAGGGCATCATCAGCCATTATTCTATCAAGCCCATCGCGCGGATTAATAAACTATGTCATCTCAACAGCGAATCGTGTCTTAAGAAATTATCCTTTCTAATTTAGCTTACCTTCTTATATGCCTATCTCCCACATCAGCGCAATCCTGAGGTTACGATAGCAGGTTATCGAAACTAAGCGAAATCCCGTAGCGCGAGCTGGTCACACTATATAAGCAGAGCAAGTTCCTCAGTTAGTTCACTTGTGCTCCATCAGGCTAAGTGTTTGGTGTTCATTTGGACAGCTTCCAACAACCCACTCGGCTAGCAGCTCACCCCTTCTGCGATTCAAGCTAGTCCCAGTGTTGTCTGGGATCTTGCTGAACCACATAAGGAATACTGCATTGGCGTCCAGGCCGAGGATGTGTAACGATTCGTTCGGCTACGGTGGTAACAAAAAAAGGTATAAAGGACGCACGCGCAAGTGTCCAGCTGCTCCTTGTCGGCTATATGGGGATGTGATCTTGTCCTCAACCTTTTAGCCTTCAGTCATTTCGAAAATATCAAATTTTGCGTGCTACGACAAGAAATTTGGGAGGGAGAATAATCGCCCACCTCTGCACAAACATCAGCTCGACAGAATTCCCTAAGACCCTCTGCTGATATTGAGGATTCTCTGATGCCCTCCCTGCCTTGGCCATTCCACACCTAATTTAATCATATTTTGTTTGAACGTCCCGTCTGGGTCGCCAACGGCCTTCACCGGGAGATCATCCTATTTAGAGGCAATTTCAAAAGCTCTTAAAACATTATAAAATATATTTACACACTACAGAAAATTCTTACAATTAACAGACATTATTAAAATAATAAAATATATAAATAAATGAATCAAAATGCAAACAAATACAAAATCACGAAAAATATTTAAATAAAAAGAATTCCTAAATCAACTCCAGAGAATCACAAAACAAGTATGCGAATATTGAGCGGCCGAAATTTATATGCAATTGCAATTAACGAGTGACTTTACACAGCCATTTCTTTTATTTCACTCAAAAATCAAATAAAATACGCTCCAAAGTATTTCGTTAAGGGCATTGGCCTTGAATTTTTGAATCCCTACTCCCGATCATTCGTATGCTGGCCGTGACCGTGAAATTCTATTTCTTTTGATTCTCCTTTTTCTTTTTTTCATTCCTTGGACTAACATGGGACGGTGGGGCAAAGTTTGGTCATTGGTGGATTTTGCCTAAGATTATTATTTCCAAAAAATTTTGTATAAACGTAAAATATTACTCACCACCGTGTTGGATGTCCATCGACGAAAGCGTTTCCGTGAGGTTTCCTGTGGGATTTTATTACAAAAAAAATAATAAAAAAACACAAATCACCATCACCACCACTGTGCAAACCAGCTTGACATTTTTTTCTTTTACATTTCTTTCCACCACAATTTGCACGGCACCAGCGGAACAGAAATTAAATTGCTCTTTTATATTGTATTCACGGGGTTAGGGTTTCATGCTTCATTTCACTCGCTTTACTAACTTTTTTGATGATCCTCCGTTTTTTTTTTGCTTTTCCTATTTTTTGCTTCTTTTTTTTTTATAATTGCTTTTGTATCACCTCACTAATACTTATTCTAATTCTTAATTCTAATTCTCCTTCTCGAATTCACATTGCTTGCCTCTGGCTTTTTTTTATAACAAACTCTCCTCCGTTTCCGCTGGCGATTTCTTTTTCTTCACTTTACATTAAAATATTTATAATTGTTTATGTCGGACGATCGCACGCAGGTCTATTGAGTCGCGGAGTACCACGGGAACTGCTCGAATAGTTTTCTGGTTTCACTCAGCCATCCTCCCGCTTGGAGAGTCGGGAGATTGGAGAGCGCAATGGGAATGAGTATTATTCCAGCCGAAATCACCTTCTAATTGGAATCGAGTGCTTTGATCTAGAGCCTTTTGGTGACTTTGATTTACTTTGGCTTTCTTCAACCCGCCCTCAACTCTGACTATATCTACGCACGAATTACAACTACCAACATTAAAATAAGGTGCAATATTAAAGCATAAAAGATCTAAAAGGCTTCAAGGCCCCCTCGAGTTGGATGCCGAGGAAATTTCCCACTCGTCGCGTCCTCCTTATGTCTTTTTCCTTCTCTTCGGGAACTTTTATGGCTTTTCGAAATGGGAATTTTTCCAACTGCTACCGCGAGTTTTCCGGGCCAGGCAATAAGCGCCAAACCTAACCAAAATGATAAAAACTGGATTGCTTGCCCGCAGATAATCCCCAATATTTTCTGGCTTACCCTTGGAATTGGCTTTAGGGTCGGTCGATTTTTTTTGTTCACTTATTCGGTTTCTTTTTGTCTTTCTTGTTGCTGCTCCCACTGAAACACATTATCTTAATTTTTTTTTCCGCTCAGGCTTCACAAGTTTTTTTTCTTAAGACACAACGTCACTCTAGGCCTGCCGAAAATTGAAAGAAAAATTGTGGCGCGCGGACCTCGGTCGGAGCCATCTCCGTTCTCCCTAGCCATGACTTCGCCATTTTTCCTGACCTGACAATTACCTCTGTTGCCTCTTTTACTCCGAAACCTTTACCCCCAGAATTCTTCTTCTATCCCAGCCGGTAGTACCCAAGCCGACAACTAGATGGCGGCACAATAATTTCCCACGCTGCAAAGCAACTTCTATGCCACAAGCGTTACAGATGGTGGGATTTCTGCTGGCCAGCAGCAGCACTCTTCCAGGTATCCGATGTACGGCTCCAGCTCCACTCCAAATTGGCAGTAAATGGAGGTCAAGAAGATCGTGCCATATCTTCCGGTGACTCTCACGCTTACACCAAACGCCGTCATCAGGGGAACAATGGGCATCTTGGTCGTCCACGATGATGGCCGCCATGCTTCTTGCGTCAAGGAAAACGCGCATTCCTGAGGGGAATCCAGTAATCCTCCCGTGAGAGTCCACGTAGGGCTCCTGCACCAGCGCGAACAGATGGCCGGAGTCTCTCAGTAGGACTCCAAGCTGAATCATGGCTTCTCGGCCACGACCACAATTCGCCTGGATAAGGCTAAACATTTTAATGCCTAGCCCTCGCTAGTACCGCGCCGTATATCGGGCATACCCCCGAGAGCATAAGATGCCCTGAAGGCAGTCCTTTATGGCGGCAATTCCGGCAGTCCACCAGGTTGGTGCACTTCCCTGCGTTGTGGCACTAACCATACAACATATAGACTGGTCATTTCATACAACCAATATGGACACTCAAAAAACTTTGCGGGAGGCCCCACAGCTGGTAGCGGCAGGTCCCGGACACTTCGTGTGCCTTCGGGTTTTTTCGCTCTCATTCTTATTCTCATTTTGACGCTCGCGCGCTCATTACTCGAGTTCGGTCGTTCAGTCGCAGAGACGCGCATTTTAAAGAAGGTTGCCCTGCGCTTGAATTGGGCTTTGTTGTATGCGTGTTCATGCATTCTCATACAGGGGTGCATGTTTGCGATCATTTCATTTCGATGCAGCAAGAATATTTTGTCTTTTGCTACTTTTCAGACTTGGTACCCTAACAATATGGGCGTATTCACTATTGGGTTAATAATAAAAATAAGAATATTATATGTTATGGAATATTTTTTAATATGTCAGCATAAATTACATTTTGGCTTACAAATTCAAATCAGTGGTAGCAGTAAAATGTTTTTCATATATGTATGTATTCCAATTAATTTAAATCAATCTAATGAGATAGGGACAGGGCACATCGCAGTCGGTGTCTGCGCTTAGTGGTTGAGAAAACTTCAAACCAAATCAGCTTTGGTTGTTGTTCTGCGAGCGTTTTCGCCGCTCGAAAAAACATAGCATACGAAAATTATCCATTTTATAATGCTATCCTACCAATAATAAATTTGGAAAAACTTTTATATTGTTTTAGTTCTCGATTGAAACTTAAATATATAAAAATCATTAAAAGCTTACTTCTTGATTTGAAATAGTAATACAATTTTCAGAAAATCACTTCGAATATTTTTCTCTCTACTTTATAGTGATTAAACAATTTGTTATTTTCCAAGATTAAAATTATACAATTATTATATTGTATGCATGTATATTTATCGGTAACTAATCCGAGCGGCGACTTTCAAGAATAAGCATACATAAAAATATATTCAAATAGATCATTAAATAACAACATTAAACAAAATTACCCTGCGAATCAAAAATCAACCAATGCTCATTAAACATAAAATTCAAAACAAGTTTTGAAACTTTTTCACAACTTAAAAAAATGAATTTAGGGTAAACTTCTAAAATACTTTTTATTCTTGTAAAAGGTAAATGGAACAAATATACAAATCTGCATTTTTTATTTAAATAATATTTAAATGAAAAAAATTGTATAATTTTAATCTTGGAAATTAACAAATTGTTTAATAACTGTACAGTACAGCCAAAAAATATTCAAAGTGATTTTCTTAAATTTATATTACTATTTTAAATCAAGAAGTAAACTTTTAATGATTTTTAATATATTTAAATATTGATCGAATAATGTAAAAGTTTATTTATCCAATTTTTCCCACTGCAAGCACAGGTGTATGTAAGCAATATATGTATGTATTTAAATCGGTATCCAGGGAACACCACAAGGAGGCCATTGCAATTGCGATGGAGTCTTCAATGAGGACTTACGAGTCGACTTGAGGTATCAAAATGCTTTGAACATCTCCTTGTTCCCCACCTAACAATACCTCCTATACCTACAAAAAAAAGTAAACATTTTATAAGAAACTAATTACTGTTTGAGTATTTTTAGTTTTCTTGCACCAGCTGTTGATACAGCTTTTCCTTTCGTATACAATTTTTCTGTAAGCCATTTACTGTTTTTCCTCAGTAAAATTAAAATAAATCCATCTAGCATTTTCATCCTGTGTTCATAACAGGAATGGGTAACCGAAAACCAATTTGAATAAATGCTGGACTTTTCAGTGGCGAGTATACAGGAATGTATAATTTTTTGTTTTATTCTTTTTATATAAGGATTTTTGTAAAATATTTTTTTAAAAATATTGTAGTGAATTCCAATAATCAAGAAATAGTAATCTGAAGGAGCTTTAAGTTTTAAACCTTTATCGGCGCAGTCATAATTTTTATTTATAATAAAATGTTCTGTGGAGCATTGTGTTTCTATATTTGTTTTTAATAGATCAGAACATACTCCGCACTCTTTTTTTTGCAAAAATTTGAACAATATATAACCTGCAAAATATCGCAAGGCATTGCTATCAAATTCGTTTCCAGTTGCAATATCAAAAATTTGCTCAATTTCCGTCTCTTCATCTGAGAACATATCGAAATCGGTAGTTTCTTCGGTTTTTATGTCATTACAAGTTTTGTTTAAGCTGCAGTCCTGGATAACATTTATTAACATTGTATCTTCATCTGGGCCGCAATTACCAGATACTGATGTGGATGTTAATATTTTCATCGATAGCATTTTTGACATTATGATGTTAAATTCATACATCGTTGGATTATTTTTTGTTGCTCCGCGAGCCCTTATTAAATAAAATAGGTTTTCTAAGGGGTCTTGATTTAATTTCGCGGTTGATAAATAAAATTTTTCCGAACTCCACACACTTCCAGCTAGTGCAAGTACAGATGAAATGCTCAAAATCATTCCGTCAATGCAATGCACTAATTGTGGATATTTAAATTCTCCAAAATACTTCCTCATTTCAACGAGGTATTTTTCTACGTTATTATTTTTCTGCATTCCACATCTGTATGGGTTTCTTTCATATAGAACATGGCTATTGAGGCAATCAAAGAGCCTATTTATTTTTTCTATAAAATTTGCCGTAGCTTCTGCGCTATTTCGGCAGTCCACAAATCCACCAGAATCAATCACTGTTCGGATTGCGGCCGCAATGTGGCTAAATATTTGTGTTGCATATTTAACTTTCATTTTTTCAAATGAATTCGGATTAATATGCTTGGCAGTTAATTTGGGACAAAGCCTCGTTGAGTTTCTGGACTCAAGTTGGTATAATTTTTTTAATATATCCCAAGATACTTCGCCATCAGGCGTAATTAAATTGTTCTTCATTATTATGTTTCTCAATGATTTAACATTAAAACTCGGCTTGTTTATGTTAACTCCCCATTTTTTGAATGCTGCTCTATTATTTGAGCCTTGATCGCATATTATAGCGCGTACGTTAAGCCCCAAAGTTTGCGAAACTCCAATGTTCGCTTCAACTTTGCTCATGAGGGCATCATGTTTAATACCGTTAGCCGAAACAGTATAACTTATAACGTACTTCCAGTTTTCAAATAAGCCTCTAGCCATAAAAACGCATACTTGCTGCCCCAAAAACCGTGTTCTTTTCTCGCCATCGTTTTCAAATCCTTGAATTTCATCGAGTGCGGTATTATATTACAGTCCTTTTTTTATTTTTATTTCATCACAAAGGATAACTGCTTCTTTACCTTTCTCTCTCATTTCACCAACAATTTTCTGAAGGTTTTGTAATAAATCAGGTTGAAATCCTGGCGTCATATTTTTAAAAAGAACCCATCGAGACAACGTCCGTTTTGACGGAAGTTTTAAATTTAAAACATCCCGCATATATTCATATGTATGTTCGGGATGAATAAAAATTTATGTTTTGAGCTATTACTTTTTCTGCGCTGTTGTAAGAATTTGATTTTTTTATTAGCATTTTGCATATAGTTTTTGCCTCTTCAGAAACATGAGGCATTTTATTAATAATGTTAAATATATTTATGCTTTTTTTCTTCCTAATTCTCTTACTTTTGCGCTTCATAGCATTTTTCATTAAAACATTAGCTCTTCTCAATTTCTCCATTTTTTGTTTATAGGTTTTAATCGCAAGAAACATCTCGTAATTTGTATTTCTATAAAACATCTCATTTTCTTCCCTTTTTTGGCAATAACAACAATTTCCTAACTGCGGTACACTAGGAGTTACTAAATCAGAAGGGCTAACATATAACTGCATTGCACTAGGAGTTACTAAATTAGCATCTGACTTCGGTGCCTCAAAATTTAAAGGGCTAACATCTAAACTATCGGACAAATTTTGTGACCTAATTGGGTTTACATAAAAGCCAATTGGTTCTTCTGCCCCATCATCATTAAATTCAAATTGTTCACAAGGAACAGAACTGCCGGACGCAAAAGGAAGTTGTCAGTTAAATTCAAAGTGGGCACGGCATTGCTTCTAAGCCTATTTATCCCAATATATTTACTTTCGAAATGTCTATAACAAATACGCAAAATTGTATTAAAATTGTCATCCAAATGACAAAAACCCATTTTAAAAGTCTCCTATCATCTGATGGAAATGAAAACAACTTAGCTGGGAAGGAGTCTGATGAATCCCTATAACTCACCCTGCAGCACTCTATAATACACCTCCGACCATTTTTCCTAATACTATGCTGATTCATTGCAAAAATAATTAAAAAATAATATATAGATAAATTAAAATATTTTTATACTTGCGAATTGAAGATTATACAACCACGTACACTCGAACAGCAAGAAAGGCGTTTTGAAAAAAACACGCTGTATTGTAAATTAAATTTTTTAACTTTTTTAATTTCTATCAGTTTTGCACTGTAAAAATAACCGCACAGAAGCACAATTGAAAGATGCTTGACTTTTTCTATCAAATGGCAACATTTTACGCGCGCAAGTTAAGCTATTTACTAATGCACCCATATGTAAACCAAGTGACAACCAAAAATCAAAAAACAACAAAAAAAACGCGTGCCAAGTTCATAATCAAAACAAACCAAACAAAAACAATAGAATTGGCGCGCAAGTTATGTCATCCTATTACATGCATTGCCAAAAACAACATCTCTCATAAAAATACCAAAGGAAAAAGACAATTAAAATTACACTGCGAACCTTAAAAAAATAAGTCAACCAAAGGTCATCAAACATAAGATTCAAAACAAGTGTCCTAAAAAATGTAAACAAAACAAAAGCCAAACAGCCGTTCTTGTTTCTGTCCCCACCCCTAAAATTCAATCGTCGGTAGGGTATGCAGGCACCATCCGCTCGCAGAACAACAACCAAAGCTGATTTGGTTTGAAGTTTGCTCTACCACTAAGCGCAGACACCGACTGCGATGTGCCCTGTCCCTATCTCATTAGATTGATTTAAATTAATTGGAATACATACATATATGAAAAACATTTTACTGCTACCACTGATTTGAATTTGTAAGCCAAAATGTAATTTATGCTGACATATTAAAAAATATTCCATAACATATAATATTCTTATTTTTATTATTAACCCAATAGTGAATACGCCCATATTGTTAGGGTACCAAGTCTGAAAAGTAGCAAAAGACAAAATATTCTTGCTGCATCGAAATGAAATGATCGCAAACATGCACCCCTGTATGAGAATGCATGAACACGCATACATACAAAGCCCAATTCAAGCGCAGGGCAACCTTCTTCAAAATGCGCGTCTCTGCGACTGAACGACCGAACTCGAGTAATGAGCGCGTGAGCGTCAAAATGAGAATAAGAATGAGAGCGAAAAAACCCGAAGGCACACGAAGTGTCCGGGGCCTGCCGCTACCAGCTGTGGGGCCTCCCGCAAAGTTTTTTGAGTGTCCATATTGGTTGTATGAAATGACCAGTCTATATGTTGTATGGTTAGTGGTTGTGGCCGGCCTGTCCGCACTGGCAGCACACGTTCTCCTTGAAGCGGCACTTGTCTATCTTATGGTCGAATTCCACGCACCTGTGGCATGCGTAAGTTCGAACCTCAGACCGGCATCGGTACGAAAACCATTTGACGTAGACCCGGGCTACGTCTAGGATAGTTTGCGCCTCGTCACTCATCTCCAGAGTCACATTGACGGTGGCTCCATTGGCGGCCGACCAGGGCTTCGTTGCTAAGTGCACCGACTTCTGAAACTCCTTCAGGAGCATCTCTTCGAAGTTCTTTTCATGGAGCTGCACCATGAACTCCTCCGGTCCAACAGACGTGTCCACTTCGAACACCGTCACTTTGGCCTTCGCCGCTGTGTTCTTCGCCACTTTGAGTCCCACCTCTGCGAACTTCGCTGAGGCAACCACCTTGGCCAGCTTGACCTGCGACGGCGTGCGAATAATCGCACCACCCCGCTTGAGCTCCCACAACCCAGGGTTGGAGCCACTTCCTTCCGAATTTTCTCCGCAATCTGCCTTCCTGGGAGCGCAGGGTCGTCGCCTGCCACGACGGCCTACCAGGTCTTTTTGAATTTTACCCGTGGTGCGGCTATGGGAGCGAAGGGGGCTGCGAGGTTCGCGCTCCGAGCAGCAGTGGCAGCGTACGATGCAACTGGTGCGACTGGAGCCGAAGCGGCCGGAGGTGGCATCCACAGACGGCCTTCCATCTCACCACACCTGAGCATCAGCACCACTTAGCTGGCTCACCGGACATCGAGACGAGGCTTCTTCTCGCCATCTTCGGACGCTTTTTCCGCCAGCCGAACAAAGCCCTGGCGGACAGACGCTCTCTTGGCATTCGAGCGGTACCAGTACCAGTAGCCGCAGTCGGCGCTGCAACGTTGGCAGTACCGTCGGCCGCAGCATCGCTCCTTGCCTCTAGACCAGCAAATGGCTCCTCCAACGAAGAAAAAGGCTCCTTGAGCATCCTGTCAGGGACTCCTGACTCGCTGTTGCGGGCCGGCACCTTCGCCTGCGAAGCGCTCCTCGACGGCGCAGCCCCGTGGCACTGCTTACCCTGCTTCCAGCGGACTGCTTGCTCTCCGACATATCCGTAGCGCCCTCCTTTGGGGAAAGACGCCGTCTACCGGATATTTCGCGTACCCGAACAGCTGTGTTTGCTGACCACTATCCAAGACACTCTCCAATGGACAAGGTGGCAACTCCGGTTCAAGCGGGTACACCAACCGCAGCACTACAGCTGTAGCTCAGCTGTTCACGCTCTCGGAAAGTGAACGTGGGCGCACGTGCGTGGAAATTTCCCAAGACGAAATTGTTAATTTCCCGCGACCGATCGCACTTCCACACGCCAAAACTACTCCACGTACACAATAAGTGTAGCAATTTGAACTGAACAAGTTTTTAAACTTTGAATCAGCTTATTACCCGTTTTTCGAAAACTCACACGCGGAGCACACGATAACACGTCTACTCTGCTCGACTTTCCACGAACGACTGTGAGTAGATTGGGATAGTAACTGTTTCGCATCCCTCCGAACTTATTTTACGTGACGTGTTCCACACTGAAGGGATTACAAACACGACACTCGAATATACCCACAAGTGAGCATATAGTGCACGTGTCTAGGTTAAGCGCCAGACCAACGCCCCGTTCCGGAGACTATAGATATGTACATAGCCTCCATCCCGGTCACAATTCAAGTGCTTGCTTGCCGTGGCAAGACACTCCCCCTTGTTCAGGAGCGAGACCATCTAAAATCTCTTTGATCTATGGATCAAGGCACCCGGTTGATTAACGCAACTCCACGTCGAACACGAAGGTTCTACCCGCGATATAGGTCGACCACAACCACCACCATACTCCCACAAGGGGCCTACCTCAATGGGCAGCCTTGGAACGCTGCCCAACCCGTGCCAAGGTACCGGCAGCTGCTGACGTACGGTAGGTTTGCTCCTGCAAACGTTTCAACGATGGACATCAGCTGCGCTCCTTTTTCCTCTAGTATGACCCGGGAATTTCCCTCGATAAGAAGCACTAAGGCATCCGCGTACGCACTAAAAATGCAGTACGGCTCAAGGCGCTGTAGCAGTATATCCATTAGCAGATCCGAAATAAATTGGCCACTAATTGACCCCTGCGGGCAACCTCTGGTTACGGAGACTTCAACTGTCCCATAACCACTTCTGATCTTAGCGCTCCGGCCGGAGAAAAAGCTCTGCCACAAGCTCATTTCCTGACATCCCAAGTCAGCTAATCGGCGCAGTGCAGCGCTCCATTCGACGTTGTCGAATGCTCCTTTGAAGTCGACGAACGCTCCGAGCACGTATTTTGCCGAGCTGGCGTCAACACTGCTCTTCACGGGACTCCAAGCATCCTCCACACATTGTCCTTGGCGAAATCCGAAATGCCATCTGCTGCCTTCCGGAAGAACTTCTCTCACACGATCAACCATGATGGCTGTGAGGATGGCTCGCACCTGTCCTTGTCGGGTCCCTTGAGCAGCGCCACTACACGTGGACACTTCCACTCACTGGGGAAATATCCCATCCGTATGCAACGGGAAAGGAACTCCGTTAGGTGCTGAGGAATAGCGCGCCAGACTACCTTGCAGATTGTGCCATTAATGCCATCTCGGCTTGCCTCTCGGAGTGCCGAGAGAGCTTGCTAAACCACATGGGGGACACTGCGTTCGCATCCAATCCAAGGATTGCTGGGTACCTGCTGGCCTGCAGCAGGACCTCATCCATTTATCTGAGGTACGGCTCTAGCTCGGTGTCGAACTGGCAGTATGCTGAGCAAAGAAAGATTGAGCCAAAACTCCACTGGCATGCAGATGACATCCTGATGATCCACTAGGATGGCTGCCTTCCCACGTCGATCCGCAAAAATCCGTACTCCATCAGGCAGCTCATACATCCTCCCGTTGTTCACATAAGGCTCCTGCAACAGTGCGAACAGGGATCGAGATTCGCGTAATCTGACGCCGAGCTCGATGGTAGCAGCTCGGCCACGGCCACAGTTTGCTTGGATGAAGCTAAACATTAATGTCCAGCATTCACCCTCGCTAGCACCGCAATTCCGACAGTCCGTCGGGTTGGTGCAGCCTCGCGCACTATGGCCGGCCTGTCCGCACTGACGGCACACATTCTCCTTATAGCGGCACTGTGCGACCTTGTGGTCAAAACCGACACACCTATACGCATAGGTCTGGATCAGTGCTCGGAAGGTGTAGGCAAACCAGCCGATGTACGCCTTTCCGCCATCCAGCACCTCAAGGGCCACGGCATTCACCTCAAGCGGCACATTTACAGTGGCGCCGTCGGCTGCAGACCATGGTTTCTCCAGATGCATCGCCTTGTTGAAGGAAGCCTCATCCATAACGTCCGCAAAGTTGTTTTTATACAACTCCTTCATGAAATCCGTGGGCGTCGTGGCATTGTCCACGCTGCTCACTACAACTTTCGGTCGCTGCGCAGGGTTCTGTGGCACCTTCAGGCCAACTTCACCGAACCTCTTGCTCGCAACTACCTTCCGAATTTCACCTGACGAGGGGGTGCGGATGATAGCACCACCACGCGCAAGCCCTCTCACCTCGTGCAGGCGGACCCCAAGCAAAGGGGCGATCTCCTTGCGCACCTTTTCCGCCGCCTGGTTGCCCGTGACGTTCGGGTCCTTGTTGACTATCACAGCAGACCACGTGTCTCTAGGCTTCCTTGGCGCTGGCACTGGGCCGGCCTGTGGCGCTGGCAGGCTGGGATATGCGGCGGCATACCCAACAGGCGGCAAGGAGACCACAGCTGGCGCGACGACGGTTCTGGGAGCACTCTGAGCATTCAGCTGCCGCTTGCTCACCTCCTCTAACATGGCATTCCGAGTCGCCATGGTGAAGACGAGCTCCTCATACCTGTTGAGGCTCTTCGTCATCACGCGAGCCTGCGTCGGGGTCAAACCCGCCGAAACGACATCTACCATGAACTCCTCCCTGATCAGGGAGAGCTCACTGGCGATCTTCGCAACGGCGTCCTCAGAGCATTGTAGCTCAGAACGGGCAACGGGAGCAACCACTTTCGCCTGCGAAGCGTCCCTCGGCGGCGCCTTAGAACGCTTGCCTCGAGCGCGACTTCTACTCGCTCGACTGCTAACCGAGCAGTCGCTCTCCGACAGCTCCATCGAGGCGCCCTCTGCTGGAATGGACGACGCCATCTACCGGCCCGAACACGAAGCGTCACTATTTGGCTATTTTTTTTATCGCTAAGGAATGGAAATCTTTCAAAGATCTAGTATCCGCCATCACCTTGTGTGGTCGGTAAGTCTAGCATGCACGATTAATTGCTCTATCTGAACCTTCTTTACATTGAGGGTTCCGCAACGCCTACGTACTAAAACCATTATCATCTTATTATTTATTTGCAACTTTTGCGATGTTTATGCCTTCTTGATGTTATGCCAAGGCAGTAGGCATTATTTTCATATTACCAACGACTTAAGCTACGTATTCTCTTGAGTATCCATTTAGATACACGAACAGCTAATTATTGTTTGTTAAGATAAGATATATTTCAAAACTTTTTGAGCAGATTATTGCGAACCATCTTTTTCTTTCTAGTTAAGACTTATATCTTACCCATCGAACTTGGGTATGCCTGCTAAATCTACAACTACTATTTTGGTCGTCTTCATCAATTACTGCATTCTAGAATTCCACTGCCATTGTCAAGTAACACTTTATTTGGACGTAGTCAAGGCTTTTGAAAAATGTAGTCATAACGCTCTTTTTGCCAAACTCCTACAAACTTTGTTGTCCTTACCACCAGTGTTGGGAAAGGCACCCGCTAAGGTGTAAGGTATTAGCGGTAACAAATACCAAGGTCAAACAAAACTTACGGAATTTTCTAAATATTTAGGTAACTAACTAACTTTACAAACACCAAAGATATGGCATTTCCGATCAATCAGTTATATGGCGACTATAAGATATAGTCGGCCGATCCCGGCCGTTCCAACTTATATACTGCGTGCAAAGGAACGAAAGGTGTGGCAGAGTTTCAATTCGATATCTTTCGAACTGAGAGACTAGTTCAAGTAGAAACAGACATACGGACAGACGGACATGTTTATATCAACTCAGGACGCGATCCTGATCAAGAATATATATTCTTTATAGGGTCGGAGATGTCTCCTTCACTGCGTTGCACACGTTTGATGAAAATTATAATACTTTCTGCAAGGGTATAATAATTAAGTACCCAAATACCTGGCAGTGCTGCATTCTAATAAAAACAAGAAAGGAAAGCTAACTTCGGGCGGAGTCGAAGTTGTTATACCCTTGCAGAATACTCTGTAAATTATATTCTCTAAAATTATTCATATGATGGATTCTTAATACTCACTTTTGACCAAAATTATAAAACCCTCTGCAAGGGTATAAAAATATAAGAAACACCACCTATGTACGGTTAAAAATAGACACATATTTTTTACTATGTAAGGTAAAAAGTACCAAATAATGAAAGAAAATTATTAAAGTTCCACCTATGGAGCTATCAGGCTAAAAAATAACTATGTTATTACCTTAATAAATAGTAATTGTAACAATGTTAAAACATACATCGCCTCAACATTATTAATTTATAACTACAATTAAAGTGATATATTGAAAAACAAACTATTCAAATTTGTTTAATAATTATAAATTTGTTATCAAATAAAATTCTTAAATATGTTAAAAATATATATTAACGATTATTATCTCATTATTATCTTTAAACAGTTAATATAAGAATTCATAGAAAAATATTATTATTATATTATTATTATTAAAAACCATCACTGCATGTCTACCTTCGCAGTTGGTGATAACCACCGTAAGTGAACCGTATATACACATATGTGTATGCCAGACAGACTCTTTATATTTCCCCCTTTCTTCGGAAACGTAAGGAAAGTGGTAATTTCCCCAACATTGATGTTAGCCCATTCGATTTCCCAGACAGATTTTAATTTCCCCCAGAAATTAAACCATTCCCTAGACATTTCCCCCTTAACTGCGTGAAGTTTGAACTTTCCCCCATGAGATTTCAAATAAAATTCACCATTTCGATTCCTGTTGTCTGGCCACTCTCGTGACTATCATCACAATTGTGCCTATCGATTGTGAGGTCAAGCTTTGCCACCGTCGTTGCCATTATAGTTGTCCTATATTGCCAGTGTTGCTACTACTAAAACTGTCCACGGAGAAATCTAGTATTTCTTGTATCCATCGATCGCAACTATCGATAGTCTCCGATTTTCGCAATGACAGCGTGGGTGGTACTCAAGCCAAAGTATTCAGCTTGACGAAATCTGCTCGTCAGCTTTAAGAGAAAGCGAGAGGAAAACAGCTTGCAATGATTTTCCGTCAGACCTTTTTCTACGCCAAATTTCCCCACAGTTTCCAATACTAGGTATCGATAGACACCGACGACTCTCCTGCTAATAGCAACTGGACCATCTCTAAAGGCATCAAAAGGTAAATAAAAAACAAAAAGGTAAATATTGGAACTAAATGACGAAAAGTGGCATATAACTGGACTTGCCGCCGCGCACCCACCCATCCTATGGTGCCCCTTCGTCAGTTTAGCTCCTCCATAAGGGAATTCCCAGAGGCAACAATGGTATGCATCTTAATATATACATTTGTTATAATCACAAAAGATATTAAACATTTTCTCTTTTAAAGCAACACGTTTGCAGACGAAAAAACTGCCACCTGATGGGTAAGGTAAAGTTTTATCAGTTCTGTTCAACCAATTCCTATTGGCAGACCCTAAGTTTTACAACCGGACACATGCGCGACGGATCACAAATATTACAAACGGACAGGAGTTACTTTTAAGTTACATAAAATCTAATTTTAGGTCGCCAAGGTAGACGACGGCCAGTATGCCACGCAAGGATTATGGTAAGTTAAAGGAGTGGCAAAATCCCACCGAAATATGGGTAGAGAGGAACTTGATCCCCTTTCAACGGCCCTGTGGAATGTGTAGAATTAATAAGATCCCGGCAACCAAATAAACACCACCACTCTAACTTTGATCGTGAATTCCACAATTAAATTATCTTAAAAAGCGTAGAAGCGTGGCAGCTACTGGCCTACGCAAAGTCATCTGCCATATTCTCGCTGGGGTCTCCCAAACTTGGTCATTGGATAAACCCAAGGTCATCATTGCAATACACACAGTGAATCGGGTTGTTTAAATACCTAGATAGCCAAGTGCTTCAGCAGAAGGGGCGCCACTTCATTAGGGGTTACCCTCCAGCAAACCTTATCGACAGCATGATAAACTGATAACCGATTCACTACTTTCTTATTTCTTTCCAGCCAAATTGAATTGCAACACCATCCAAAGATTTAGAAAGACGCCACCTAATCACAGGCCACTCGAAAACATCATAGGGAGCATATGGATAGAAGCCTGGTGAAATCCTCAGATGCAGTTTCAAGCACGCTGGCCGGGAAGTACTGCTCCAGGTTACACCCGTATGTCGTTGGCGTGGTACACGAGTATCTGAGACCTTGCAAAATCTCCGGCTCGTTTCCAACCGCTTTCACGACGAAGTTGAGGCGATACACTTCTTGGCCCGGCTTCGCTAGGAACGTCCGAGCTCTCTGGTCGTACCGCTGGCGACTTCGCATATAGACTTCAATATTCTCGCCAACTTGTAATGTTCGAAAATCCTGTGAAAGGGGACTTTGCCAGTTGTCGAGTGAATCGCGTTGAAAATTGCCAGCACAGTTTCGGGAGATCCCATTCTTGATGGTCGTCCTTTATGAATCTCCGGGTGGCCTATGAGCTCATCCTCGATCCTAAGGTAGGGTAAGTGGTCCAAGTTTTTCTCTTCATCTCCTATTAACTCCACGTAATCAGCGAACTCTGTAGCCTAGCAACTCTGTTGGATACACTACTAGTTCCTCCACACATCGCGACAGGCAGTCGACTACGACGTTCTCACTTCCTTTTTGGGCTCGATGTTGAAGTGGAATCCCTGGAGCTGCAGCGACCACATGATCAACAGGCCTGAGAGCTCTTTCATGGATATTAACCACTTCAAACTGGCATTGTTCTTTATGCACGTAAATAGCATTCCTTCGACGTACGACCGGGACTTATGGATGGGTAGGAGAGCCGCGAGACAGTCTTTGTATAATGTACCTGTGGCTTGTGTAGTGATACCTTATCGACGCCCTTCGATAGCTTCTCTAGTGGAGGTCCAGAAATAATTAAAGTATTTTTATGTTTGACCAGCAAGCTAGATTTTGTCTTTATTCTTTGTAATTATATTTGCAGCTTGGCCGCGGCCACGTACTTAGGAATAAATATGCTCATACATATAGCTGGTAACAGCGAGAGTGCGAGTGAAGTTGTACATGCATGTATCGGTCAGCCCAAAGAAATATTACCCTGTTAAATAATTCTTTAAACAGTTAGATTAGTTGGTGGTTTTTATTATTATTATTATTATCTAATGCTAACTTATAGTTAAAACTGTAAGCTAACAGTGGGTTAGAGCTATAGCAGCAGAAGGCCTTAAGCTCGCTTATGGTAGTTTAGTAGTGATGATTATTATTTTTATGATATTTTACAGTTTTTTATATCTTATATAGTATGTTGCTCTTATTAAGAAAGAGTAGGATTTTCTGGGTATTGATTAAAGTAGGATTTGATATAATGTGGATAGGGTTTTGGGAGTTAAACGATGCAGTTCTTTGGAGGCATGAGGTAATAATATGGGTTAGGCTTATTGGGTTGATGTTGCACAGGGGGCAGATTGAGGAAAGGTTTCTATCAATGTCGTATTCTGTTGCTAATAATTTGTTGTCTTCTATTCATTTCGTTTTTATGTGGGAATGTTGGGGGTTTTACAAGTTTGTACCAAGGAGATGCTGTTTCCAAGGTGTCTCAGTTCATTGTCTCAGCATTGTTTTAGGTGGCGAGCGATGTCAGTAAAATTGTAGTTAGCGGTGTATATAAGGGGGATTGAAGGCTAAATTTGGCAAATGAGTCAGCAGTTTCGTTGCCTTTTATTCCTATGAGGCTGGGAATTCAATAAGGCTTATTTTTGGGAAGTTTTTGGTTATGATGTGTCTTATTGATGTTATATAGTAGGAGTGTTTATTGTGGTTTTTAATCGAGTTAAGGGAGGAGAGGGAGTTCGCGCAGTGTCTAAGCAATTGACATACATTTTTCCAAATCTTATTTATTTACGCATATATTTATTAGGGTAAAAGCGCTTGCCGATCGGACGTCTATATCTTATAGCTTCCGCAGGAAAAATTATTAAAGGCGCGAAAGTATCCCTTTTTTTCTATTTTTATATGACATGTTTGCAGTATAAAAGCAATTGACATCAAACGATGCAAATCTAGTTTATTTATTTATACCTTATTTCTTTCGCTACTTTTTCAGCTTTAGCAATTTCGGCAAAGTCTGCAAGGGTATTAAAACTTCGGCTTGCCGAAGTTAGCTTCCGTCCTTGTTTTTACTTAATTTGGCTGTAAGGAAGTTTCGTTTTTGTTCTATTGTCTTTGTTTTACTGGTGTGGTTCGATAGGCTCCAAAGGCTGATTTTACAGCTGCTTTTATTGTTGTTTTTAAACAGTTTAATTTAGATTTGGGATATTCGTAAATAGGCAGGCAAAAATCGATTTTCGAAATGAGGATAGATTTAATAGTTTTGATAAGAGAGGTTGTGTTACTGTTATATTTAAGGGAAGAGAGATGTTTAATAATATTTACAGTTTTTGATAGTTTTGTTTTTAATTTTGAAATATGGGTGTTCCATGTGTTTTTGTTGTTAATAGTAAGTCCTAGTATTCTGAGGGAATTAGTACTGGGAAAATTTGTGTCGCCTGTAAGGATCTTGGCAGAGCAGTTTTGTTTTCTGCATATATGAAGGACTTGGCATTTTTCTTTTGATAGAATTAATCCAGAGTTCGTACACCAGTCGTCTATTTGAGAGAACAGGGTTTGGAGGTTGGTAGTGCGGTTTTTTGTTTATTGTGTTCCATTATAAGATGGAAGTCATCGGCGTATGCTGTTAGTTTTATTTTTTTGTGTAAGGAGATAATATGGTAGAGTGTGTTGTAAGCTATGTGGTCTACTAAGAGTAGACTGTCTATAACAGATCTTTCCCTTCTGAATCGAATCTGAATGCTGTTGATTAGATTGTTCTTTAAAACAATCCACCACAGTCTCTTCGCGATAATGTTATCAAGTGTATTGGCAAAGCATGAATTTAGGGATATCGGGCGGTACGATTTTAAGTCTGTTTTGAGTTTTTGGGGTTTTAGAATGGGAAGTACAAGGCTATGTTTATAGGCTTGCTTGTGTGAGTAAACACAACGAATAAGCAAGTGCGTATGTGTGCGTACTTGTTTGAGAAGACGATTTTCGGCCAGAAATCATTTCTGAGCTAAGAAAATAATTGTGTGTCAAAAGAACTTCTATGATTGAACAGGGTGTTTATTTTAATTGCATTTATGTATATATGACAATGAAGCTTGATGTAAACCTTTTTTATACACCTTAAAAACGAATATCTGCATATTTAATTCATAGTTTCTGTTAGCGTACCACTATTTTTACTAACTCTGTACCTTTGTATATCTTAGAACATAGGCAATGCAATGTATTTTTAACTAACAACCCCATACCACTTCTTTGCTTTGGTGTATATAAACCCGACCTTTTGCCCTAATAAAATCAGTACTCAAGCAATACTTATGTAAGTTAAACACGAGTGACTTCAGTATTTAAAAAAATATAAATTTTAGGACACTTGGTCCGTATTTATTTGCACAAAAATTGGAACTAAATTATGTTTACAGAAATTGCCATATTTATACCCAATAACTTTGTCGCTGCCTCTGCCAACGTCGGAGCTTTGTCGTTGTCGTCGCTGCAGCGGGAAGTGGTTCAGACGCTGCAGTCAGCACTTTTTGGGGGGCTACTGACCGAACCCGGGAAGTTGCCCTTGCACTTCTACTTGCTGGTGCAATACCGGATGCGCGTGGCCAACTTTGGTTGCGAATTCGTTTTGTGTTAACTCCTCCACCTTTAAAATCGAGTGTCCACGCTCGATGCGGTCATTGATCTCGTTATCAGAAGCTATTTTGTTGATGTGCAGTATTTTGACCCTTTTAATCAAGAAGCGGCTAGCTAGTGCAGTTAGTCCGATGATTATTATGGAACTTATTAGAAAATCTGCTGTATGCGATGTTGTTTTTAACAGTTCCAAGGTCTTGGTATTGTTGATGTTCAGTTCTTTTACCAATTCTAATGATAGCTTTTCTTCTATCTTTTTAATGGTCATCTCAGTTTGGAGAATTGCTGGCATCGGGTGATAGTGTACCGTGTCTTTGTTGGTGAAGGTCTGTCCATCAATATTAATTGTGGAATTGCTGAAGTTAATAACAAAGGTTCCGTTGAGACTTGTGGATGTCCCATTTATTTGTACGTTGCCGGAGAATTTGTTGAGTAGAATGACTCCAGGTGCGAGTTCGTCAATAACTGGAATGTGTTGGTTGTTGATTCGAGTGCAGGTGGCAGGGCGACTTTTTAATAAATTTGGTAGGCAAGAGGAATTACTTATGTCTATCATATTTCTATGTTTACAAATGGTTATCTCATTATAATTATTACATTTGGAAATTTTTGCAAAAAGTTTTCCTTTACATTTGATTACATTTTCGCTTCGAATTTTATTAACATATTGACCAATTTTTATTGGTTTGATTAAAAGTTCTTCACAATAGTTGGTGTCGGTTATAGGAATTTTAATGATATAAATAAGTGTTGGTCCATTGCTTGCTACGCTTACTTCTGCTATTTTCATGGCGTCTTCAAGTGTTTTTATAACTTCATTTACCTCTTCATCTCCTAATATTTGGGTGTTACTAATATCTGCTTTTGCCCATTGTATTGCGTGGTTTAAGTTAACAATTTCTTCTTTAAGCATTTTAATTTGAAACATTAATATTGTGCTAGTGTCTCTTTGAGGATCTCCTCCGTATTTTAAGCTGTTTATAAGATTTGCATTGGCCTGGGTGATATTATTTATTTTTTCTACGATAAGTCTGTTAGAATAACTTGATTGTTGTTGTTAGTTAATGCTGAATTTATTTTTTCTTGAACTATTTCGAAATCTCTACTGTCGGGAGATCCAGCTTACCATTTCCAGGCGCTGCCTAATAAATCTATATGTCTTTTCCTTCTACTTTTAATCTTGAGGTTATTAATTAATTTTTTTGATATTCTAATTTCTTCGGTTATAAATGGCAATATTGGGTCGTATGTTTTTAATTTATAGTTAGCAGTGTAATTAATTTTTTCAAGTGTTTCTTCGTATTTTTCTAAGTCAATAATATGAATTAATCTGAAGGTTCCCGTTTGAACCTTTGACAGTCCGGTAATTAGAGTCACGATATTGGATTTCGTGTAGTCAGTTATTTGTACGTCAGCAGCGCACGCAGTGAAAAGGGTTCTGTAAATGTGATTTAATTTCGAATAAGTTGTTTATGAATAATTTATATCTGGCGGATAGTTTTGTACCTAATCTTTTATTATTTTGAACAAATATCTCATCTCCTGGGGAATATTTTTTTATTTGATCTCTACTTTTGTTATGGTATGTTAGGTCTTTTTCCTGAGTGGTTGTAATTCTCTCTGTAATTTTTTGTCTCTCTGTTTGTTGTAGTTTAGGGTTAAGTGCTACCTTTCTTCCAAAAAATAAGTCAACTGGTTTTCTGTTGGTGGTTGAGTGTATTGAATAATTATATTTGACAACTGATCTGTCTATAAGATCTTTTAACGAAGCGTGTACTTTGTCGGCCTTTTGGCACCGAATAATTTCTGACAGTGTTGAATGGAAACGTTCGATTTGGCCGTTTGCTGAACTGTTATAAACTTCGATATTAAATTGATCTTGTAGCATCCGCATTACGGGAGCCGAACCAAGTGATTTCTCATTATCCATTACTACTATTTCTGGGATACCAAAATTGATTAATAAATCTTTTAAAGGTTCTTTTATGTCTTGAGTTGCTCGAGATTTGACTATCCTAGCCTGTGCAAATTTTGAAAATTTATCTATTGCAGTCAAAACGACTTGTTTGCATGTGAGGTAAAAATCAACGTGAATAATTTGACCTGGGTATTGTGGTATTGGTGTTTTTTGTAACTCTGGTTTGTTGGGGTGTCTTTCGTATTTATGTTCCTTACAAATTTGGCATTCTTTTACAAGTTTTATTATTTTGGCCCTCATGTGTGGAAAGTAAATTTTGTTTAACAATTGTTGTTTGTTTTCATTGCTATTTCTATGTGCTCTTCTATGCTCTGTTATAATTGCATTCTCTTGATCAGTTTCGTCTTTTAAATCTTTAACTAGTTTGCTTGAGAATCTGGTTTTATATTTATTGAAAAGTGGATAGATTTCCTGAAGTTGACCTAAGGTTTTTTCGTCTGTATGAATTCCGTTAATGACGGACGGGTTGAGTCTATCTCTTAAAATTTTTGATAAGATTTCTGAATTAAAATTGGTTCTGTAATAATGTGTCTATGGTAAGTGGGAAAAACAAGTTCGAATTTATAGGAGGGTGTATTTCCTAAATATAATAGTATTTGATTTTTAAAAACATTTACTGGTTCTTCTGCCATTGGTATTTGTCTCTCAGGAGAACTAGAACTGCTGTGAATAGTGCCTGTTAGTGTGTTTACTTCCCCTCGCGTTTGAATGGGAGGTCTACTCAGAGCATCGGCAACAACGTTTGCTTTGCCAGGTTTGTGGAGCAGTTCGTGATTGTACTCCTCTAGAATTGCTTTCCATCTCTTCATCTGATCGTTACGGCTTTTAGGGTTAGTTGGGTGTGTGAGAGATTCGTGGTCTGTAAATATTTTCACTTTAGTCGGACCGTACAGAAAATTTCTAAGAGTCTGTATAGACCAAATTATAGCTAGCATTTCCTTTTGTTAGGGGCATAACTTTCTTCTGCCTTACTTAGAGTCCTAGAAATAAACATTATAGGTTTGTCTTCTTGGGCCAATACGGCACCAATAGCATAATCTGAAGCATCGGTAGTTAATTGAAATTCTTTATTGTAGTCTGGATATGATAACATTACCTCCTCGGAGGCGAGAGTTTGTTTTAATTTTCTAAATGCTTCCCTTGCCTCTTTGTCAAGATCAATCAGAGTTTTGCTTGAGGCATTTTTTGAGATACGGCCTCGGCCCTCTTCCCCTCTTAAAAGGGCTGTTAGGGGCTTTGCAAGCTTTGCATAATCTTTAATGAAGCGACGGTAGAACCCTGACAGTCCTAAAAAGGAACGAAGATCTTTAAGTGTCTTTGGTTCGGGGAATTCGACGATTGCTCTCACCTTTTCCGGATTTTTCTTAATACCGGTATCTGCTACTAAAAATCCTAAAAATTCAACTTCTTTCTTAAAAAATTCGCATTTATCTAACTGAATTCTCATGTTTGCGTCTTCAAGAATTTTGAATACAATTTCTATGTCTTTTAGATGATTTTCTTCGTTTTTACTGAAGATAATAATGTCGTCAATGTAGACGAAACACCTAATTCCTATATGTTCTCTAAGAATGTCATCTAGCGCTCTTTGAAAAATGGAAGGGGCATTTTTAAGTCCAAACGGTAGTCTGGTAAACTCATATTTTCCTTGATTTACTGAAAATGCAGTTTTTTCTATGTCTGATTGTCTGAGTGGGATTTGGTGAAATCCACTTTTAAGGTCTAAAACAGAAAAAAATTTATTTTGTCCTAGTTGTGCCAGTACATTGTTTATGTCTGGTATAGGGTATCTGTCTGAAATAGTGACCAAGTTAAGCTTCCTATAGTCAATCACCATTCTATGTTTTTTCTGTCCGGAGGCATCCATTTTTTTGGGTACAATCCATATTGGAGAATTATACGGAGACCTTGAAGGTCTAATTACGCCGTTTTCGAGTAGCTCTTGTATTTGTTTTTCGACTTCGGCCTAAGAGCTTCTGGGTATGGGTAGTGCCTCGAGTATATTGGACTTTCGTTTGTACTTCTTATAGTGGCTTCTACTTTGGTAGTGTATGTCAGTTTTTCGTCCGGGTCGCCAAATAAGTTTGGAAATTTTAAGCAAATAATTTTTAAATTTTCTTTTTGCGTTTTTGTTGTATGGTCTATTCGAATATCTAACTTGTTGACTTCGGGAGAAGCTTTCTGTTTTATTTTAATTTTACGTTTGTTTTTAATTGAAATGTAACCTTCCTGCATATTTATTTGAGCGTTGATTTCACGAAGTGTATCATTTCCTATAATAGCATCGAAAGATTTTAATGAGGGTAGTAAAAAGAATTTAACAAATGTATCTTTTAAGTCAAATGGGTTGGCAATTGTGTGGTGGGTGATATGGATATCTCCGGCTACGGAGCTTACATAAAAAGATTTATTATTTTCGATTGGTTTTTTTACCAATCGCGGTTGGATATAATTTTTATTAGAGCCAGTGTCTATTAAAATTTTGATCATCTCTCCATCACCGGGTTTACATTGAAAGTAAGGTAATGAAGAGGATTTTACTCTAAAAAATAATGGCCAGTATATTCGGTTTCCTCTGTTTCTTGTTCGAAATCTGGAATTTCCGCATAGTATTCGGCTGCTGTCTCGTCAGTTTCCGTTAATTGGTTGGTATTTTCTAATGTCTGTTCTTGTTCAGTGTTTATGTGAAAATTTCTCTGTCTTTTATCTAATCGTCCGCTTGTCATTTGAGGTGGTGGTCGTTTTCCCTGCATTCCATTATTTGGTCTGTTCATATAATTTATTTGTCTTGTCTGTAAACTTTTATCTATATCCATAGGTTCTGGCTTAGGCTGAGGTTTTGGGGCCAATGGACGTGGTGGTTGTATTGCTGGGTAAGCAGAATATTGTTGTTGATGTCTACTGAATTGCATTTGCTGCTGTGGAAAATAGGGTGTCATTTTCGGGGTCTGTGGAACGTGAGCTAAATGTGGGATAAATGGTTGTTAGCTGCATTGAATGGTTGCTGTGCGAATTTTTTTGGTAAGGCAGGTCCTATAGTAGGTCCTTCAAATTTTCTTGAATTGTTTTGATTATTATTGGCGTAATTGGTTCTGAAATTTTGATTTTCTAGTCTTTCGCAAAGTTGAAGTTCAGATGGAAGATCTGCCGGCTCTTTGGTACCTAGCAGTCTAGGCAAGTCGCCGTTAAGACCTCTAATAAAAGTATCAAGCGCCTTGTCTCTGTAAGATTTGGCAAAAAGATCGATTGATTCTCTTCCCATTTCCATGCATGAAATTTTGTTCAAGATGAGTGATAAGTGAGTATAGACCTGTTGGTAGAAATCTGCTGTGGTTTGATTACCCTGTACTAACGAAGTCATCTGATATTCTAATGTCGTAACGTCTTGTTTATCAGCGTAGTGGGCTGTTAAACATTTGGAGATTGCTGTCCAGTTTAGTGGTGTGTTAAATGATTCTAGAACTGAGTCTGCATTACCTACTATTTTGTTTCTAATAACATTTAAAATTGAATAGTACCTGGGGGATCCTTCTGTTAATGAATATATTTTTATTATTCTCTCTACGCTCTTTCTCCAAGAGCTGAATTCTCCTGCTTGGCCAGAAAATTCCCTGAGGCTTTTTACTATGTCTGGGACTCTGTCAAATTCATTCATATTATTTGCATTAGCAGTATAGGTTTGATCGAGTAGCGGCACTGAATCTGGATTTAATTTTTGATTTAGGATTCTCTCTACTATTTCTTGTATTAGGGCTTGCATATTAACTAAGTTTGCTGGGACTTGGTTTATTTCAGGGGCTTGTACCCCACTATTGGGTAGCATCGCGGGCCTGATCAGATTATTAGGATTAGCCATTGTAATAAAATATTTTTTGTATGTGTAGGGTTGTGTAGGGTTGTATGTAAAATATAAATTCTTAAATTAATAATTTTTTAGATTTTAGATATGATTTGTTTTGTGTGTTTCTTTGCTTTGTTTTTGCTTTTGTTGTGGCTTTTTTGCCTTTGTTTTAGCTTTTTAGCTTTTGTTTAAAAAGATTTCTTTTAGGTATGTTTCACTTTTGTGATTTCTTATTTGGTTTGTGGTTTGTAATTAAAAGTTAGCTTACAGTAAAATAAAATGCATCCTGAACCGGTCAGTTGGTAGTAGTCCTTTTTGCTCCTTGCTACTGGGGTACCTTTTCCTGACACTCCCGTCCAGTTGTCTGCGGCGATCGCCTGCAGTCTGATGTAAGTGAGTCCTTTTCTTGGCGGGTCGTCCAGCAGTGTTGCCTTTCCTTTGGTGCGCCTTTTTTCCGGTGTTACCAGGGCAGCCTATGGGGTGCACTTGCAGGTGATTTTCGGAGTCGCGACTTATTTTTCGGATCGGTGGAACCCGGGCAGCCTATGGGGTGCTCTTACGAGTGTTCCTTTGATTCGATACCAAGGATATTTCCGCGAACAGGACCCTTAAACGTTGGGCGCCAGTTAAACACGAGTGACTTCAGTATTTAAAAAATATAAATTTTAGGACACTTGGTCCGTATTTATTTGCACAAAAATTGGAACTAAATTATGTTTACAGAAATTGCCATATTTATACCCAATAACTTTGTCGCTGCCTCTGCCAACGTCGGAGCTTTGTCGTTGTCGTCGCTACAGCGGGAAGTGGTTCAGACGCTGCAGTCAGCACTTTTTGGGGGCTACTGACCGAAGCCGGGAAGTTGCCCTTGCACTTCTACTTGCTGGTGCAATACCGGATGCGCGTGAAATTGCATGAAATTCTAGTCAACTTGGCGACTAATTTCTGCACATACTTTGCTAGACAGATTTCCGATCAACTTGGCGATCGAATCATCTAGACTTAAAGTTGTGAAAATCTTGCTCAATAAACCTGACATTGAGCAGAATTCATAACAAAGGGAACTTTGCCTCGTATAATTTTCTGAGCATATTCCCGAACAACTTGAAATTTTCAAGGAGTAACTTATCAACTACAATATTGGAAGTCAACTTGGCGACTCCAATAACATTAATTATTTAAAGTAGAAGAAGTCAACCCGGCGACTCTTCCAACTTACAACATCCATATAATACGATTTCTGGAGTCAACTAGGCGACTCCCAGGATAATCGTCGATTATTTTTCCGAAATTGAAGTAGTCAACAAGGCGGCTCTTCATCTGGAAAACAATAAATTCAAGTAGTCAACAAGGCGACTCTTGAATAATTCTGGAAGCGGTAGCATCCAAAAAAACTAAAATTTTTTAACAATATAATCCGATTTACTGGAGTCAACTTGGTGACTCCCAGGATATTCCTCGATTAACGTTCGAGATTGAACAACAAGGCGATTCTTCAAGTGGAACTCAAAAACTTCAAGTAGTCAACAAGACGGCTCTGGAATATTTCTGGAAGCGGTTGCATCCAAAACTAAAACATTTATTTAACACACATATTAAATAAAATAAAAAATACTTTTTTAAATAAAAAGGTTTTAAACTATTTTTTGGCTTTATTTTCTAATCCGAAAATCCTTACTTGTCTTTGACCATAAATCGGTTGCGAGTAGAAGCGTAGCCAGCTTATATAAGCAAATCAATTATCTTCCAACGGGTCAGGCAATTGTTAAGGCAAAATGGAGGTTGAAAATTTGATTGGCATACAAAACCAAATTGGCGAAGAAATCCAAATTTAGCTACGGAACATCAAAAAGGATTCCAGCAAAAGAAAGGAAAAGGCGTCGTATTTTGAAGACAGAAAACGACAAATTGAAGAGCATTGGAAAAAATTCGACCAAGGAAATAATTATTAAAGGGTAGAATTATTAAAGGGTACTCCACATCCGCATGTTTATTTTGAAAAGCAGTATTACAATCAAATGCAGACGATTGTTCATCAAGCCATCGAAGAATTTAATGCAAAAATTCTTAGTTTACCGGCAATAGAAACATCTTCAGAAGAGGTGGATCATATACAAAAGCTGATCAGACACCAAGCAGCGGTTCTGGAATCTATGTCAAGAACCATGAAACACATATCTCCAGAAAACAAATTTACTTATAAACCGGTAATTGATAATTTATGGAAACAAATTGAAAATCTTCATTTTGAAATCCACAAATTATGTATAACACATGAAGAAGTGGGCTATAGTATGGAGCGACTTATCTCCGCGGAAGAAGCAATGTTGCAATTCTGTCATCCATATGCTGAACCTGTTTCAGTACCCACCAATCAAGCGGTTTCGACAATCTGTTCGATACAGTTGCCAAAAGTTTCCATTCCAAAATTTGATGGAAGCTATCAAAAATGGCAACAATTTTAACATTTTTAATAAATTGGTTCATGAATCAGCGATACCAAAAATACAAAAAATGTGGTATCTTAAAGCTAATCTTTCTGGAGAAGCAGAAAGGTTAGTCAGGCATTTAGAATTAACAGAAGTTAATTATGACACTGCCTGGACCATGCTTAAAGAACGTTTCAATAATAAGCGGGTCCTTTAGACTGCAATATTTGAAAAATTATTTGATCACCCTAATGTGACGAATGATTCTCAGTCAATAAAAAATCTGCATGACAATGTCAATGAATCCCTGCAAGCCTTGAAAAATATTGGAATAAAAACAGATACATGGGATCCAGTCCTTCTGTTCCATATGACAAGAAAACTAGAGAAAACGCTATAGTCGGGTGCCCCGACTATCAGATACCCGTTACTCAGGTAAAGGGAGTGCGAGGGAGATGGAGATAGAAACTTTGATCACGCATAACTTTTTAACGAATGGTCCGATTTGAAAAATTTCTTCTACATTTCGATAGGTATTGATAAACACAATAAAACTGCATTTTTACTTTTCCGAAATATTTAAATTTTTAAAATCGTATATAAGCGATTGTGGGCGTTAAAGGGGGCGTGGCACCTTTTTGAAACAAACTTGTAGGAACTCCTAGAATCTGCATGCAAAATGCCAATCTTCTAGCTTTTATAGTTTCCGAGATCCCAGCGTTCATACGGACAGACAGACGGACAGACGGACATGGCTATATCGACTCGGCTAGTGACCCTGATCAAGAATATATATACTTTATAGGGTCGGAAACGCTTCCTTCTACCTGTTACAAACTTTTGCACGAATACAATATACCCTTTTACTCTACGAGTAACGGGTATAACTAGATCGGCTTACACACACTGTATGAGCAAACTATTTTAGATACCAGGGAAATTCAAACAATAAAGGAATTCATTGGGTTTCTAGAACAACGTTTTCTCGCACTCGAAGCCATCAGCTGAAAAATGCATAAAGAAAAACAAAAAACAAGCCTATTTTGTGAAAAAGGGCATAGCCTATACAAATGCGAGAAATTTAAGGAGTCAACTCCTGCTGAAAGGCTGAAAGCGAAAAGGTTGTGCGTCAATTGTCTTAAGGCAGACCACATGACCAAGCAATGCATGTCTAAATATACTTGCATAAAATGTAACAAAAAACGCAACACATTGCCACATTTAGGTAACGGAAAACCAAATACCGAACCTAAAACGTCCTCTTCTGCTGCTACGAGAAACAGTTGTGAGAACAAATTCACACTGTTAGCAACGGCTATAGTCATAGTTCAAGGTCTAAACAATCAAGAAGGAGATTTTCGCGCACTGCTCGATTCTGGATCACAAATTAATCTGATATCAGAAAGACTTGTAAAGCGGTTATCGTTGCAACTACAATCAACAAACCTTCGCATTGAGGGAGTTGGAGGTCAGCCGCTAATAAGTAAAGGAAGCGTTAGTGTATTAATTAAATCAAAACATAGCGATTTTGAAACAAGAGTTGAAGCCTTTGTTCTTCCTCATATTGTGGCAAATCAGCCTACGGAACAAATAAAAGTAGCTGATTCAAAAATCTCAAAAAATATCCGGCTCGCTGATCCACATTTCGCCAAACCAGGAAAGATATTGCTTGGCGCAGAACATAACTTTTCCGTTATAAAACATGAACAAATTAGGTCTTATTCAGACCAACCTATTCTCCAGAACACCGAATTTGGTTGGATAATCGCTGGGCAAGTAAACATGAGTGCAAAAATGCCACAAAATTGCATGGTAGTTTCCTCAGCCGAGGAAGCCAAATCATCATTGGAAAAATTCTGGAAACTGGACAACATGGAACCGATAGGGAAATACAGGACGCCAGAGGAAAGACATTGCGAGAAGCATTTTTTGGAAAATCTTCAGCACGCACAAGATGGAAGGTTAATTGTCAGATTACCTTTTTCTGAAGATCCCTCAGCCCTGGGGAAGTCTTGCGATATTGCCCAAGGCGTTTTCTTTCGTTGGAACGAAGAACCAGCCCAGACATTAAAATATTGTATAACGATTTTATGGCCGAATACGAAAAACTAGGTCATATGAAGCTAGTATTACCTAGTCAAATACCAAAGGAACATTATTTTATTCCTCACCACTGTGCGGAAACTGCAAACCTGAAAGTACTACAACAAAATTAAGAGTAGTCTTTGATGCTTCCTGTAAAACATCTACAGGAAAATCATTAAATGATTTGCTATATCCAGGACCAGTTGTTCAAAGTGATCTGTTTTCGATTCTATTGAGATTCAGAGTTCACAAATATGTTTTCACGGCGGATATAGAAAAAATGCAAGTTTGGATACATGAATCCAAAGGATCAATTCAACCAAATGATTGTTTGGCGCTACAATCCGTCCGAGGAAATAAAATATTACCGGCTGAAAACTGTGACTTATGGCACAACGTCAGCTCCATTTCTTACCACAAAATGCTTTTGGCCAATAAAAATTTGGAAAAATGGCCATTAGGATCAAATGCACTGAGAAACGATTTCTATGTTGATGACTGCCTAACTGGAGCAGATACAATTATAGATGCTGCAAGGATTCAAGAAGAACTGAACAAAATCTTGCTACCTTGCGGACTTAAACTAAGAAAATGGTGCTCTAATTCACACCATCTACTAAAGGAATTTTCACCTGAAGATATTGCTAGCAACATAAATCTTGGCACTGCATTGGAACATACCAGTGTAAAGACTTTGGGAATTATTTGGAGCCCTAAGGATGACAATTTGTGTGGAAAAGCTCAAGAACATAACACTCAAACAATTACAAAAAGAGTGGTAGCCTCTGAGTTGGCTCAAATTTTTGACCCACTTGGTCTTTTTGCTCCAGTCATAATCAGAGCAAAAATATTTCTACAAAATCTGTCAGTCCTTAAACTAGATTGGGACCCAGAGATTTCAGTTTCCCTAAAGGAAAGGTGGGAGGCCTTCAGACAAGACTTGCTGTGTTTAAATAAAATGACTATTTCGAGACACATTTATGATGGAAAAATGCCTCATAATCAAGAACTACACATATTTGTGCATGCTTCTGAAAAAGCGTTTGGTGCTGTTGCTTATATAAGAGCCATATATAGAAACAAACAAACTACTGTGCGCCTATTATGCGGTAAATCAGCAGTAGCACCTCTTGAAAAGCAAACCCTACCACGACTGGAGTTATGTGCAGCTATGCTAGGTGCAGAGCTTGCTGAAAAGGAGATAAAGGATCTTAATTTACAATCAGAATACATTAATTGTCATTACTGGACAGATTCCACCATCGTCTTATGTTGGATAAATGCAAAAGCAAAGAATTTCCATACATTCGTTGCAAATAGGTTCTCGAAAATACAAGATTCAACCTGTCCAAATCAATGGAGACATGTGTCATCAAGTCTCAACGCCGCAGATGTACTATCTAGAGGGATACCTGCATCTCAATTAAGTGCACATATGTACATACGTTGTGGTTATACGGACCACTGTTTCCTCATGGACCAGAAGAGAAATGGCCAGCTCTGTTTAAAGCTCCAAAGGGCAACACTATTTCTTTGGAACGGAAAACAAAAATTGTAACATTGGCAACAGTTTAACTTGGAGAAGAAATATATGAAATTAGCCCACTGCTCGTTTCTCCCAAACAACTTCGACAACATTTAAACAAACTAAAAATTCACATGCCTCAAGGAAAAATGCTCCCTCTCATCAACGATGATATACTTCAATTATATAAGTTAATGAGGGCAGAAGCAAAGGTGGTAAAGGATTATGTAATCTTTAAATTAACACTGCCATTATTATCAACACAGTTATTTGAAATAAATAACTTGATTCCAATACCGGTAATAATCAACAATAAAATAATTTCCCTTGATATTGAATTTCCAATCATGGCTGTGAATCAACATCGAGATCAATTCATTACTATGTCATCAAGTAAATTTGATCTTCGTAATTTAATTAATGACGAAGAGTAAATTTGCTCAGATAAGCAATCCATGTTCTCTATTGAAAATCTATTGCGAGTTTCAAATGTTTAATAACAAATCATCGTCATTGTCTCAAACAAAAAGTTCGACGAAATCATTCTCATGGCAAAGATTAAGAACAAAAAATCAATGTATATTTTCAATTAAATTACCAATGGAGTTATCAGCAGTATGTTATGATCAATTATCAACAATTACAATTGATAATATCGGACTTTTATCATTGGATAGAAGTGCACTCTAAGAACTCATTTTCTGAGCGTAATTGGCCATCAGGTAACCTCTACTGGAACATTTAAATTATCGTATGCTCGATTTGGCAGTCTGAATTTCCTAAAGTTTCACACCCAAATAATTCATTGAGGCTAAGTTATAATGAATTAAATGAGCTCAGTAAAGAATTGATTCCGAGAATAAAAATAAAAACGCTAAACGAGATCGTCAATCTACAACATCGCCACATAAGTGCATATGTCGCCCTAATTTTATCACTTGGGGTGATAATATTTTATGTATGGAGACGTTTCCAAAAGAAGTCGCATCAATTAACTTCGCCATCGTCAAAGGACATCGACTTGCCAGAGAGGCCAGCGTTAACCAACTCCCCAGACGCCTGTATCCGACGCCTTTGAGATCAACATTGGATGATATTGAACACCTGTTCAACGGTCGGGAGTATGTTAGCGTACCACTTGAGTCGCTAAGCAACTTGATGCCCACGGACAGCGCTAGCTCTGCCTGAGCTACCTTTTCTATTTTTACTAACCTTAGCGTATAAACTCCTTGTGTGGGAGACAATTATGATGACTCTGTACCTTTGTATATCTTTGAACATAGGCAATGCAATGTATTTTTAACTAACAACCCCATAACACTTCTTTGCTATGGTGCCCCCTTGACTCTGAAAACGTGTATATAAACCCGACCTTTTGCCCTAATAAAATCAGTACTCAAGCAATACTTGTGTATTCAACTACTCTGCGTTCTACGAGTGACCATCGCTGTGTCTTTGGCCCTCATACGCATGATCCCTCCGAGTTAAACCAATTTAAGTGTTGGTTTAGCAACCTATCTTCACTTGAGTATGTTCTAGGGGCAACCATTCCTATAATAAAAATAAAACTACAAACAATAGAAAATTATTAAAGTTCCAGCTATGGAGCTATCTGGCTTAAAAATTACTATATTAATAAGTAGTAATTGTAACAATGTTAAAACATACATCGCCTCAACATTATTATTACTACATTATTATAACTACAATTAAAGTGATATATTAAAAAACTAACTTTTTCGATAACATTTGTTTAATAATTATAAATTTGTTATCAAATAAAATTCTTAAATAAGCTTAAATTATATATTAACGATTATTATCCCATTATTATCTTTAAACAGTTAATATAAGAATTCATAGAAAAATATTATTATTATTACACAGAATCGATTGTCCTCTCGTGATGAATAGATGTCTTTTGGTGAAGTCTGATCTGTGTTGTGATAGTCGAGTTTTTAGTTTGACTATCACAACACAGATCAGACTTCAAATTAAGACACCAAGCTAATATACAAAAAACAGCACTTATGGCCCACTGTAAAACCAGCGGTCACTCACCAAATTTTGAAGCAACGACTATTTTGGAACAAGAACAACATTACAAAAAACGCTTCACCATAGAAATGTTACATATAACAAACACACCCACAAGCATAAGACTAAACTACAAAACAGACGTTGAAAATTGCGCTCACATTTACAGACACTTACTTAATAACAACTAGTATTAATCTCCACGTCCGACGGTGCAGACGTGTAAAATTATGTAGGTGCAATAATTTTTAAAGCTTTGTTTTTTATTGTCTAAATTTATGTTATTTTATGTGTTTATGTTGATTATAGTTGCCCTGAAGACGGTTGCCGAAGTGCAACCGAAATATATTGGAAAGCACAAAAAATAAAATTTAAAAACTTTTATTTACAAATTTTTCAATTGTTGACCTCGAGCCGGAAAAACTCAAAAAATTAAAACATACATCAAAGGTCGCCTACAAACAAAATTGAAATGATTAAGGAGTCGATTATTTCTTCAGTGCCTATTGAAGAGGTGATTAGGATTAACACCAGAGATAAAAATAATAAAGAGATTTTATTACCTACCAGCAAAGTTAAATTATTATTTAGAGGCAATCAAATTCCCTCTGAAATAACTCTCCTATATACTAAAGTTAATGTTTCGCATTTTCTTCCTTTTAATCAATGTTATAGATGTTTTAGATTTAACCACTTTGCACAACATTGCAAACAAAACGAGCAAAAATGTTATAAGTGTTCCTTAGTGCATCCCTCCACTTTTATTTGTAGTAATACTGTCTGTGTTAATTGTAAGGGAAACCATGTTTCGACTTCGCGTTCTTGTCCAGCAAGACAGCGTGAATTTGCAATTCAAAAATATATGACAGCAGAAAATTTATCTAGAATTTAAGTTAAAGCTAGGTATCCATCTCTTTTTGGTAGATTTGAAACAATTGATTCATTTGATCATACTGCATTTCCTCAGCCTTTTTGGCAAAAAGTAAGTAATGAGAGCTCGCCAATGCATAACAACACAAAATCAACAGCAGAAACAATCCACTCTTATAAACCTTTTAACAAAATAATTAGAAAAATGAAAAACCACAAAGCTGAAAATGTAAACGCACAGAACACTATGGCAGCCTGGAAAAATGCTCTGAAAGAAAAGGAATATATTTTATCTGAACGTTTTACACCAACTGAAAATAATATACCGTCACAGTTCGAGTCTGCTCTCAATACTGCTGAGTGGTCTAAATAATTTACATGCAGAAATTTCCAAATTTTTATCAAACTTAAACAACGAAGTTAACAATGTTAATTCAATAAAATTCCTTGAAGAATTAAATACTAAAATTGCGCAAACAAATTGCAGAATTGATTTAATTAAAATTAATAAATAATTTAAAATTTTATATTTTTTATTAAAGCCTTTTTTTCCTTATTTTAATTTTTTCTTTTACTAATAATTCTTCAACTATTATTTCTTGAAAATGAAAATTCTACAATATAATAAACAAAGTCTTACTTCTAAAAATAATAAACAATTGCTGGAAATTTTTCTGGTTAATAATGATATTGATATTGCAATTTTATCTGAAATTTGGGTCAAAGATAATTCAATGTGTAGCCTTTTAAATTATAATTTCGTCTGTAGAGAACGAGAAGACGGGTATGGAGGAGTTGGAATATACATAAGAAAAACAAGAAAGGAAAGCTAACTTTGGCCGGAGCCGAAGTTGATATACCCTTGCAGAATACTCTGTAAATTATATTCTCCAAAATGATTTATATGATGCATTCATAAAAAATCCCAACTTCCCAACTTTAAAAACACCAAAATTATGGCATTTCCGATCAATCAGTTATATGGCAGCTATAGGATATAGTCGGCCGATCCTTATGACATTTAGTAGATCGGATTGATTGGCCAAATATAAAACCCATAGGAAATCCCAGCTTCCTAACTTTAAAATCACCAAAATTATGGCATTTCCGATCAATCAGTTATATGGCAGCTATAGGATATAGTTGGCCGATCCTTATGAAATTTGGTAGGTCGGATTGATTGGCCAAATTTAAAACCCATAGGAAATCCCTTTACAAACACCAAAGTTATGGCATTTCCGATCAATCAGTTACATGGCAGCTATAGGATATAGTCGGCCGATTCCGGCCGTTCCGACATATATACTGCGTGCAAAGGAAAGAAGGGTGTGTGCAAAGTTTCAATTCGATATCTTTAAAACTGAGAGACTAGTTCGCGTAGAAACAGACAGACGGACAGACAGACGGACAGACGGACAGACAGACGGACAGACAGACGGACAGACGGACATGGCTATATCAACTCAGGAGGTGATCCTGATCAAGAATATATACATATACTTTATAGGGTCGGAGATGTCTCCTTCACTGCGTTGCACACTTTTGACCAAAATTATAATACCCTCTGCAAGGGTATAAATATACGTTTTGAAATAATAAATTTTAGCACTAATATTAATTGGTATTAGAACTTTAAATCTAAGTCGTAACAGAAATGTTTTCAGTGTATATTCTGCTCCCAATGTGGACCTTAATACGTTTGAGCTTAAATTTAATAATATTCTAACTTTTGTTTCAGCATTAAACGGTACTTCTTTGATAGGAGGTGATCTTAATGCTAAATCAATAGTTTGGGGTAATGAATCTAATAATTCTAAAGGAAGCTTTCTAGAAAGGTCTTTAGTTAACTCGGAATTTTCCTGTATTAATAATGGCTCGCCAACTTTTTCAACAAATCCCAACTATTAATTTTAGTAAATAGAATTAACTACAATTTTAATTGGTCCACAATCAACACAAAAATAACTAATAGTAATCATTTCCCAGTAATAATTGAAATTTTTAATAATAACTCCATTACTGAGCAAAAATTCATATCTCAACTCTTGACAACCTGTATAGTACAACTAAGAACATTGTTTCTAAAAACACCTTACATATTTCTCAAAACAATAAATACACTCCTATGAAATATTGGGATGAATCCTGTGATAGATTGTTTAGATTAAGAAACGCTAGTCGCCAAAAGTATTACAAAACAAAATTATTTTCTGACGCAATTAAGACGCAACAAAGCCAACAAAACATAAAACAATTATCTTATTAAAGTACAAAAATTAAATATGAACGCTCTATCTGACGATTTGTCTAATCCAACATCCAAAAGATATGTGGCAAAAGATAAAAAACCTTAAAATTTATAAACAAATTAAGCCGGTTAAAAGCTCTTGGAACGAAGCAAAACATAAGGAATTTTTGCATCAAATAGCAAATATTCCAAATACCACAAATTGCGCTTAAACCACGATTCCAACGAGGTGGGATCCTAATTTTCCTAATTTTAGTCTTAACTTTAATTTAGATGATTTTATAACTTTTCTTAAAACTAGAAGCTCAAATTCAGCTAAAGGATTGGACAACATTTCTTACAAAATGATTCTGAGCCTTCCTAATAATCAATTGGAAAACTTATTATCCCTTTGAAATGAAATTTTTATTAGCGGGACTATCCCTGATAGTTGGCGCAAAATAAAAGTGGTTCCAGTACCGAAAAAAAATTTAGACGCCTCTATTGTGTCAAACAATAGACCGATTTGCCTTCTTAGTATTTTATTTAAGTGCTTAGAAGGTATGATTACAGTGCGGTTTGAATCTTTTATTAATTTTAATCACCTGTTACCTGATAGATCTTACGCTTTTAGAAAAAATCATTCGACTTCCCAATGTATTAATGACGTAATAAATAATATAGCAAATCGTAAAGCAAAATTAATGCAAGTTATATATATATTGGATATAAGTAAAGCTTTTGACGCAGTAAATATTCCTTTGCTCTGTCAAAAGCTAACAAGTTATAATTTTGATAGTGCATATATGGGTTCATAATAAAATTTCTAGAAAAAAGAGTTTTAGTAAGTAATAACCAAGAAATAGTTGTAAGCAAAGGTGTATGTCAAGGTAGTTATCTGAGTCCCATTCTTTTTTATATTTATACTATAGATTTTCATTCCATCAATGACGAAAACTGTATACTCTTTCAGTATGCAGATGATTTCTTTTTAGTGTGTTATGATAGACAGTTTACAAAAGCTAGAGATATTTTAGAACTTAAGATAAATGCTTTCAATAACTTGTGCAATGTCAACAATTAAAAGTAATTTTAATTCCAATAAATCATCAATCATTCATTTCAATAAAAGAAGACAGCCTGCAAACATAGTCTGTGATAATATTGCAATATCAGAAGTAGAAAAAGTCAACTATTTAGGTAGAATTATTAATGCTAATAATTCCTCAGTCAATCATATTGATCAGATTATTTCTAAAGCCAATAAAACTAATATGTTTCTGCAAATGCTCAGTGTTTGTCATTTTGGTGTTCACCTTAATAAATCGCTTTTATTTTATAAAGCCTTTGTACGCTCTAAATTAGAGTATTCATGTTCATCATTTGCTAATATTTCTACTGTTGTTTCTAAAAAGATAAAAGTGCATATACATTTTTATTTGCGACGTGCTCTTGGTTTAATAAAATCAACTCCTATAAATATAATTTATAATTTAGCGTCTGAACTCCCCCCGGAGTTCAGACAAAAATTTATAACTGCTAAAGAGTTAGCCAAAACTTTTGCATTATCCAAAAATTTTAAATTATTTTATACTGACGGCTCTGTAAATGAAAATTTTACAGGTTGCGCTTTTTTTATAAAAGCTCAGAAACCAGTAAAAGTTTTTTTACAACCAAAAAATTATCATCACTCACAGCTGAATCAATCGCCATAGATAAAGCCATCGATTTTGCCATAGATAACCAATACTTTAAAATTGCTATTTTAACTGATAGTCTCAATGGGGTTTTATCGTTGAAAAAATCGCATCCAGATAACTACATCGCTAAGCAAATCATAAAAAAAAATCGAAAACACTAGATTTTTATTTTCAATAGAAATGCATTTTATTCCAAGCCACGTTAATATAGAAGATAACGAATTAGCTGACATTGCCTCTAAAAATGCCAAGGACAATGGTGTTTTCTTCTGTGCTCGCTGGCCTTTGAAGAACGCTATTACTTATATATACAATCAAATTCACATGGAATGGGAAAATGAATATAATTTATACTGCAGCGGAAGGGATTAAGGTTTCACTCGCCTTTTTCCATATGTTACTTCAAAGCCTTGGTTTAAGGATAAAAAATGTAACCTTAATCGGTTAGAAATTAAGCAAATCAACCGTCTATTGAGCGGTCATGGCTTTGACAAATGCTCACTAGCTAAAATGAAAGTCATTAACAATAATCTATGCGACACATGCAACGTGCCAGAAGATGCATCTCACCTTATTTTTAATTGTCCCGCCTTTTTAAATATATGCACTCATTTTCCAACACTAAGAAATTACAATGATATTTATCGTTTCTTTGATAAATAACCCATCGAATCTTACAAGAAAATCACAACTTTTATACGCACTGCTTATATTAAATTATAATGAAATTACCTGAAATCACAATTAATTAACTCTTACTTATTAAACATCATCACAAAAATTCATCAACATGTTTAATACAAACAATCATTCGATACTCTTACTCATTAAACATCATCACTAAAATTCATCAACATATTTAATACAAACAATCATTCGATATTCATCGCCTACAATTGTTTTCACCACACACATAGGATATGGGGTTAATCCGTTTTTAGACTAGGAGGCCAAATAATTCTCTCAGCTGCTCGAGGTTGAGAGTAACTTAATACCAAAAAAAAAAAAATTATTATTATTAAAAACCATCACTGCATGTCTGCCTTCGCAGTTGGTGATAACCACCGTAAGTGAACCGTATATACACATATGTGTATGCTAGACAGACTCTTTATATTTACCCCTTTCTTCGGAAACGTAAGAAACTGGAGATTTCCCCGACATTGATGTTAGCCCATTCGATTCCCCAGACAGACTTTAATTTTCCTCAGAAATTGAACCATTCCCTAGACATTTCCCCCTTAACTGCGTGAAGTTTGAACTTTTCCCCATGAGATTTCAAATGAAATTCACCATTTCGATTCCTGTTGTCTGGCCACTCTCGTGACTATCATCACAATTGTGCCTATCGATTGTGAGGTCAAGCATTGCCACCGTCGTTGCCATTATAGTTGTCCTATATTGCCAGTGTTGCTACTACTAAAACTGTCCACGGAGAAATCTAGTATTTCTTGTACCCATCGATCGCAACTATCGATAGTCTCCGATTTACGCAATGGCAGCGTGGGTGGTACTTAAGTCAAAGTATTCAGCGAGAGGCAAACAGCTTGCAATGACTTTCCGTCAGACCTTTTTCTACGCCAAATTTCCCCACAGTTTCCAACACTTGGTATCGATAGACACCGACGACTCTCCTGCTAAGAGCAACTGGACCATCTCTAAGGGCATCAAAAGGTAAATAAAAAACAAAAAGGTAAATATTGGAACTAAATGACGAAAAGTGGCATATAAATGGACTTGCCGCCGCGCACCCACCCATCCTATGGTGCCCCTTCGTCAGTTTAGCTCCTCCATAAAGGAATTCCCTTAGGCAACAATTGTACGCATCGTTATATATACATTTGTTATGATCACAAAATATATTAAACATTTTTAAATATTTTCTCTTTTAAAGCAACACTTTTGCAGACGAAAAAACTGCTCAAGCATTTCCTATTGGCAGACCCTAAGTTGTACAGTAACTGTTTCGGATCCCTCCGAACTTATTTAACGTGGCGTGTTCCACACTGAAGGGATTACAACCACGACACTCGAATATACCCACAAGTGAGCATATAGTGCACGTGTCTAGGTTAAGCGCAGACCAACGCCCCGTTCCAGAGACTATAGCTATGTACATAGCCTCCATACCGGTCACAATTCGAGCGCTTGCTTGCCGGGGCAAGACACTCCCCCTAGTTCAGGAGCGAGACCATCTAAAATCTCTGCCGATCTATGGATCACGGCACCCGGTCGAACACGAAGGTTCTACCCGCGATATAGGTCGACCACAACCACCACCATACTCCCACAAGGGGGCCTACCTCAATGGGCAGCCTTGGAATGCTGCCCAACCCGTGGTCCCGAAGTTACAGGCATATTAATCGCCTCCTACGACAAGCAATGACAAACTGTGGCAGAGTTCTCCGCCGTTAGCCACACGGCAAGGCAACTGGGGCTAAAGCCCTGTTCTCCTCTGAAACACAGTATCCGCAAACTCACCTAGCCTTCTGGTCCTGTCCTCGTCCTCCAGGATCGCATCAAACGTCCAGTTTTCGCCAACACGCTGCACACCGAGTCCAGCGAGGGTCCCGCAAATCCGCATATAATGGACATGCACATAGGATGTGCTCCCAGTCCTCCTGTGGATCGCCGCATGAGCATGCGGCGGTATCGCTGAGGACCCTCCTATGCAGAAATGCGTTAAGCGATCCATGCCCTGTCAGCAAGAATCCAGTGCGCGTCGGAAATCCAAAGTCTGGCTTCCCATAGACAAATCGAACATCCGGAATGAATCCTTTGGTCACCCGTCCTAGTGTACCAACGTCGTCCCATCTGTCCTGCCACAGCTGTAGCATGCATTCATCTATCCGCACGATTCGTTGCTTCTGGCTCAGACCCGAGAGGTCTTCGCCGTAGAGCAGGTCGTATTCCTCCAACGGGTTTCCACGCTTCAGCTTGTATTTGACTGCTATTCGCATAGCAGCCAAGTCAAGCGGGGGAGCTCCAGCAAGCACCTGCAGTGCCGCAGTGGACACTGTTCGGCATACTGGAAGGCTTCCTAAAAGTTTCAGCCTCCCAGCACCAAATAGAACACAAGGCGCCATGAGTCCGGCATATATGGTCCGCCTGGCTCGAGGACTGAATCCCCAGTCGGCTCGAAGCATACGCGCCAATGCTCCAACGACTCCAGTCATCCGCTGTCGAAGCGATGTGATGTGCATGAGGAAATTCATGCGCTCACTGACTGTGATGCCAAGGTACCGGAAGCTGCTGAGGTACGGAAGGTTTGCTCCTGCAAACCGTACCGAGGGGGCACGCCTAAGGATACCCTTCAGCAGCATTATAACCGTCTTACTGGTGGAAACGGCAACACCAACATCCGCTCCCCACGTTTCAACGATGGACATCAGCTGCGCTCCTTTTTCCTCTAGCATGGCTCGGGAATTTCCCTCGATGAGAAGCACTAAGTCATCCGCGTACGCACTAAAAATGCAGTACGGTTCAAGGCGCTGTAGCAGTCTATCCATTAGTAGATCCCAAATAAATGGGCCACTAATTGATCCTTGCGGGCAACCTCTGGTTACGGAGACTTTAACTGTCCCATAACCACTTCTGATCTTAGCACTCCGGCCGGAGAAAAAGCTCTGCCACAAGCTAATTTCCCGGCATCCCAAGTCAACTAGTCGGCGCAGTGCAGCGCTCCATTCGACATTGTCGAATGCTCCTTTGAAGTCGACGAACGCTCCGAGCACTGCTCTTCACGTGACTACAAGCATCCTCCTGTGGATCGCCGCATGAGCATGCGGCGGTATCGCTGAGGACCCTCCTATGCAGAAATGCGTTAAGCGATCCATGCCCTGTCAGCAAGAATCCAGTGCGCGTCGGAAATCCAAAGTCTGGCTTCCCATAGACAAATCGAACATCCGAATGAATCCTTTGGTCACCCGTCCTAGTGTACCAACGTCGTCCCATCTGTCCTGCCACAGCTGTAGCATGCATTCATCTATCCGCACGATTCGTTGCTTCTGGCTCAGACCCGAGAGGTCTTCGCCGTAGAGCAGGTCGTATTCCTCCAACGGGTTTCCACGCTTCAGCTTGTATTTGACTGCTATTCGCATAGCAGCCAAGTCAAGCGGGGGAGCTCCAGCAAGCACCTGCAGTGCCGCAGTGGACACTGTTCGGCATACTGGAAGGCTTCCTAAAAGTTTCAGCCTCCCAGCACCAAATAGAACACAAGGCGCCATGAGTCCGGCATATATGGTCCGCCTGGCTCGAGGACTGAATCCCCAGTCGGCTCGAAGCATACGCGCCAATGCTCCAACGACTCCAGTCATCCGCTGTCGAAGCGATGTGATGTGCATGAGGAAATTCATGCGCTCACTGACTGTGATGCCAAGGTACCGGAAGCTGCTGAGGTACGGAAGGTTTGCTCCTGCAAACCGTACCGAGGGGGCACGCCTAAGGATACCCTTCAGCAGCATTATAACCGTCTTACTGGTGGAAACGGCAACACCAACTTCCGCTCCCCACGTTTCAACGATGGACATCAGCTGCGCTCCTTTTTCCTCTAGCATGGCTCGGGAATTTCCCTCGATGAGAAGCACTAAGTCATCCGCGTACGCACTAAAAATGCAGTACGGTTCAAGGCGCTGTAGCAGTCTATCCATTAGTAGATCCCAAATAAATGGGGCCACTAATTGATCCTTGCGGGCAACCTCTGGTTACGGAGACTTTAACTGTCCCATAACCACTTCTGATCTTAGCACTCCGGCCGGAGAAAAAGCTCTGCCACAAGCTAATTTCCCGGCATCCCAAGTCAACTAGTCGGCGCAGTGCAGCGCTCTATTCGACATTGTCGAATGCTCCTTTGAAGTCGACGAACGCTCCGAGCACTGCTCTTCACGTGACTACAAGCATCCTCCACACATTGTCCTTGGCGAAATCCGAACTGCCATCTGCTGCCTTCCGGAAGAACTTCTCTCACACGATCAACCATGATGGCCTCGGGCACCTTTCCAAAGACAGGCAACAAGCAAATCCCCCGGTATGAGGACGGCTGGCACCTGTCCTTGTCGGGTTCCTTGAGCAGCGCCACTACACGTGGACACTTCCACTCTCTGGGGAAATATCCCAGCCGTATGCAACGGTATAGGAGCTCCGTCAGGTGCTGAGGAATAGCGCGCCAGACTGCCTTGCAGATTGTGCCATTGATGCCATCCATGCCAGGCGAGCGTCTGCTCTTCAACCTGGCGACACAAGCGTCAACTTCGGCAGCTTTCAAGGGCGGTGGGACCGCCTGCGCTATGGCAATCGGTGGATCGGACTCCGCAACTGGAAAGAAGTTGCGCGCCATTCACGCGAAGGCACCCAATATCCGTCCGTCTGCGACCTCGGCAAATCTTGTAAACGCGCCCCCAGGGATCGTGTGCGTTTTCTCCCACGAAGCGTCTCCAGTCCTCCTCCTTGGTCGTCAAGATGAGCTTCTTGTATTCCGCTGAGGCATGCCTCAGCTGAACAACAAGTTGCTCATCGCAGCCACATCGCCCTGACGGCGAGCATCCTGGACTCGGCGTCGCAGTCTCCTGACCACGCGGCGCTTGGAACTCAGGTCGGCAGTCCACCAACCTACTCTCCTGTTACGAAGTCCCTGCGTCCGCACACGTCGTGCACGGTCTGCCGCAGGCATGCGACTTGGTGGTCCAACGGCGCTTCTGAGAAGTCTTCCGGAAGTCCGGTTGCCCTCCTCACAATCTCCTCTTCGAACAATCGCCAACGTGCATTGGAGAAGTTCCAGGATGGCACAGGAGCTATGCTCTCAAATGTGCGCGCGGTTGCCAAAGTAGCCACAACACTAATGCGGTTATGGTCACTTGACTCCCACTCATCCACTCTCCACTCATATGTGGCTAGCATAGATGCTGCATGGTTGACGATCGTCACGTCGATATCGCTCCGCGCTCGGTAATTATCGAACGTGAACACCTCGCTAGGCTGGTTCAGGGCGGCGGCTCCTTTCTCCAGTATCCACTCAGACAGCAGCTCACCCCGGGTGTAGTTAGCTTGCCCCTCGGAGTGCCGAGAGAGCTTGCTAAACCACATGGGGGACACTGCGTTCGCATCCAATCCAAGGATTGCTGGGTACCTGCTGGCCTGCAGCAGGACCTCATCCATGTATCTGAGGTACGACTCTAGCTCGGTGTCGAACTGGCAGTATGCTGAGCAAAGGAAGATTGAGCCAAAACTCCCTTCTAATCTCACACTTACGCCAAAGTCGGTGGTGAGGGGCTCCACTGGCATGCAGATGACATCCTGATGATCCACTAGGATGGCTGCCTTCCCACGTCGATCTGCGAAAATGCGTACTCCATCAGGGAGCTCATCCATCCTCCCGTTGCTCACATAAGGCTCCTGCAACAGGGTGAACAGGGATCGAGAGGGATCGCTCAAGGGCCACGGCTCTTACCTCAAGCGTCACATTAACAGTAGCGCCGTCGGCTGCAGACCATGGCTTTTCAAGGTGTACCGCCTTGATAAATGAAGCCTCGTCCATCATGTCTGCAAAATTGTTCTTATATAGCTCCTTCATAAAAACTGCAGGCGTCGTGGCAGTGTCCACATTGCTTACAACGACTTTCGGTCGCTGCGCAGGGTTCTGTTGAACCTCCAGGCCAACTTCTCCGAACCTCTTGCTTGCGACAACCTTCTTGATCTCGCCTGACGAGGGGGTGCGGATGATGGCACCACCACGCGCAAGCCCTCTCACCTCGTGCAGGCGGACCCCGAGCGAAGGGGCGATCTCCCTGCGCACCTTTTCCGCCACCTGGTTGCCAATGACGTTCGGGTCCCTGCTGACAACAACAGCAGACCACGTCTCTATGGGCTTCCTCGGCGCTGGCACTGGGCCGGCCTGTGGCGCTGGCAGGCTGGGATATGCAGCGGCATACCCAACAGGCGGCAAGGGGACCACGGCTGGCGCGACGACTGGAGCTCTCTGGGCATTCAGCTGCCGCTTGCTCACCTCCTCCAACACGGCATTCCGAGTCGCCAATGTGAAGACGAGCTCTTCATACCGGTTGAGGCTCTTCGTCATCGCGCGAGCCTGCGTCGGGGTCAAACCCGCCGAAACAACATCCACCATGAACTCCTCCCTGATCAGGGAGAGCTCACTGGCGATCTTCGTCACGGCGGCATCAGTCGGTATGGCAACGGTGGCAACGGGAGGGGGGACGAGAAACTTGGCACCAGTTTCTTTCTCCTTGGCAACAGCATCATTCGCCGAAGCCAGCTTAGCTACTGTGGCAGCAGCAGCTACCGCAGCGGCACTCGCAGCGGCATTCGCGGCGACAAAGGCAGCGGCCTTCGAGGTCGACGGCTGCGGCTCCTCGAGCGACGACAGCTCCACTACCGTTAAGTTCGGCTGCGGCATTCCACCGCCACTGCAGCCGGCAGCAACCTTCGCGCGCGGCGCGTCTCTCGGCGGCGCCTCTACCGGTTCCGCGGGCGCCACCACTTGCTAGGCTACTAGCCAGCGAGCAGTCGCTCTCCGAGAGCTCCATGCCGCCCTCTGTCGGGATGAACGACGCCATTACCGGCCCGCACAATAACCGAACCGCTTATCCGGGACACAAACCAACTGTACAATGGCAACGCTCGCTAGCGAGTTCTCACACCTAAGCAACAGCTGTTGCTTACGCTCACCGAGAGAGAGGCGCGCTCACCAAACGCACACGCGGTACCACGCGAGTGGAAAATTCCCAATGGTAAAATTTTTTTTCCACCTTAAAACGCGTTGTTTTCGCCGGGAAAACTGTGTCCGCTTTACTCACTCGCACTCACGAACCTGTTTCACTTAGCACTTTGAATTTCTCACACACGGAGCACATGTTATGCCAAGGCAGCAGGCATTATTTTCATATTACCAACGACTTAAGCTACGTATTCTCTTGAGTATCCACTTAGATACATGAATAGCTAATTACCGTTTGTTAAGATAAGATATATTTAAAAACTTTTTGAGCAGATTATTGCGAACCATCTTTTTCTTTCTAGTTAAGCGTTATATCTTACCCATCGAACTTGGGTGTGCCTGGTAAATCTACAACTACTATTTTGGCCGTCTTCATCAATTACTGCATTCTAGAATTTCACTGTCATTGTCAAGTAACACTTTATTTGGACGTTGTCAAGGCTTTTGAAAAATGTAGTCATAACGCTCTTTTTGCCAAACTCCAACAAGCTTGGTTGTCCTCACCATCAGTGTTGGGATAGGCACCCGCTAAGGTGCAAGGTATTAGCGGTAACAAATACCAAGGTCAAACAAAACGTACGCAATTTTCTAAATATTTAGGTAACTAACTTTGCAAACACCAAAGATATGGCATTTCCGATCAATCAGTTATATGGTGACTATAGGATATAGTCGCCCGATCCCGGTCGTTCCAACTTATTATACTGCGTGCAAAGGAACGAAGGGTGTGGCAAAGTTTCAATTGAATTTCAAACATATGTACATACGGACAGACGGACATGCTTATATCAACTCAGGACACGATCCTGATCAAGAATATATATACTTTATAGGGTCGGAGATGTCTCCTTCACTGCGTTGCGCACTTTTGACCAAAATTATAATACCCTCTGCAAGGGTATAATAATTAAGTACCCAAATACCTGGCAGTGCTGCAAACTAATAAAAAAATATAAGAAACACCACCTATGTACGGTTAAAAGTAGATACATATTTGTTACTATGTAAGGTAAAAAGTACCTAATAATGATAGAAAAGTTCCAGCTATGGAGCTATCAGGCTTAAAAATTACTATATTATATTATTACCTTAATAAATAGTAATTGTAACAATGTTAAAACATACCTCGCCTCAACATTATTAAGTTATAACTACAATTAAAGTGATATATTGAAAAACAAACTCTTTCAATAAAATTAGTTTAATAATTGTAATTGTATCAAATAAAATTCTTAAATAAGTTTAAAATATATATTAACGATTATTATAAAATTATTATCTTTAAACAGTTAAAATAAGAATTCATAGAAAAATATTATTATTATATTATTATTATTAAAAACCTTCACTGCATGTCTGCCTTCGCTGTTGGTGATAACCACCGTAAGTGAACCGTATATACACATATGTTTATGCTTGACAGACAATTCATATTTCCCCCTTTCTTTGGAACGTAAGGAAAGTGGTGATTTCCCCGACATTGATGTTAACCCATTCGATTCCCCAGACAGACTATAATTTTCCCCAGAAATTGAACCATTCCCTAGACATTTCCCCCTTAACTGCGTGAAGTTTGAACTTTCCCCCATGAGATTTCAAATAAAATTCACCATTTCGATTCCTGTTGTCTGGCCACTTTCGTGACCATCGCAATTGTGCCTATCGTTTGTGAGGTCAAGCGTTGCCACCGTCGTTACCATTATAGTTGTCCTATGTTGCCAGTGTTGCTACTACTAAAGCTGTCCACGGAGAAATCTAGTATTTCTTGTACCCATCGATCGCAACTATCGATAGTCTCCGATTTTCGCAATGGCAGCATGGGTTGTACTCAAGCAAAGTATTCAGTTTGACGAAATCTGTTCGTCAGCTATAAGAGAAAGCGAGAGGCAAACAGCTTGCAATGACTTTCCGTCAGACCTTTTTCTACGCCAAATTTCCCCATAGTTTCAAGCACTAGGTATCGAAAGACACCGATGACTCCCCTGCTAAGAGCAACTGGACCATCTCTAAGGGCATCAAAGGTAATTAAAAAACAAAAAGGTAAATATTGGAACTAAATGACGAAAAGTGGCATATAAATGGACTTGCCGCCGCGCACCCACCCATCCTATGGTGCCCCTTCGTCAGTTTAGCTCCTCCATAAAGGAATTCCCTTAGGCAACAATTGTACGCATCGTTATATATACATTTGTTATGATCACAAAATATATTAAACATTTTTAAATATTTTCTCTTTTAAAGCAACACTTTTGCAGACGAAAAAACTGCCACCTGATGGGTAAGGTAAAGTTTTATCAGTTCTGCTCAAGCATTTCCTATTGGCAGACCCTAAGTTGTACAGTAACTGTTTCGGATCCCTCCGAACTTATTTAACGTGGCGTGTTCCACACTGAAGGGATTACAACCACGACAATCGAATATACCCACAAGTGAGCATATAGTGCACGTGTCTAGGTTAAGCGCAGACCAACGCCCCGTTCCAGAGACTATAGCTATGTACATAGCCTCCATCCCGGTCACAATTCGAGTGCTTGCTTGCCGGGGCAAGACACTCCCCCTTGTTCAGGAGCGAGACCATCTAAAATCTCTGCCGATCTATGGATCACGGCACCCGGTTGATTAACGCAACTCCACGTTGAACACGAAGGTTCTACCCGCGATATAGGTCGACCACAACCACCACGATACTCCCACAAGGGGGCCTACCTCAATGGGCAGCCTTGGAACGCTGCCCAACCCGTGGTCCCGAAGTTACAGGCTCGGTAGGCCTGACTCCTCTTGCTCCGACAAGCACGGATTAGGCAACCGCGTGTGTCATATTAGTCGCCTCCTACGACAAGCAATGACAAACTGTGGTAGAATTATCCGCCGCTAGCCACACGGCAAGGCAACTAGGCAAACGTCCAGTTTTCGCCAGCACGCTGCACACCAAGTCCATCGAAGTCCCGAAAATCCGCATATAATGGACAAGCACATAGGATGTGCTCCCAGTCCTCCTGTGGATCGCCGCATGAGCATGCGACGGTATCGCTAAGGGCCCTCCTATGCAGAAATGCGTTAAACGATCCATGCCCTGTCAGCAAGAATCCAGTGCGCGTCGGAAATCCAAAGTCTGGCTTCCCGTATACAAATCGAACAACCTCTGGACCGATGGACCTTACTTAAATTTGTAATCAGTTTATATACCGTCGTTATCAGAATATTTTATAAGAATAATAATATTCGATAATTTGTATTAAAATTTATATCAGATCAAGGTGTAGCTTATATTTAAGTTTCAATGGGTTACAATGAATGTATTTAAACGAATAAAATTATGAAAAAAATTTTGAAGGTGGATTTGGTAGTAAAATAAAATATGCACACATCGCCCGTCGCTCTTATTATTAAGGTAAGATAAGTCGTAACATAGTAGATGTACTGGAAAGTGTATCTAGAATGACAATTTAAAGCTTATTTAGTAAAGCATTTCATTAACATTGAAAAGATTTTTGTGCAAATCAATATAAATTGATTAATTTTTATTTATTAATTTATATTATTGTTTTTGTAAATATTAGAAATAACTATAAGTCTAAAAGTTTTAGTATTGTTTAAAGAATATTATATTATATTATATTAGAAATGATATGTTATTCGTTTTAAAAGGTATCTAGTTTTTAAGAAATAAATTTAATTTAGAAATTATAAATTTTTTTAATTATTTTGTAAATTGTAATAATTTATAATTTTAATATTTTATGGGATAAGCTATAAAATAAATTTTTAAAAATAATAAATAAGTTTAATAAATATATGCTTAGAACTAGCAATTATTAAAAATTGTGTTATAATTTATTTTATAATTTAAATTATTTATTAAATTTTAATTATTTATTAAAATATTAATTTTAATAAGTAAAATTAAGTAATAATGATAAAATTAGTATATTTTATTGTTTTAATTAATTTTAATGAAAAGTTTAAATAAAGAATTCGGCAAAAATGATGTTCGCCTGTTTAACAAAAACATGTCTTTTTGAATCTATATATATAAAAATGGTGCAAAAAATGTACGCCATCGCAAAACAAGAGAACTGCTGTAATTGCCAGAAGAAGGTTAATACATAAGAACATTTTGGGAAAACCTGCCGGAAAAGTCGCTATCGGCTCAAGAGATGTATTCATTGCTGTACATAAAACTGTTAAGACAGCAGTCTTTGGAAATAATGCCTTCATTGTTGTACATAAAACTGTAAAAAATCGTGTTAACGAAACATTGCCAAAGTTTTAATTGGAAATAATGCCTGCTTTTAGATCAAGATACATTCTTGGAATATCCGTAATAATCGAACGCAAGAGGTACGTGCAGAAATAAATGCATCGGCACGTGCCCGAATTGCACAGCTTCGCGCTGCACAAAGACCACCTCAAGCCCGAAAAAATGTGAGTAGAAGAAGACCAGCCGCAAATGAAAACGTTGACAAATTTCTTTTTGACATTCGAAAGCGATCCGTTCGCAAGGACTTTACTCTATTCAGAGATGCCACGCTAATATACATGGAACGCTGCATCGAAGAAGTTTCAACGCCGGAAGAAAGGTGATGCTGTTGCTGGCTTCGCTGGTGTCTATTCGACTGATGCGCTCGGACGAATATACACAGTTCATCCACGCCAAGACGAATGCTTCTATCTTCGCTTGCTTTTGGTAAACATTAGAGGCTCTACATCCTTCGATTCGATAATGAAGGTTGTTGACGATGAAACGGGAGGCTTATACTTTCTCGATGCTCCTGGTGGGACAGGCAAGACATTCGTCATTTCGTTGATTCTGGCAACTATTCGGTCAAGATCTCAAATTGCGTTGGCTGTTGCATCATCTGGCATTGCTGCTACATTGTTGGAAGGCGGTCGAACTGCACATTCCGCTTTGAAGCTACCCATGAATCTTCTGACGGTTAACCAGCCAACGTGCACGATGAGCAAGAATTCGGCGGCAGCGAAATTGATGCGAGAATGCAAAATAATCATTGGGGATGAATGCACGATGGCGCATAAACGAGCTTTGGAGGCAGTTGACCGAACGATGAAGGATTTACGAGGTGATTCGAAACTATTTGGTGGGGCTTTGATATTGCTGTCCGGAGATTTTCGTCAAACGCTTCCCGTCATCCCGAAATCTATGGCTGCCGATGAAGTTAATGCATGCCTAAAATCGTCCTCTTTGTGGCGATATGTCAAGAAGTTTAAATTGTCCACGAATATGAGAGTCGAATATGAATGACCCCTCCGCTGCTGAATTCTCGAGACAACTGCTGGCGCTTGGCAATGGCGAAATTCCTTTTGATGTTTCGACTGGACTAATATCGTTCCCAGCAAATTTTTGCGAGTTCACATCGTCGAAAGAGGAACTCATCACAAAAGTGTTTCCCGACATTGCACAAAATTATAAATATCTCGATTGGATTAGTGAACGGGCAATACTAGCAGCGAAGAATAAGGACGTAGATAGTTTGAATTTCGTTATTCAAAGTCAAATCGCTGGAGAACTGCATTCATACAGATCCGTTGACAGCGTGACCGACGAGGATGAAGCGACCAACTATCCGACAGAATTTTTGAACTCACTGGATGTGCCAGGAACTCCGCCGCATAATTTGCAACTGAAAGTTGCAAAAAAAAACTGATGAACAACGTGATTCATGCGACGATTATTAAGGGCAAATTTAAAGGAGAGGAAGTTCTTATCCCACGAATTCCGATTATTCCAACAGATCGAAAGGACCAAATATTAAAATAATTGTATTTTTAAATATGAATATTATTAATACAACCTTTTTTGGCAGTTTAGTGCAATAAATTTAGAATTTATTTATGTAATTTTTATTACAAATAGTACTTGTTTTATTATATATAGTGCACGTATTTTATTATATAGAATTTATGTTATCATTAATTGGAAGTTTATTATTAATTATTTGTGTATTAGTAAGTGGTGCTTTTTTAACTTTAATAGAACGTAAGATATTAGGGTATATTCAAGTTCGTAAAGGTCCTAATAAAGTTGGTTTAATAGGAATTCCTCAACCTTTTTGTGATGCGATTAAATTATTTACAAAAGAACAAACTTATCCATTATTATGAAATTATTTAAGATATTATATTTATCCAATTTATTCTTTATTTTTATCTTTATTTGTTTGGATATGTATACTATTTTTTGTTAAATTATATTCTTTTAATTTAGAGGGTTTATTTTTTTTATGCTGCACTAGATTAGGAGTTTATACAGTTATAGTTGCTGGTTGATCTTCTAATTCTAATTACGCTTTGTTAGGAGGTTTACGAGCTGTTGCTCAAACTATTTCCTATGAAGTTAGATAAGCTTTAATTTTATTATCTTTTATTTTTTTAATTGATAGATATAATATAATTTATTTTTATTATTATTATTATTATTAATTATTTTATTTCCTATAAGATTAGTTTGGTTAACTATTTCGTTAGCTGAAACTAATCGCACACCTTTTGATTTTGCTGAAGGAGAATCAGAATTAGTTTCTGGGTTAAATGTAGAATATAGAAGAGGTGGATTTGCTTTAATTTTTATAGCTGAATATGCAAGAATTTTATTTATAAGAATATTATTTTGTGTAATTTTTTTAGGGTGTGATTTTTTAAATTAAATTTTTTATTATACCCGTTACTCGTAGAGTAAAAGGGTATATTGTATTCGTGCAAAAGTATGTAACAGCTAGAAGGAAGCGTTTCCGACCCTATAAAGTATATATATTCTTGATCAGGGTCACTAGCCGAGTCGATATAGCCATGTCCGTCTGTCCGTCTGTCTGTCTGTCTGTCTGTCCGTATGAACGCTGAGATCTCGGAAACTATAAAAGCTAGAAGATTGGCATTTTGCATGCAGATTCTAGGAGTTCCTACGCAGCGCAAGTTTGTTTCAAAAAGGTGACACGCCCCCTTTAACGCCCACAATCGCTTATATACGATTTTAAAAATTTAAATATTTCGGAAAAGTAAAAATGCAGTTTTATTGTGTTTATCAATACCTATCGAAATGTAGAAGAAATTTTTCAAATCGGACCATTCGTTAAAAAGTTATGCGTGATCAAAGTTTCTATCTCCATCTTCCTCGCACTCCCTTTACCTGAGTAACGGGTATCTGATAGTCGGGGCACCCGACAATAACGTTCTCTCTTGTTTTATGTAAAATTAACTTCTATTTCTTTTGTGTTTATTTGAGCTCGAGGTACTTTACCTCGGTTTCGTTATGATAAATTAATATATTTGGCTTGAAAATGTTTTTTATCTTTTTTTTAAATTATTTATTATTTTTTATTGGTTTTAAACTTTTATTATTATATTTATTATAATGAATTTTTTTTTAGTAAAGTTAATAGAACATTAAATTCGATCTTATGTTTTCAAAACATTTGCTTATTCAAGCTCATTAACTAATTAATTTAATAAATTATCTCATCATTTTCTTACTAAAGGGCTAATTAAATAATATAAAAAACAAGAGAGAACGCTATAGTCGAGTGCCTCGACTATTAGATACCCGTTACTCAGCTAAACAACTTAATATATGTAAATATGCCTACTTGTGTTTTTTTTTGTTTTTTTTTTTGTTTTAACATAATGTTAATTATAGTGACCACAGGAAAAAAGGACAAAAAGTTCAAATTATCAATTTGAATTCGGCGATCTCTTAGTGCTGGCAGCTTTACAGCACGAGCATCAGCACCAGCTCTGCTTTAGCGCAGGCAGCTTTTGTCCTGCACCAGCAGCTGTGTTTATGTTTATGTTTTTGAGTGCAATAAATTGACTAGAAATATTAAACATACATACTTATATTGGCTAAACACATACATTCTTAAATTGTATTATGTATATTAAAGTCTAAATGTTTGCACAACACGAGTAACGGGTATTGCGAATAGCTTTCTTTAAAAGGAGTTATCTTTGCCGGGCAATTGCAACTGTGTACAATGTAAATACATACATATGTATACATACACACATACGCCATTGTTTGACTCAGACCTCTAATTTGGCTAACTAGATTTGATTTGCATAGTTCTTGGGATATAGTTCGGTATTGACAAATGAAAACCATCGCAATTTCCTTTAATAGAAATCCTTATCGAGAATTAACGTTGACTCTGTTGAGCACCTTGGCCAGCTGTTCCAAAGTCATCCGTTAGATGGCGCCATGAAAGGCGGAAATGTAGGCGCTAGCCAGGCTTAAGCGTTTAATGGGTTTTTGGGCGTTAGAGTGGGCGTGGCAAACTTTTATTAGGCCAATCGATAGGTATTGACGAAACAAATACATATCAATTAAAATTTTCATAATAGCATCAAAACTGTGGCCACAGCTTGTGGCTTGTGGGCGTCAGAGGGGGCGTGCCACCATTTTGAAACAAACTTGCGCTGCGTAGGAACTCCTAAAAACTACATGCAAAATGCCAATCTTCTAGCTTTTATAGTTTCCGAGATCTCAGCGTTCATACGGACAGACAGACGGACAGACAGACGGACAGACAGACGGACAGACAGACGGACGGACAGACGGACGGACAGACGGACATGGCTAGATCAACTCGGCTAGTGATCCTGAACAAGAATATATATACTTTATGGGGTCGGAAACGCTGTTACATACTTTTGCACGAATACAATATACCCTTTTACTCCACGAGTAACGGGTATAATAAATAATAGTTAAAATTTGTCAAATTAATACATAAGGCTCTTCTACTGGTCGGGCTCCAATTCATGTTAATAAAATTACTGTTACTTATATAATCAAAATAGTGTTTGGTTTAAAAGATAAAATTGAATTCCTCGAAATTTTCTTAAATTATAAAATGGTAAAATTATAAAAAATTGAAATTGATAAAATTAACGCAATAACTCCTCCTAATTTATTAGGAATAGATCGTAAAATAGCATAAGCAAATAAAAAATATCATATCATTTACAATTCTGGTTGAATATGAGCAGGAGTTACTAATGGGTTAGCTGTTGATCGTTTTTCTTCCTGCGCTCTCGTTGCGAGCACAACCGAAAAAGTTCATACTCTCTCGCTCTCGCTCTGAGCAAGAGACTCTTGCTGTCTTCATTTATGTTTTCTGTTGAGCGCTTTTCGTTGAGATCTTTGTATATCGCTCTTTCAATGAGCAGTGCGTAAAGAGCGGAATGAGAAACGGTCGCAAAATGAGAGTCAGCAAAAGACCGATTGACCGAAAAACTCAATGCAAACGGTCTTCACATTTACTTTCGTTGTTGTGAAAAAGAAATAATATAATTTGTTTAATACAGAATTTTAAATTTATTTAAAATTTATCCTTAAAAGTAAAATAAGGATGAAAAGGAATTTTGTCAATATTAGAATTTAATCCTATAGGGTTATTAGATCTTGTTTGATTTAATCCTATAGGGTTATTAGATCTTGTTTGATGTAAAAATAATAAATGAATTATTGTTATAGCAAGAACAATGAATGGCAAAATAAAATGAAATGTTGAAAATCGAGTTAAAGTAGCGTTATCAACAGCAAACCCTCCTCATAATCATTGTCCTAAATCTATTCCTAAATAAGGGATAGCTGATAATAAATTTGTAATTACAGTAGCTCCTCAATATGATATTTGTCCTCATGGACTATAAAGCTCTGCCATAAGATCATTTCCCGACATCCCAAGTCAGCTAATCGGCGAAGTGCAGCGCTCCATTCGACGTTGTCGAATGCTCTTTTAAAGTCGACGACCGTTCCGAGCACGTATTTCGCCGGGCTGGCGTCAACACTGCTCTTCACGTGACTATAAGCAGCCTCCACACATCGTCCTTGGCGAAATCCGAACTGCCATCTGCTGCCTTCCGGAAGAACTTCTCTCACACGATCAACCATGATGGCCTCAAGCACCTTTCCAAAGACAGGCAACAAGCAGATCCCCCGGTATGAGGATGGCTCGCACCTGTCATTGTCGGGTCCCTTGAGCAGCAACGTGGACACTTTCACTCACTGGGGAAATATCCCATACGTATGCAACGGTATAGGAGCTCCGTCAGGTGCTGAGAAATAGCACGCCAGACTGCCTTGCAGATTGTGCCATTAATGCCATCCATGCCAGGCGAGCGTCTGCTCTTCAACCTGGCGACACAAGCGTCAACTTCGGCAGCTTTCAAGGGCGGTGGGACCGCCTGCGCTATGGCAATCGGTGCATCGGACTCCGCAACTGGAATGAAGTTACGGAGGAGCACTCGCGCACAGTCACCCCAATCGGTAACAAGCTCGCCATTCACGCGAAGGCACCCAATCTCCGTCCGTCTGCGACCTCGGCAAATCTTGTAAACGCGCCCCAGGGATCGTGTGCGTTTTCTCCCACGAAGCGTCTCAAGTCCTCCTCCTTGGTCGTCAAGATGAGCTTCTTGTATTCCGCTGAGGCATGCCTCAGCTGAACGACACGTTGCTCAGTCGCAGCCATATCGCCCTGGCGGCGAGCATCCTGGACTCGGCGTCACAGTCTTCTGACCACGCGGCGCTTGGAGCTCAGGTCGGCAGTCCACCAACCTACTCTCCTTCGACGAAGTCCCGGCGTCCGCACACGTCGTGCACGGTCTGCCGCAGGCATGCGACTTGGTGGTCCAACGGCGCTTCTGAGAAGTCTTCCGGAAGTCCGGTTGCCCTCCTCACAATCTCCTCTTCGAACAATCGCCAACGTGCATTGGAGAAGTTCCAGGATGGCACAGGAGCTATGCTCTCAACTGTGCGCGCGGTTGCCAAAGTAGCCACAACACTAATATGGTTTTGGTCACTTGACTCCCACTCATCCACTCTCCACTCATATGTGGCGTCACGTCGATATCGCTGCGCGCTCGGTAATTATCGAACGTGAACACCTCGCTAGGCTGGTTCAAAGCGGCGGCTCCTTTCTCCAGTATCCACTCAGAAATCAGCTCACCCCGGGTGAGTTAGCTTGCCTCTCGGAGTGCCGAGAGAGCTTGCTAAACCACATGGGGGACACTGCGTTCGCATCCAATCCAAGGATTGCTGGGTACCTGCTGGCCTGCAGCAGGACCTCATCCATGTATCTGAGGTACGGCTCTAGCTCGGTGTCGAACTGGCAGTATGCTGAGCAAAGGAAGATTGAGCCAAAACTCCCTTCTAATCTCACACATACGCCAAAATCGGTGGTGACGGGCTCCACTGGCATGCAGATGACATCCTGATGATCCACTTGGATGGCTGCCTTCCCACGTCGATCCGCGAAAATCCGTACTTCATCAGGCAGCTCATCCATCCTCCCGTTGCTCACATAAGGCTCCTGCAACAGTGCGAACAGGGATCGAGATTCGCGTAATCTGACGCCGAGCTCGATGGTAGCAGCTCGGCCACGGCCACAGTTTGCTTGGATGAAGCTAAACATTAATGTCTAGCATTCACCCTCGCCAGCACCGCCGCATACACAGGGCAGCCGGTCGACAACATGTGATGTCCCGACGGGTAGCCCTTGAATCGGCAATTGCGACAGTCCGTTGGGTTCGTGCAGCCTCGCGCACTATAGCCGGCCTGTCCGCACTGACGGCACACATTTTCCTTATAGCGGCACTGTGCGACCTTGTGGTCAAAACCGACACACCTATGGCACGCATAGGTCTGGATCAGCGCTCGGCAGTTGTAGGCAAACCAGCCGATGTACGCCTTTCCGCCATCCAGCACCTCAAGGGCCACGGCATTCACCTTAAGCGTCACATTCACAGTGGCGCCGTGGGCTGCAGACCATGGTTTCTCCAGATGCACCGCCTTGTTGAAGGAAGCCTCATCCATGACGTCCGCAAAGTTGTTTTGACACAACACGTTGCTTACTACAACTTTCGGTCGCTGCGCAGGGTTCTGATGGACCTCCAGGCCAACTTCACCGAACCGAATTTCACCTGACAAAGGGGTACGGATAATGGCACCACCGCGCGCAAGCCCTCTCACCTCGTGCAGGCGGACCCCGAGCGAAGGGGCGATCTCCTCGCGCACCTTTTCCGCCACCTGGTTGCCCGTGACGTTCGGGTCCTTGCTGACTACCACAGCAGACCACGTCTCTCTGGGCTTCCTCGGCACTGGCACTGGGCCGGCCTGTGGCGCTGGCAGGCTGGGATATACGGCGGCAATATATAAAAAAGATATAAAAGGCGGCAAAGAGACCACAGCTGGCGCGACGACGGTTCTGGGAGCTGCGACAAAAGCAGCGGCCTTCGTGGTCGACGGCTGCGGCTCCTCTAGCGACGACAGCTCCTCCAGCGTAAACTGCGGTTGCGACATTCTACTGCCACTGCAGCTGGCAGCAACCTTTGCCTTCGAAGCTTCCCTCGTCAGCGAGTAGTCGCTCTACGACAGCTCCATGGCGCCCTCTGTTGGGATGGACGACGCCATCTACCGGCCCGAACGATAAACTAAACCGCTCATCCGGGACACGCACCAACTGTTCCGATAGCAACGCTCGTTAGCGAGTCCACACACCTAAGCAACAGCTGTTCCTTACGCTCACTGAGAGAGAAGCGCTATCTCAAAACGCACACGCGGTGCCACGCGAGTGGAAAATTCCCAATGGGAAAATGTGTTTTCCACGTTTATTCGCACTGTTTTCGCCCGGAAAACTCTGTCCACTCAGCTCCACTCACGAACCTGTTCCGCAGGTTTTTGCTATTTAATATAGCTCACAAGCCACACCACGAATTTACTTAACCGGAGCACACGTTAAGCACATCCGACGTTAATCCATCCATGCGCGTCACTATTTGGCTATTTTATTTTTTATCGCTAAGGAATGGAAATCTTTCATAGATACTAGGTCCGCCATCACCTTGTGTGGTAGGTTAGTCTAGCATGCACGATTAATGGCTCTATCTGAACCTTCTTTACATTGAGGGTTCCGCAACGCCTACGTACTAAAACCATTCTTATCTTATTATTTATTTGCTACTTTTGCGATGTTTATGCCTTCTTGATGTTATACCAAGGCAGCAGGCATTATTTTCATATTACCAACGACTTAAGCTACGTCTTAGATACTACTATTTTAACTACTATTTTGGCCGTCTTCATCAATTACTGCATTCTAGAATTCCACTGTCATTGTCAAGTAACACGTTATTTGGACGTTGTCAAGGCTTTTGAAAAAAGTTGTCATAACGCTCTTTTTGCCAAACTCCAACAAGCTTGGTTGTCCTCACCATTAGTGTTGGGATAGGCACCCGCTAAGGTGCAAGGTATTAGCGGTAACAAATACCAAGGTCACACAAAACGTACGCAATTTTCTAAATATTTTGGTAACTAACTAACTTTACAAACAACAAAGATATGGCATTTCCGATCAATCAGTTATATGGTGACTATAGGATATAGTCGCCCGATCCCGGTCGTTCCAACTTATTATACTGCGTGCAAAGGAACGAAGGGTGTGGCAAAGTTTCAATTCAATTTCAAACATACATACGGACAGACGGACATGCTTATATCAACTCAGGACGCGATCCTCATCAAGAATATATATACTTTATAGGGTCGGAGATGTCTCCTTCACTGCGTTGCGCACTTTTGACCAAAATGATAATACCCTCTGCAAGGGTATAATAAAAAATTAGAATACCCTCTGCAAGGGTATAATAATTAAGTACCCAAATACCTGGCATGTACGGTTAAAAGTAGGCACATATTTGTTACTATGTAAGGTAAAAAGTACCTAATAATTATAGAAAATTATTAAAGTTCGAGCTATGGAGCTATCAGGCTTAAAAATTACTATATTATTACCTTAATAAATAGTAATTGTAACAATGTTAAAACATACCTCGCCTCAACATTATTAAGTTATAACTACAATTAAAGTGATATATTGAAAAACAAACTCTTTCAATAAAATTTGTTTAATAATTGTAATTGTATCAAATAAAACTCTTAAATATGTTTAAATTATATATTAACGATTATTATCCCATTATTATCTTTAAACAGTTAATATAAGAATTCATAGAAAAATATTATTATTATATTATTATTATTAAAAACCTTCACTGCATGTCTGCCTTCGCTGTTGGTGATAACCACCGTAAGTGCACCGTATATACACATATGTGTATGCCAGACAGACTCTTTATATTTACCCCTTTCTTCGATAACGTAAGGAACATTGATGTTAGCCCATTCGATTCCCCAGACAGACTTTAATTTCCCCCAAAAATTTAACCATTCCCTAGCCATTTCCCCCTTAACTGCGTGAAGTTTGAACTTTCCCCCATGAGATTTCAAATGAAATTCCCCATTTCGATTCCTGTTGTCTGGCCACTCTCGTGACTATCATCACAATTGTGCCTATCGATTGTATGGTCAAGCGTTGCCACCGTCGTTACCATTATAGTTGTCCTATGTCGCCAGTGTTGCTACTACTAAAACTGTCCACGGGGAAATCTAGTATTTCTTGTACCCATCGATCGCAACTATCGATAGTCTCCGATTTTCGCAATGGCAGCATGGGTGGTACTCAAGCCAAAGTATTCAGTTTGACAAAATCTATTCGTCAACTATAAGAGAAAGCGAGAGGCAAACAGCTTGCAATGACTTTCCGTCAGACCTTTTTCCACGCCAAATTTCCCCACAGTTTCCAATACTAGGTATCGATAGACACCGACGACTCCCTGCTAAGAGCAACTGGACCATCTCTAAGGGCATCAAAAGGTAAATATTGGAACTAACTGACGAAAAGTGACATATAAATAGACTTGCAGCCGCGCACCCACCCATCCTATTATGCCCGTTTGTTAGTTTAGCTCCTCCATAAGGGAATTCCCTAAGACAACAATGGTACGCATCTTAATATATACATTTATTATGATCACAAAAGATATTAAACATTTTCTCTTTTAAAGCAAAACGTTTGCAGACATAAAAAAACTGCCACCTGATGGTTTAGGTAAAGTTTTAAAGTTTTTACCTTATGGTTAAGGTAAAGTTTTACCAATTCCTATTGGCAGACCCTAAGTTTTACAACCGGACACAAGCGCGAGGGAGCACGGATATTACAAACCGGCAGGAGTTAAGGTATAAAAGTTACTTAACATCTAATTTTAGGTCGCCAAGGTAGACGACGGCCAGTATGCCACGCAGGGATTTTGGTATGTTAAAGGCGTGGCTGCTGGTCGCAAAATCCACCGAAATATGGGTAGAGAGGAACTTGATCCCCTTTCAACGGCCCCGTGGGATGCGTTGTCTCGGCCATTCGCTGCTACACAGCGGCCACCCCAACGGAAGTAGAAGGCATTGCAGTGGCCAGCGAAAACTGGGACGCACTGCAGCAAACCCTGCCTGTTGTGCTTAGGATGCAGTACAGTTTCCTGAGCCACCTAGAAGGCAGTGCGACGATGCCTAGGAAGAGCGGGTTCAATGTTCTAAAACGGACTTACTGATGGATTCTCTAGTGTGGTTGGTGGTTGCTGCTGATCGGGTATGACTTTCACAAAGGGGGACAGTTTAAGGCGAGGTTTTCCGCCTTTCTCCAACGCCTTTTAAGTAGAAATAATAAGACACCGGCAACCAAATAAACACCACCACTCTTACTTTGATCGCGAATTCCACAATAAAATTATCTTGAAAAACGCGGATCAACCTTTCGGCTTAGAAGTGTGGCAGCTACTGGGCTACGCAAAGTCATCTGCCATATTCTCGCTGGGGTCTCCCAAACTTGGTCATTGGCCAAACCCAAGGTCATCATTGCAATACACACAGTGAATCGGGCTGTTTAAATACCTAGATAGCCAAGTGCTTCAGCAGAAGGGGCGCCAGTTCATTAGGGGTTACCCTTAACCAAACCTTATCGACAGCATGAAAAACTGATAACCGATTCCCTACTTTCTTATTTCTTTCCAGCCAAATTAAAATGCAACACCATCCAAAGATTTAGAAAGACGCCACCTAATCACAGGCCCCTCGACAAAACAATAAGGAGCATATGGATAGAAGCCTGGTGAAATCCTCAGGTGCAGTTTCAAGCACGCTGGCCGGGAAGTACTGCTTCAGATGTTGCCTACGATCGTTTACTTTGTGGCTCCTTTCATGTTACACCCGGCTGTCCTTGGCGTAGTACACGAGTACCCGACGACCTTGCAGAATCTTCGGCTCGTAGGCATTGTTTCCTACCGCTTTCACGACGAAGTTGAGGCGATACACTTCTTGGCCGGCTTTGCTAGGAACGTCCGAGCTCTCTGGTCGAACCGCTGGCGACTTCGTTCGTACGAGCTTTCAAGACTCTTCTGTAGATCATTTGGCATAGATCACTTTCAGTTTGTCGGTCGTTCCCGTTTCTTAAATCTCATGGTCGCATAAGGACTTCAATATTCTCGCCAACTTGTAATGTTCGAAAATCCTGCGAAAGGGCACTTCGCCAGTTGCCTATGCGTTAAAAATGGCCACCACGGTTTCGGAAGATCCCATTCACTATGGTCGTCCTTTATGAAACTCCGAGTAGCCCATGAGCTCATCCTCGATCCTAAGGTAGGTTAAATTGTCCAAGTTTTTCTCTTCATCTCCTATTAACTCCACGTAATCAGCGAACTCTGTAGCCTAGCATCTCTGTTGGATACACTACTAGTTCCTCCACACATCGCGACAGGGAGTCGACTACGACGTTCTGACTTCCTTTTTTGAGCTCGATGTTGAAGTGACCAGCGACCACATGATCAACCGGCCTGAGAGCTCTTTCATGGATATTAACCACCTCAAACTGGCATTGTTCTTTATGCACGTGAATAGCATTCCTTCGACGTACGACCGGGACTTACGGATGGATAGGAGAGCCGCGAGACAGTCTTTGTATAATGTACCTGTGGCTTGTGTAGTGATAGCTTATCGACGCCTTTCGACAGCTTCTCCAGTGGAGGTCCAGAAATAATTAAAGTATTTTTGTGGTTGACCAGCAAGCCAGATTTTGTCTTTATTCTTTGAAATTATATTTGCAGCTTGGCCGCGGCCATGTACTTAGGAATAAATATGCTCATACATATAGCTGGTAACAGCGAGAGAAGTTGTACATGCATGTATCGGATGTTTCAGCGGTCAGCCCATAGAGATATTACCCTGTTAAATAATTCATTAAACAGTTAGATTAGATTTGAAAGAAAAATATTATTATTATATTATTATTATTATTATTAAAAGCCAACACTGCATGTCTGCCTTCGCAGTTGGTGGTTATTAGTTAACCGTACATACACATATCATATGTGTAGACTCTTCATATTTCTCCGCTCGCACAAAGTTGAGAGAAAGAAAAAGAGAATGCACTTTTCTATGGGTTTTATTTTTGGCCAATCAATCCGACCTACCAAATTTCATAAGGATCGTCCGACTATGTCCTATAGCCGCCATATAACTGATTGATCGAAAATGCCATAACTTTGGTGTTTATAAAGTTAGGAAGTTGGGATTTTCTATGGGTTTTATTTATTATTTTTATTTTTGGCCAATCAATCAATCAATCAAAATTTCATAAGGATCGGCCGACTATATCCTAAAGCTGCCATACAACTGAATGATTGGAAATGACATAACTTTGGTGTTTTTAAAGTTAGGAAGTTGGGACTTTTTATGACTATTAAGAATGCATCTGTTTTTATGCAAAATTCTTTGCTGAAATCTGGGTATTGGAATTAAATTGGATTTATTAGTGCCGATTTAAGATGATCGAAGGCATTCTGGCAATCAGTTGTCCATTCGAATACAATATCCTTTTTGCATAATCTTGTTATGTGACGAGAATTTTCGACAAAATTTTTGAGAAAACGTCTATAATAATTGCGCTGTCCGCATCATGTGGGACCGGGTAATTTTTAATGACGTCGTATTTTTTGTCGTTTGGCAAGATTCCTTTGTTTGTGCATTTGTGTCCCAAAAATGATACTTCATGCATGAAAAATTAACAGTTTTCAGGATGTAATTTAGGGAGTGTTCTACATTTCTCAAAAACATAAGCTACATTTTTAAGCATATGATTTTCAGAACAACCGATGACTATTAGGTCATCCATGTAAAGGAAAGCTTGCGAAGGTTCTAGTCCGTAGAATGCTATAGTCATCATTCTCTGGAATGAATTTGGCGCTATTTTTAAGCCGAATGGTAGTCGCGTGAAGCGATATGAAACATTGCTTGTCGAAAAAGACACAACGTCCCTTGAACGTTTTTCGACAACAGTTTTTTATTAATCTGACGATATTCAATTACTTTTTGCGATTTGTTCTTGTCAGAACCGGGAAGAGATTTCTTCGGTACTAAAAAAAAAGGGGGCTATTGTATGGTGATACAGAGGGTTCCACGATTTTGTTGTTAACTAGCTTTTGGACTTGTTCTTCAATTTCATCTTTTTGACTATGAGGATTTCTATAATTTTTTATGTACACTGGTTCGTCATCCTTCAATCTTAACTTTTGCTTGTAAAAATTATTTGTGGAAATTGATTTGGTCTCGAGTCCGAATATATCACAATATTTGTAAATTTAATCATGTGTAAATTTTGACTTGAATTGTGGGGGAAAGTTTTTTGTTAGTTGAGATATGACAGTTTTTTCTCTTAATTCGGGATTAGTTTGAACTATTTCGTAGTTCGAAAGTGTTTCGTATTCTAACTCGTTAATATTTATTATTTTATCAGTACTGGTTGTATTCAGTAATCGGACAAATGCATTTTTGGTAGTTGCAACTGTGTTTGCAACATAAATGCCATTTTGAATTTCCTGGTTGGGAATTAGTACACTATCTTCCTTTGATGATAAGTGAATTTTTCGGACGACTTGAGATCTTGCTGGTAGAATTATGGAATTATTACCAGAACTGTAATTGGAACATAAATTGGGAAATTCAAAATTTTCTGGTCTCATTATGAGCCAATCTTCAGTGGGATTGAAGTCTTGTTGAAAATTGAATTTCTTTATGAAATCAATGCCTATTATTCCATTACATGGCATTGCGAAATGAAAATCTTCCTGTCTGCATCTCTATGGAAATTAATCGTCTGGTTTTTATTAATTCTTGGCCTATGCCTTGAATAGTAATTTGATCATTTTCCTGAATGCCATGAAAAATGTCAGAATTTTCTTTTAATATTGAAATGTGTCCAACAGTGTCTACTAAGAAAACAAGTTTTTTATTTGTTTCTGTATTATAAAAGTTACGAATGTGTTATTACTAAGATTGATGGTGTAAACCTTTTAGTTTACTGTTGTGCTTCTGAAGAGGGTTGGGAGTTTCCCGAGTTATCTTGGGCTATTCTTACATAACTGTTGTTATTATACCCTTGCAGATGGTATTATTTTGGTCAAAAGTGTGCAACGCATTGAAGGAGACATCTCCGACCCTATAAAGTATATATATTCTTGATCAGGATCGCGTCCTGATTTGATATATTATAATGATATAAGCATGTCCGTCTGTCTGTCCGTCTGTCTGTTTCTACGCGATCTAGTCTCTCAGTTTTAAAGATATCGAATTGAAACTTTGCACACACCCTTCTTTCCTTCGGAACGGACGGGATCGGCCAACTATACCCTATAGCTGCCATATAACTGAACGATCGGAAATGCCATAACTTTGGTGTTTGTAATGTTAGGAAGTTTTCTTTCTATGGGTTTTATATTTGACCAATTAATTTGACCTAGCAAATTTCATAAGAATCGGCCGACTATATCCTATAGCTGCCATATAACTGAACGGTTGGAAATGCCATAAATTTGGTCTTTTTAAAGTTAGGAATTTGGAATTTTTTATGAGTATTAAGAATGCATCATATGAATAATTTTGGAGGATATAATTTACAGAATATTCTGTTGTTGTTATTGTTTCCGTTATTGGCTCCGCCACGGTTGTTTCCTCTATAATTTCTATGACCTCTATTATTATTTTTTGGTAGTGGTAGTGACCGTTGTTGTTACCACGGCCTCCTCTACCACGAAAATTACCTCGATGGGCTTGTCCTCCACGTGCGTATAATATGGAGTTCGCGTTGCCTGTCATTTCCGTACTACATTGTATGTACTTCGGGACGGCATCGTTCATCGTTCTAACCAGCTTCTAGAATGGTTTTTAGTCTGCCATGCTCACTATTTTTAATCATTGTTGTGATGGCTTCTTTTGTGCTAAATTTATCAGCATGTTCGGCTGACAAACCTTCATCAATATACGAAGCTTCAAGTAACTTTCGTAAATTGTCTATCTCAGTGGTACATTTTTCAGCAGTTTTTCCTTTCTGCGTTGCTTTAGTCATTTTTTTAGCCTATAGTACGTCGGATGTTTCACCGACGACATTGGCTTTCAGCTTCGCGATTATTGCCGTAATAGTGGTTTCATTTTGCACCTTGTATAAGGTTGAACCTAGTATTTTCGACTTAATTACTTCAATATCCAAGTGTTCAAAAGGTCCTTTTGTCAAGTCAACCAATTTGACAGCTGTTTTGAATCTTCTTAGATTCAATTTTTGGCCATTGAATTCGGGTATGGCGCTTGCTATAATAATCGAAATTATTAGTAAGTTTTAAATTTTGTCTAAGTCGTTTGCTTGACTTTGAAATCTTTTACGTAAGCACTTGTTGTGCAATTTGTATAGTTTAAAAAACATATTTGCTACCATTATAACGACAATTATTATTGGCAGTATTGTTATCATTTCTGTATCTATTTTTTCTGATTTAATTCTATTTATTACATTTGCCGTGGAATCGACAGTTTTTGTATCTTTAAGACCAATGTTGGGAGCATTTTTCAATTTTCAATATTTTATGCCATATACATATATATGGCGAATGGTCGCTTAAATCAAGAATCGTGTGGTTCATAAATAATTAGCTGAATTTACGTTTGAACATTTTAAGACTGTATATTTTTATATAAGTAAGATTTACAATAATTTGCTCTATATAAATCAATATCAGTTATATGGTTTTAGTAAAAAGCCTAACAGTGGTTAGTGTTTTTCAAGCAGCGCTTTCGCGCATCGGCTTGAGGTAGAAGTTATTAAAAACAAGAGAGAACGCTATAGTCGGGTGCCCCGACTATTAGATACCCGTTACTCAGGTAAAGGGAGTGCGAGGGAGATGGAGATAGAAACTTTGATCACGCATAACTTTTTAACGAATGGTCCGATTTGAAAAATTTTTTCTACATTTCGATAGGTATTGATAAACACAATAAAACTGCATTTTTACTTTTCCGAAATATTTAAATTTTTAAAATCGTATATAAGCGATTGTGGGCGTTAAAGGGGGCGTGGCACCTTTTTGAAACAAACTTGCGCTGCGTAGGAACTCCTAGAATCTGCATGCAAAATGCCAATCTTCTACCTTTTATAGTTTCCGAGATCTCAGCGTTCATACGGAGAATGGAGAAGAGCATAAAGCAGGACATTTGATCTCTCTCTGAGCAAATGACGGCTCTTACCAACGCCGTAGGGACCCTGACGGCTTATGTCCGGCAGTCGGGAAGGACAGAGTCCAGTTCATTCGAGAAAATGCAGGAGCTATTTCCCATAGACTCGGACGAGAAGCTCATAGAAGTGGAAGGCCGTTTAATTTTGGAAACGGAAAATTATGTAAGTTTTTTTATTGCTTAAACTGTACATATCGGCTAATATATTCATTTTAATTTGTTCAGCAAAAGTTCATGTTAAGGGTTCTGGGCAAACAAAAATTGAGCCGGACGCTTACCAACGTGTTGACGGCCGAAATGATCCGTGACTACAACCTAGATGGCAGCCAACAGAAGAAAAGGTTAAAATCATTCCCCAATTTTTTCCAAAGTTTGATGAGTAAGTTTTTAGGAATGATTGTTTTTCTTTTATTAACATTTTATAATTTTAGATGCCATCGGACATGTTGAGCCGCGTGAACCGGAGAAGGCCCTCACCAAGGCGATGAGATGTATAAAAAATCTTCACGCCGTGAAGAAGAAGGTACCCAAAAAAGATGAGAACCCCGGCACATCCAACGACCCCGGCACATCCAACGACCCCAGCACATCCGGCACCCCCAAAATTCCCAACACCCCCACCGAAACCCCTGAATTTAATTATGTGGAATTATGAAATAACCTATTTAAATAAAAAGAAATTTATATAAAAATTTACTGAATGAATTTTACTGATGAAAAAAATGCGATGAAAATGCGATGAAAATGCGATGAAAAAGCGATGAAAAAGCGATGAAAATGCGATGAAAATGCGATGAAAAAACGATGAAAATGCGATGAATTACTGATTAATTCATCACTTTTTAATCAGTAATTCATCACTCTTTAATCAGTAATTCATCACTATTTAATCAGTAATTCATCACTCTTTGAACAGCGTTTACTGATGAACATGCGATGAAATAGTGATTAACGAGTGATGAATTACTGATTAAAGAGTGATGAATTAATCAGTAATTCATCACTATTTAATCAGTAATTCATCACTCTTTGAACAGCGTTTACTGATGAACATGCGATGAAATAGTGATTAACGAGTGATGAATTACTGATTAAATAGTGATGAATTACTGATTAATTCATCACTCTTTAATCAGTAATTCATCACTCGTTAATCACTATTTCATCGCATTTTAATCACTCGTTCATCGCATGTTCATCAGTAAACGCTGTTCAAAGAGTGATGAATTACTGATTAAAGAGTGATGAAAAACTGAAAAAAGAGTGATGAATTACTGATTAAAAAGTGATGAATTTTTCACTGATTAACTCCTAGGACATGCCAATGTTAAATTCATCACTAATTTGTATGAAGATTCATCAATGATTAATCAGCAGTGATGAATTTTGGTGATGAAAAAGCGATTAAAAGGTGATGAACGGTACTGCAGGGTAGACTCTTCATATTTCTCCACTCGCACAAAGTTGAGAGAAAGAAAAAGAGAATGCACTTGCTTATGTGAGTAAACACAACGAATAAGCAAGTGCGTATGTGTGCGTACTTGTTTGAGAAGACGATTTTTGGCCAGAAATCATTTCTGAGCTAAGAAATTTGTGTGTCAAAAGAACTTCTATGATTAAACATGATGTTTATTTAAATTGCATTTATGGATATATGGCAATGAAGCTTGTATAAAAAGGTATTTTATTCATTTACATTTCAAAGGAGTCAAAGTGTGTTTTATTTAGTCATCTATTTATTCAATTGAATTGAACAATGTAACAATGTACTTTAAGGGGACCCCCCCCATTCTCGATTTCAAATTTTGACGATTTTCAATAGGCTGGTAAATGAACATTTATTATTTTTTAGGCTTGTAACTTTGCATCCATTTTGTTGAAGTCTTAAAAAATAAGAAAAAAATTTAACATCATTTTTATACCCTTGCAGAGGGTATTATAATTTTGGTCAAAAGTGTGCAACGCAGTGAAGGAGACATTTCCGACCCTATAAAGTATATACATTCTTGATCAGGATCGCCTCCTGAGTTGATATAAGCATGTCCGTCTGTCCGTCTGTCTATTTCTACACGAACTAGTTTCTCAGTTTTACAGATATCGAATTGAAACTTTGCACACACCCTTCTTTCCTTTGCACGCAGTATATAAGTCGGAACGGCCGGGATCGGCCGACTATATCCTATAGCTGCCATATAACTGATTGATCGCAAATGCCATAACTTTGGTGTTTGTAAAGTTAGGAAGTTGGGATTTTCTATGGGTTTTGTTTATTATTTTTATTTTTGGCCAATCAATCAATCAATCAAAATTTCATAAGGATCGGCCGACTATATCCTAAAGCTGCCATACAACTGAACGATTGGAAATGACATAACTTTGGTATTTCTAAAGTTAGGAAGTTGGGACTTTTTATGACTATTGAGAATGCATCATATAAATAATTTTGGAGAATATAATTTACAGAGTATTCTGCAAGGGTGTATCAACTTCGGCTCCGCCCGAAATTAGCTTTCCTTTCTTGTTTTACGTTAAAACTGCTCCACATGCTTGCTTACTTGCATCCGTTTTTATGCAAAATTCTTCCCGCGAAGGTGTAAGGGGCGGATGGCCACTCATTGCCGTCTTCTTTTTTTTTTTGTTTTTATTTTAAATACTCTTCATCGGCGGCGTAAGAGGCGGATTGTACAGTATTTAAATTTTTTTTTGGAATTTTTTTTTGCATTTTTTTTTCTGAATGCACAACATCTTGAGAATATTTTTAGTTTTAGATCGATCCGAGTAAAGCTTCCGAACTTATGGGCAGTTGAACGTAGGTAGGTTAGCTCGTTTTGTATGGGTGTCCAAATCTTTAAAACGCTCTCCTGAAAAGTTACACTTTTCAAAGTCGGTGTACACGATCCTGCAAAATCTATCGGACGGATCGTTTTGAAATCTTGCACAGTTGTTCTCAACAAATATCTCGACGTTTTAGACGAAAATCGGTGTTTTTGACTTTCAAGTGCCTTAAAAAATCGAACAAAAAAAAATAATAAAAACTCGACAGCGCTACCTGAGGAATCTTGTTCTTTAACTAATGCAATTGGATTGTTGCATTTCAGATGATTCTGTGATTATTGTGATTATTGGTTATATGTGTACATACTACACTTAATGTAAAATTTTTTTAAACACCTTAAAAACCTTATTTAATTCATAGTTTCGGTTTACATATTTAAATTAAAGCTAAAAACATAACTTTTAATACAAAACATATAAAACTGCTTGATTAAATTTAAAAATCGGAAATGCCATAACTTTGGTGGTTTTAAAGTTAGGAATTTGGGATTTTTTATGAGAATTAAGAATGCATCATATGAATAATTTTGGAGAATATAATTTACAGAATATTCTGTCCCAAAGTTAGCTTTCCTTTCTTGTTTTCTCTGCTATAGCCATTCAAATTGGGCAATTACAAATTTCTAAAGATAACATGTATGTATGTACGTATATTGGAAATAAGCAGCAGCACCAGCAGCACGTAAAATTCGCGCGCAAAATTACAAAATAATGTAAGGGACTGCAAATTTCTTTTTTTTTGCACTATTTTGTACAATTAATACGCGCACTTTTTTTTTGTATGTCACTGAGGCAGCGGATCAATTTTTAATCGATGGGAAAGCGTTTAAACGTTCAAAATCTTTGATAATCATTGGAATCGGGGAGGTCTATGAACTTGTAGACTTTAAGCGAACACAAAAAGAGAAATCCAAAGGAGAAACAAAAAGTTAGTGCGCTTTTTTTCACCCAAAAGCGCGCGTTTTTCAAATCAAATTTAAAAGGCACAAAATTATTAAGCCAAATTTTATTTTCTTAAGTAATACTAAAAATGGGTAATTTTTATAAAATGTACATATATAATATTTAAGTATTTGTGTAATATAATTAATATAATAACTATTTTATTTATTTCTTATATTGACTATTTAAGTTATTTAATCAATTTAATAGAATATTTTACTTATTAACTATTTTAATTAAAATTAAATATTTATTATTTATTTTTACAGGGTAGGTTTGAAAATGTAGATACCTTAGTAGTATATTTAAATATAATACAAGTACATTTTATGTAAGTTATACATTTTTAGTATTTCGTATGAAAATAAAATTTGGTTTATTGATCCTTTGTTTTCCTTTTTTGTTTCCCCTTTGGGTTTTTCTTTTTGCTAAATAGGTAACTTACTAATTTTACAAACACCAAAGATCAGTTATATGGCGACTATAGGATACAGTCGGCCGATCCCGGCCGTTCCAACTTATTATACTGCGTGCAAAGGAACAAAGGTTGTGGCAAAGTTTCAATTCGAAATCTTTAGAACTGATAGAATAGTTCGCGTAGAAACAGACAAACGGACAGACGGGCATGCTTATATCAACTCAGGACACGATCCTGATCAAGAATATATATACTTTATAGGGTCGGAGATGTCTCCTTCACTGCGTTGCACACTTTTGACCAAAATTATAATACTGTGTTATGTTTCCTTTATGAGGCTTTGTTAAAAAATTGTTGTTGAATTGGGAGCGACTCAGAGGTACGCTCCCAAGCTTTTTATTTTCAATTCTGATTTCTTAATTCTATTACATGTTTGCATAAAGCTAAGATCGGCCGGTTATGTCGGCAGAGACGCCGGCAGAGCGGCGGTCGACGCTTATGTATAATTGTCTTTATATATGAGAGAGAGAGAGATACTATGTTCACTTGGCCGTCGGAGCGGTCGCACATATCAAATATGCTTACACTGCAGTTCCCACGCATTCGAGGGCGATCATATAACCGGGCACTCGGGAACTGCTAGATTTATATATTTGTGTTTTGTTATTGTGGCCAAATGCAAAATGCCAAATAAGGTGTCTGTACTTAAATCGATGCGTAACACTGAGTACAGTGTGCATTCGATATGTGAACATACTACAATACCAATAAGTACCCAAATACCTGGCAGTGCTGCATTCTAATAAAAAAATGATAAGAAACACCACCTATGTACGGTTAAAAGTAGACACATATTTGTTACTATGTAAAGTAAAAAGTACCTAATAATGATAGAAAATTATTAAAGTTCCAGCTATGGAATCATCAGACCTAAAAAATTACTATATTATTACCTTAATAAATAGTAATTATAACAATGTTTAAACATACATCGCCTCAACATTATTAATTTATAACTACACTTAAAGTGATATATTGAAAATCAAACTCTTTCAATAAAATTTGTTTAATAATTATAAATTTGTTATCAAATAAAATTCTTAAATAAGTTTAAATTATATTTTAACGATTATTATCCCATTATTATCTTTAAACAGTTAATATAAGAATTCATAGAAAAATATTATTATTATATTATTATTATTAAAAACCATCACTGCATGTCTGCCTTCGCAGTTGGTGATAACCACCGTAAGTGAACCGTATATACACATATGTACCCCTTTCTTTCTTTCTTTCCCCGACATTGATGTTAGCCCATTCGATTTCCCAGACAGACTTTAATTTTCCCCAAAAATTTAACCATTCCCTAGCCATTTCCCCCTTAACTGCGTGAAGTTTGAACTTTCCCCCATGAGATTTCAAATGAAATTCACCATTTCGATTCCTGTTGTCTGGCCACTCTCGTGACTTCATCACAATTGTGCCTATCGATTGTGAGGTCAAGCGTTGCCACCGTCGTTACCATTATAGTTGTCCTATGTCGCCAGTGTTGCTACTACTAAAACTGCCCACGGGGAAATCTAGTATTTCTTGTACCCATCAATCGCAACTATCGATAGTCTCCGATTTTCGCAATGGCAGCGTGGGTGGTACTCAAGCCAAAGTATTCAGCGAGAGGCAAATAGCTTGCAATGACTTTCCGTCAGACCTTTTTCCACGCCAAATTTCCCCACAGTTTCCAACACTAGATATCGATAGACACCGACGACTCCCCTGCTAATAGCAACTTGACCATCTCTAAGGGCATCAAAAGGTAAATAAAAAACAAAAAGGTAAATATTGGAACTAAATGAGGAAAAGTGGCATATAAATAAACTTGCCCCAGCGCACCCACCCATCCTATGGTGCCCCTTCGTCAGTCTAGCTCCTCCATAAAGGAATTCCCTAAAGCAACAATGGTACGCATCTTAATATATACATTTGTTATGATCACAAAAGATATTAAACATTTTCTCTTTTAAAGCAAAACTTTTGCAGACATAAAAAAACTGCCACCTGATGGTTAAGGTAAAGTTTTATCAGTTCTGCTCAACCAATTCCTATTGGCAGACCCTAAGTTGTACAGTAACTGATTCGGATCCCTCCGAACTAATTTAACGTGGCGTGTTCCACACTGAAGGGATTACAACCACGACACTCGAATATACCCACAAGTGAGCATATAGTGCACGTGTCTATAGCATGCATTCATCTATCCGCACGATTCGTTGCTTCTGGCTCAGACCCGAGAGGTCTTCGCCGTAGAGCAGGTCGTATTCCTCCAACGGGTTTCCACGTTTCAGCTTGTATTTGACTGCTATTCGCATAGCAGCCAAGTCAAGCGGGGGAGCTCCAGCAAGCACCTGCAGTGCCGCAGTGGACACTGTTCGGCATACTGGAAGGCTTCCTAAAAGGATCAGCCTCTGGCAGGCAGTTAGCCGCGAGCGTGCGACCACTTGCCTCGTCGTAATGACATACCGAAGCACCAAATAGCACACAAGGCGCCATGAGTCCGGCATATATGGTCCGCCAGGCTCGAGGACTGAATCCCTAGTCGGCTCGAAGCACACGCGCCAGTGCTCCAACGACTCCAGTCATCCGCTGTCGAAGCGATGTGATGTGCATGAGGAAATTCATGCGCTCACTGACTGTGATGCCAAGGTACCGGCAGCTGCTGACGTACGGTAGGTTTGCTCCTGCAAACCGTACCGAGGGGGCACGCCTAAGGATACCCTTCAGCAGCATTATAACCGTCTTACTGGTGGAAACGGCAACACCAACTTCCGCTCCCCACGTTTCAACGATGGACATCAGCTGCGCTACTATTTCCTCTAGCATGGCTCGGGAATTTCCCTCGATGAGAAGCACTAAGTCATCCGCGTACGCACTAAAAATGCAGTACGGTTCAAGGCGCTGTAGCAGTCTATCCATTAGTAGATTCCAAATAAATGGGCCACTTGCGGGCAACCTCTGGTTACGGAGACTTTAACTGTCCCATAACCACTTCTGATCTTAGCACTCCGGCCGGAGAAAAAGCTCTGCCACAAGCTCATTTCCCGGCATCCCAAGTCAACTAGTCGGCGCAGTGCAGCGCTCCATTCGACATTGTCGAATGCTCCTTTGAAGTCGACGAACGCTCCGAGCACTGCTCTTCACGTGACTACAAGCATCCTCCACACATCGTCCTTGGCGAAATCCGAACTGCCATCTGCTGCCTTCCGGAAGAACTTCTCTCACACGATCAACCATGATGGCCTCGAGCACCTTCCCAAAGACAGGCAACAAGCAGATCCCCCGGTATGAGGATGGCTCGCACCTGTCCTTGTCGGGTCCCTTGAGCAGGGCCACTACGCGTGGACACTTCCACTCTGCGGGGAAATATCCTAACCGTATGCAACGGGAAAGGAGCTCCGTCAGGTGCTGAGGGATAGCGCGCCAGACAGCCTTGCAGATTGTGCCGTTGATGCCGTCCATGCCAGGCGAGCGTCTGCTCTTCAACCTGGCGACACAAGCGTCAACTTCGGCAGCTTCCAAGGGCGGTGGGATCGCCTGCGCTATGGCAATCGGTGCATCGTACTCCGCAACTGGGAAAAAGTTACGGAGGAGCACTCGCGCACAGTCACCCCAATCGGTAACCAGCTCGCCATTCACGCGTAGGCACCCAATCTCCGTCCGTCTGCGACCTCGGCAAATCTTGTAGACGCGCCCCCAGGGATCGTGTGCGTTTTCTCCCACGAAGCGTCTCCAGTCCTCCTCCTTGGTCGTTAGGATGAGCTTCTTGTATTCCGCTGAGGCATGCCTCAGCTGAACGACAAGTTGCTCAGTCGCAGCCACATCGCCCTGGCGGCGAGCATCCTGGACTCGGCGTCGCAGTCTCCTGACCACGCGGCGCTTGGAGCTCAGGTCGGCAGTCCACCAACCTACTCTCCTTCGTCGAAGTCCCGGCGTCCTACGGCCCAGGGCCAGATCGCACACGTCGTGCACGGTCTGCCGCAGGCATGCGACTTGGTGGTCCAACGGCGCTTCTGAGAAGTCTTCCGGAAGTCCGGTTGCCCTCCTCACAATCTCCTCTTCGAACAATCGCCAACGTGCATTGGAGAAGTTCCAGGATGGCACAGGAGCTATGCTCTCAACTGTGCGCGCGGTTGCCAAAGTAGCCACAACACTAATGCGGTTATGGTCACTTGACTCCCACTCATCCACTCTCCACTCATATGTGGCCAGCATAGATGCTGCATGGTTGACGATCGTCACGTCGATATCGCTCCGCGCTCCGTAATTATCGAACGTGAACACCTCGCTAGGCTGGTTCAGGGCGGCGGCTCCTTTCTCCAGTATCCACTCAGACAGCAGCTCACCCCGGGTGTAGTTAGCTTGCCTCTCGGAGTGCCGAGAGAGCTTGCTAAACCACATGGGGGACACTGCGTTCGCATCCAATCCAAGGATTGCTGGGTACCTGCTGGCCTGCAGCAGGACCTCATCCATGTATCTGAGGTACGGCTCTAGCTCGGTGTCGAACTGGCAGTATGCTGAGCAAAGGAAGATTGAGCCAAAACTCCCTTCTAGTCTCACGCATACGCCAAAGTCGGTGGTGAGGGGCTCCACTGGCATGCAGATGACATCCTGATGATCCACTAGGATGGCTGCCTTCCCACGTCGATCCGCGAAAATCCGTACTCCATCAGGCAGCTCATCCATCCTCCCGTTGCTCACATAAGGCTCCTGCAACAGTGCGAACAGGGATCGAGATTCGCGTAATCTGACGCCGAGCTCGATGGTAGCAACTCGGCCACGGCCACAGTTTGCTTGGATGAAGCTAAACATTAATGTCTAGCATTCACCCTCGCCAGCACCGCCGCATACACAGGGCAGCCGGTCGACAACATGTGATGTCCCGACGGGTAGCCCTTGAAACGGCAATTCCGACAGTCCGTCGGGTTCGTGCAGCCTCGCGCACTATGGCCGGCCTGTCCGCACTGACGGCACACATTCTCCTTGTACCGGCACTGGGCGACCTTGTGGTCAAAACCGACACACCTGTGGCACGCATACGTCCGGATCAGCGCTCGGCAGTTGTACGCAAACCAGCCGATGTACGCCTTTCCGCCATCCAGCACCTCAAGGGCCACGGCATTCACCTCAAGCGTCACATTCACAGTGGCGCCGTCGGCTGCAGACCATGGCTTCTCCAAATGTACCGCCTTGTTGAACGAAGCCTCGTCCATGACGTCCACAAAGTTGTTCTTATACAACTCCTTCATAAAGTCCGCAGGCGTCGTAGCAGTGTCAACGTTGCTCACTACAACCTTGGGTCGCTGCGCAGGGTTCTGTTGCACCTCCAGGCCAACTTCTCCAAACCTCTTACTTGCAACGACCTTCTTTATTTCACCTGACGAGGGGGTGCGGATGATGGCACCACCACGCGCAAGCCCTCTCACCTCGTGCAGGCGGACCCCGAGCGAAGGGGCGATCTCCTTGCGCACCTTTTCCGCCACCTGGTTGCCAGTGACGTTCGGGTCCTTGCTGACAACAACAGCAGACCACGTCTCTCTGGGCTTCCTCGGCGCTGGCACTGGGCCGGCCTGTGGCGCTGGCAGGCTGGGATATGCAGCGGCATACCCAACAGGCGGCAAGGGGACCACAGCTGGCGCGACAACGGGAGCTCTCTGGGCATTCAGCTGCCGCTTGCTCACCTCCTCCAACACGGCATTCCGAGTCGCCAATGTAAAGACGAGCTCTTCATACCGGTTGAGGCTCTTCGTCATCGCGCGAGCCTGCGTCGGGGTCAAACCCGCCGAAACAACATCCACCATGAACTCCTCCCTGATCAGGGAGAGCTCACTGGCGATCTTCGTCACGGCGGCATCAGTCGGTATGGCAACGGGGGCAACGGGAGGGGGGACGAGAAACTTTGCACCAGTTTCTTTCTCCTTGGTACTAGCGGCATTCGCGGCTTTCGCGGCATTCACGGCATTCGCGGCGACGAAGGCAGCGGCCTTCGAGGTCGACGGCTGCGGCTCCTCGAGCGACGACAGCTCTTCCACCGTGAAATTCGGCTGCGGCATTCCACCGCCACTACAGCCAACAGCGATCTTCACGCGCGACGCGTCTCTCGGCGGCGCCTTCGAGCGCTTTCCACGCGCGCGACCTCTACCGCTTCCGCGGGCGCTACCACTCGCCAAGCTACTGGCCAGCGAGCAGTCGCTCTCGGAGAGCTCCATGCCGCCCTCTGTCGGGATGGCCGACGCCATCTACCGGCCCGCACGACAACCGAAACCGAACCGCTATCCGGGACACGAACCAACCGCAAAAATGGCAACGCTCGCTAGCGAGTTCTCGCACCTAAGCAACAGCTGTTGCTTACGCTCGCCGGGAGAGAGGCGCTCTCACCAAACGCACACGCGGTACCACGCGAGTGGAAAATTCCCAATGGGAAAATGTCTTTTCCACCCTAGAACGCGTTGTTTTCACCGGGAAAACTATGTCCGCTTTGTCCACTCGCACTCACGAACCTGTCTCACAGGTTTTTGCTATTTTATATAGCCCACAACTAGCACTTTGAATTTCTCACACACGGAGCACACGTTACGCACGTCCGTCGTTAATCCATTCATGCGCGTCACTAATTAGACGACGAGGCATTTGGCTATTTTTTTTTTTTTTTTTTTTTGATCGCCACCGTGTGTGGTCGGGTAATGTCTAGCATGCAGGATTCACTGCTTTATTATAACCTTCTTCACGTTGAGTTGTACAACCGGACACAAGCGCGAGGGATCACGAATATTACAAACGGACAGGAGTTAAGGTATAAAAGTTACTTAAAAACCAGCCGATATACGCCTTTCCGCCATCCAGCACCTCAAGGGCCACGGTATTCACCTTGTAAAGAAGTTCTTAGGCTGGGATATTGTGCTCAGGGCTCCCAGGGTCACTTACAATAATTTATTTCAGTTCAAGGACTCAAGGGAGGGGCGAGATAAAATGACCCTATTCAGACTCCGTGGCCGGAACTCACAGCGGGTTTAGATCCGACAATCGAGCAGAGCTCCGTCGTAATCTCTACCCGCCACGCGCCTTGAAACCCGCAATGATCCTTGGATCCGACAAACGAGGCTTGCTCCGTCGTAATCCTTGGCCACCACGCGGTCCGACAACGATCGACAGAAACAGCAACAAAAGAAGAGGAAGGGGGTTTTGTGGGCACTGTCACCCAGAGATGCCGACCATGGGCCGAAACCGGCAGCGGAGTTAGATCCGACAATCGAGTACAGGACTCCGTCGAAATCTCTCTCAGCCGCACGCTCCGGAACCCGCACGCTCCGGAACCCGCACTGACCCTGGACCCGACAAACGAGCCTAGCTCCGTCATAATCCACGGCCACTACGCGCTCCGGGACCGGCAACAGCCTCGGATCCGACAAGCGAGTGCAAGACTCCGTCGTAATCCTTGGCCACCACGCGGTCCGACCACGATCGGCAGAGAAGGGAGGTTTTCCTAGATGGAGACAAGAGAAAATAGTTCCCATTCCCCTCCTACGTTCGCTCACACACAAAACACGGTCAGGCAAATAGCTTTTGGGTTTTCAAATATTTTGTTTTCTTTATTTAAGTTTTGTGCAAGGGGTGTACAAAGCCTCCTTGTCACGCCACTCCAGTCCAGTCGTTGTTTTTCAAAAACAAAATATATCCGGAAAATATATAGTAGACGCTTACGTTTCCGTCCACAGCAAATCCAACCAGTTGATTCCCCATGCCTCCGCACCGGGAACAGGGTCGCGCACTCCATCCACATTGCCACTGTCGGTTGACATTTTATCACACGTTTCACGCACTTGTCAGAAATTTGCGCGGCGGGGCGGTTTCCCGGGTTTTGTCAAGTCTCACGATTTTAGTCTGGCACGCGCGAAGCCTCAAGAGTCATTGCCTTTCCCCTCTTTGATATTGGCGCGCGTTCCCCATGCATTGCGTCGGCGTCGCTGCCGCTGCGCTTGCGCTTCGGCAGTTTGCAGGCAGAATTATTTCCCCTTGCTCGAAAACATCGGTCGGGTCGGTTGCAATTTGGTTCGATCGTGCGAAATTACTTTCCCCTTGCTCAAAAACATCGGTCGGGTTGGTTGCGATTTGGTTCGATCGTGCGACGAAAAGCTTATGTGTGTGTTGGCTTTGTGCAGGTGTTCAAACTGTTCGAAGCGGGCGAGAGTGTGTTGGTTGCGCTCAGGCGTTCATTGGTTCAAATGTGTGCAGCCGCTGATGTTCGAAGTGTGTGAAGAAGAGAGCGAGAGCGCGTTGGTCGCGCTCAGGCGTTCGATGGTTCAAATGTGTGCAGCCGCTGATGTTTGAAGTGTGTGAAGAAGAGAGCGAGAGCGTGTTGGTTGCGCTCAGGCGTTCGATGGTTCAAATGTGTGCAACTGCTGCGTTGGCTATTAAAAAGCTAAACTAAAAATATTCATACATGGCTACAAAATCCTACATGGCTACAAAATAAATTGTGAGGGCCGTTCTACGCACTATGGGGCCAACGACCACTTTGGCTGGCCAAAACCCATTTTTGAAAAGTCGTTAAAACCAAAAATGTTGTTTTAGGATCTATTAACAGAAGACCAATCTACAATGTTACGTTTCAGAAATTCCGATAGAGGGCGCTTCTGTTAAGATAACAGCTGTTGAATCAGCTGTTTAAAATGCAAGCCACGTGCTGTTGAAATTCGACATTTAGCTTGAAGATTTAAAGTGCATAAAAAAACCGATTAAAGGCGTTCCTAAAATATGAATTCGAAGAATGGTGGTGTGTACTAAGTGTTTGTGTGTTTAAACGGTTGAAACGTGTCGTGTTGTCCTTGTATTTAATTGTTAAAGTAAGTTGTCTTACACGCTTTTTTTATTTAGAAAACTAACTTTTAATTAGAGCAACAAAGTGAGTCCAGCGGAGTCCACTACTAAAACCTATTGAGATTTGTAGAGTATTTAATTCTTGTTCAAATGTATATTGTGAGAATCGCCACTTGTTGACACTTTTTCTGATATTTATCAGAATCATTGTTTATTTTTGTTTTTTACAAATCCAAAGTTTGTAGATAACTCAACATTTGAAAACAAATGAAAAGATTTGCGATATAATCGATTTTTTAACCGCGCATTTTAAATTTTTTGTGACTGGTATTTTCATTTTTTCCCCTGCGCGGTCACACTTAAAATGCTACATACACTCATTTACGACTTAATGCAAAGTGCGCCAGCAGAACATACATACAAACATATGTGGAGGCCCTGACGTCACGCATAAGAGAATTGGAAAATATTGGGGACTTGGTTAAGGAGGCTGAATTTCCAAAAAATTTAAATGCAGTTAGTTGCGGCTATGCCATAAGATTATGATCATAATTTTTTTAAACCATTTTAACAACATTTATAACAGAAAAATGGCAAAAGAAAGAATTAAAAAAAAAACGAATCGAATTTTGGGGCACTTTGGGGTCGTTTATTGTTTTAATTTGTACCTCACACACGTCTCCTAATTATTTCAGAATTATGCGGATTTTTCTAGATTTTTATGTCAATCCGCTCTGGTAGGAATTTACCACTGACCCATTTTTTATTCGAAGACTTTTATATAGTAGCTTAGATTATATTGACTATTTAAGTTATTTAATCAATTTAATAGAATATTTTACTTATTAACTATTTTAATTATTTAATATATTTAATAAATAAAATAGTTAATATACAAATACATATATAAATATTTATTATTTATTTTTACAGGGTAGGTTTGAAAATGTAGATACCTTAGTAGTATATTTAAATATAATACAAGTACATTTTATGTAAGTTATACATTTTTAGTATTTCGTATGAAAATAAAATTTGGTTTATTGATCCTTTGTTTTCCTTTTTTGTTTCCCCTTTGGGTTTTTCTTTTTGCTAAATAGGTAACTTACTAATTTTACAAACACCAAAGATCAGTTATATGGCGACTATAGGATACAGTCGGCCGATCCCGGCCGTTCCAACTTATTATACTGCGTGCAAAGGAACAAAGGTTGTGGCAAAGTTTCAATTCAAAATCTTTAGAACTGATAGAATAGTTCGCGTAGAAACAGACATACGGACAGACGGGCATGCTTATATCAACTCAGGACACGATCCTGATCAAGAATATATATACTTTATAGGGTCGGAGATGTCTCCTTCACTGCGTTGCACACTTTTGACCAAAATTATAATACTGTGTTATGTTTCCTTTATGAGGCTTTGTTAAAAAATTGTTGTTGAATTGGGAGCGACTCAGAGGTACGCTCCCAAGCTTTTTATTTTCAATTCTGATTTCTTAATTCTATTACATGTTTGCATAAAGCTAAGATCGGCCGGTTATGTCGGCAGAGACGCCGGCAGAGCGGCGGTCGACGCTTATGTATAATTGTCTTTATATATGAGAGAGAGAGAGATACTATGTTCACTTGGCCGTCGGAGCGGTCGCACATATCAAATATGCTTACACTGCAGTTCCCACGCATTCGAGGGCGATCATATAACCGGGCACTCGGGAACTGCTAGATTTATATATTTGTGTTTTGTTATTGTGGCCAAATGCAAAATGCCAAATAAGGTGTCTGTACTTAAATCGATGCGTAACACTGAGTACAGTGTGCATTCGATATGTGAACATACTACAATACCCTCTGCAAGGGTATAATAATTAAGTACCCAAATACCTGGCAGTGCCGCATTCTAATAAAAAAATGATAAGAAACACCACCTATGTACGGTTAAAAGTAGACACATATTTGTTACTATGTAAAGTAAAAAGTACCTAATAATGATAGAAAATTATTAAAGTTCCAGCTATGGAATCATCAGACCTAAAAAATTACTATATTATTACCTTAATAAATAGTAATTATAACAATGTTTAAACATACATCGCCTCAACATTATTAATTTATAACTACACTTAAAGTGATATATTGAAAATCAAACTCTTTCAATAAAATTTGTTTAATAATTATAAATTTGTTATCAAATAAAATTCTTAAATAAGTTTAAATTATATTTTAACGATTATTATCCCATTATTATCTTTAAACAGTTAATATAAGAATTCATAGAAAAATATTATTATTATATTATTATTATTAAAAACCATCACTGCATGTCTGCCTTCGCAGTTGGTGATAACCACCGTAAGTGAACCGTATATACACATATGTACCCCTTTCTTTCTTTCTTTCCCCGACATTGATGTTAGCCCATTCGATTTCCCAGACAGACTTTAATTTTCCCCAAAAATTTAACCATTCCCTAGCCATTTCCCCCTTAACTGCGTGAAGTTTGAACTTTCCCCCATGAGATTTCAAATGAAATTCACCATTTCGATTCCTGTTGTCTGGCCACTCTCGTGACTTCATCACAATTGTGCCTATCGATTGTGAGGTCAAGCGTTGCCACCGTCGTTACCATTATAGTTGTCCTATGTCGCCAGTGTTGCTACTACTAAAACTGCCCACGGGGAAATCTAGTATTTCTTGTACCCATCAATCGCAACTATCGATAGTCTCCGATTTTCGCAATGGCAGCGTGGGTGGTACTCAAGCCAAAGTATTCAGCGAGAGGCAAATAGCTTGCAATGACTTTCCGTCAGACCTTTTTCCACGCCAAATTTCCCCACAGTTTCCAACACTAGATATCGATAGACACCGACGACTCCCCTGCTAATAGCAACTTGACCATCTCTAAGGGCATCAAAAGGTAAATAAAAAACAAAAAGGTAAATATTGGAACTAAATGAGGAAAAGTGGCATATAAATAAACTTGCCCCAGCGCACCCACCCATCCTATGGTGCCCCTTCGTCAGTCTAGCTCCTCCATAAAGGAATTCCCTAAAGCAACAATGGTACGCATCTTAATATATACATTTGTTATGATCACAAAAGATATTAAACATTTTCTCTTTTAAAGCAAAACTTTTGCAGACATAAAAAAACTGCCACCTGATGGTTAAGGTAAAGTTTTATCAGTTCTGCTCAACCAATTCCTATTGGCAGACCCTAAGTTGTACAGTAACTGATTCGGATCCCTCCGAACTAATTTAACGTGGCGTGTTCCACACTGAAGGGATTACAACCACGACACTCGAATATACCCACAAGTGAGCATATAGTGCACGTGTCTATAGCATGCATTCATCTATCCGCACGATTCGTTGCTTCTGGCTCAGACCCGAGAGGTCTTCGCCGTAGAGCAGGTCGTATTCCTCCAACGGGTTTCCACGTTTCAGCTTGTATTTGACTGCTATTCGCATAGCAGCCAAGTCAAGCGGGGGAGCTCCAGCAAGCACCTGCAGTGCCGCAGTGGACACTGTTCGGCATACTGGAAGGCTTCCTAAAAGGATCAGCCTCTGGCAGGCAGTTAGCCGCGAGCGTGCGACCACTTGCCTCGTCGTAATGACATACCGAAGCACCAAATAGCACACAAGGCGCCATGAGTCCGGCATATATGGTCCGCCAGGCTCGAGGACTGAATCCCTAGTCGGCTCGAAGCACACGCGCCAGTGCTCCAACGACTCCAGTCATCCGCTGTCGAAGCGATGTGATGTGCATGAGGAAATTCATGCGCTCACTGACTGTGATGCCAAGGTACCGGCAGCTGCTGACGTACGGTAGGTTTGCTCCTGCAAACCGTACCGAGGGGGCACGCCTAAGGATACCCTTCAGCAGCATTATAACCGTCTTACTGGTGGAAACGGCAACACCAACTTCCGCTCCCCACGTTTCAACGATGGACATCAGCTGCGCTACTATTTCCTCTAGCATGGCTCGGGAATTTCCCTCGATGAGAAGCACTAAGTCATCCGCGTACGCACTAAAAATGCAGTACGGTTCAAGGCGCTGTAGCAGTCTATCCATTAGTAGATCCCAAATAAATGGGCCACTTGCGGGCAACCTCTGGTTACGGAGACTTTAACTGTCCCATAACCACTTCTGATCTTAGCACTCCGGCCGGAGAAAAAGCTCTGCCACAAGCTCATTTCCCGGCATCCCAAGTCAACTAGTCGGCGCAGTGCAGCGCTCCATTCGACATTGTCGAATGCTCCTTTGAAGTCGACGAACGCTCCGAGCACTGCTCTTCACGTGACTACAAGCATCCTCCACACATCGTCCTTGGCGAAATCCGAACTGCCATCTGCTGCCTTCCGGAAGAACTTCTCTCACACGATCAACCATGATGGCCTCGAGCACCTTCCCAAAGACAGGCAACAAGCAGATCCCCCGGTATGAGGATGGCTCGCACCTGTCCTTGTCGGGTCCCTTGAGCAGGGCCACTACGCGTGGACACTTCCACTCTGCGGGGAAATATCCTAACCGTATGCAACGGGAAAGGAGCTCCGTCAGGTGCTGAGGGATAGCGCGCCAGACAGCCTTGCAGATTGTGCCGTTGATGCCGTCCATGCCAGGCGAGCGTCTGCTCTTCAACCTGGCGACACAAGCGTCAACTTCGGCAGCTTCCAAGGGCGGTGGGATCGCCTGCGCTATGGCAATCGGTGCATCGTACTCCGCAACTGGGAAAAAGTTACGGAGGAGCACTCGCGCACAGTCACCCCAATCGGTAACCAGCTCGCCATTCACGCGTAGGCACCCAATCTCCGTCCGTCTGCGACCTCGGCAAATCTTGTAGACGCGCCCCCAGGGATCGTGTGCGTTTTCTCCCACGAAGCGTCTCCAGTCCTCCTCCTTGGTCGTCAGGATGAGCTTCTTGTATTCCGCTGAGGCATGCCTCAGCTGAACGACAAGTTGCTCAGTCGCAGCCACATCGCCCTGGCGGCGAGCATCCTGGACTCGGCGTCGCAGTCTCCTGACCACGCGGCGCTTGGAGCTCAGGTCGGCAGTCCACCAACCTACTCTCCTTCGTCGAAGTCCCGGCGTCCTACGGCCCAGGGCCAGATCGCACACGTCGTGCACGGTCTGCCGCAGGCATGCGACTTGGTGGTCCAACGGCGCTTCTGAGAAGTCTTCCGGAAGTCCGGTTGCCCTCCTCACAATCTCCTCTTCGAACAATCGCCAACGTGCATTGGAGAAGTTCCAGGATGGCACAGGAGCTATGCTCTCAACTGTGCGCGCGGTTGCCAAAGTAGCCACAACACTAATGCGGTTATGGTCACTTGACTCCCACTCATCCACTCTCCACTCATATGTGGCCAGCATAGATGCTGCATGGTTGACGATCGTCACGTCGATATCGCTCCGCGCTCCGTAATTATCGAACGTGAACACCTCGCTAGGCTGGTTCAGGGCGGCGGCTCCTTTCTCCAGTATCCACTCAGACAGCAGCTCACCCCGGGTGTAGTTAGCTTGCCTCTCGGAGTGCCGAGAGAGCTTGCTAAACCACATGGGGGACACTGCGTTCGCATCCAATCCAAGGATTGCTGGGTACCTGCTGGCCTGCAGCAGGACCTCATCCATGTATCTGAGGTACGGCTCTAGCTCGGTGTCGAACTGGCAGTATGCTGAGCAAAGGAAGATTGAGCCAAAACTCCCTTCTAGTCTCACGCATACGCCAAAGTCGGTGGTGAGGGGCTCCACTGGCATGCAGATGACATCCTGATGATCCACTAGGATGGCTGCCTTCCCACGTCGATCCGCGAAAATCCGTACTCCATCAGGCAGCTCATCCATCCTCCCGTTGCTCACATAAGGCTCCTGCAACAGTGCGAACAGGGATCGAGATTCGCGTAATCTGACGCCGAGCTCGATGGTAGCAACTCGGCCACGGCCACAGTTTGCTTGGATGAAGCTAAACATTAATGTCTAGCATTCACCCTCGCCAGCACCGCCGCATACACAGGGCTGCCGGTCGACAACATGTGATGTCCCGACGGGTAGCCCTTGAAACGGCAATTCCGACAGTCCGTCGGGTTCGTGCAGCCTCGCGCACTATGGCCGGCCTGTCCGCACTGACGGCACACATTCTCCTTGTACCGGCACTGGGCGACCTTGTGGTCAAAACCGACACACCTGTGGCACGCATACGTCCGGATCAGCGCTCGGCAGTTGTACGCAAACCAGCCGATGTACGCCTTTCCGCCATCCAGCACCTCAAGGGCCACGGCATTCACCTCAAGCGTCACATTCACAGTGGCGCCGTCGGCTGCAGACCATGGCTTCTCCAAATGTACCGCCTTGTTGAACGAAGCCTCGTCCATGACGTCCACAAAGTTGTTCTTATACAACTCCTTCATAAAGTCCGCAGGCGTCGTAGCAGTGTCAACGTTGCTCACTACAACCTTGGGTCGCTGCGCAGGGTTCTGTTGCACCTCCAGGCCAACTTCTCCAAACCTCTTACTTGCAACGACCTTCTTTATTTCACCTGACGAGGGGGTGCGGATGATGGCACCACCACGCGCAAGCCCTCTCACCTCGTGCAGGCGGACCCCGAGCGAAGGGGCGATCTCCTTGCGCACCTTTTCCGCCACCTGGTTGCCAGTGACGTTCGGGTCCTTGCTGACAACAACAGCAGACCACGTCTCTCTGGGCTTCCTCGGCGCTGGCACTGGGTCGGCCTGTGGCGCTGGCAGGCTGGGATATGCAGCGGCATACCCAACAGGCGGCAAGGGGACCACAGCTGGCGCGACAACGGGAGCTCTCTGGGCATTCAGCTGCCGCTTGCTCACCTCCTCCAACACGGCATTCCGAGTCGCCAATGTAAAGACGAGCTCTTCATACCGGTTGAGGCTCTTCGTCATCGCGCGAGCCTGCGTCGGGGTCAAACCCGCCGAAACAACATCCACCATGAACTCCTCCCTGATCAGGGAGAGCTCACTGGCGATCTTCGTCACGGCGGCATCAGTCGGTATGGCAACGGGGGCAACGGGAGGGGGGACGAGAAACTTTGCACCAGTTTCTTTCTCCTTGGTACTAGCGACATTCGCCGAAGCCAGCTTAGCCACTGTGGCAGCAGCAGCTACCGCAGCGGCATTCGCGGCTTTCGCGGCATTCACGGCATTCGCGGCGACGAAGGCAGCGGCCTTCGAGGTCGACGGCTGCGGCTCCTCGAGCGACGACAGCTCTTCCACCGTGAAATTCGGCTGCGGCATTCCACCGCCACTACAGCCAACAGCGATCTTCACGCGCGACGCGTCTCTCGGCGGCGCCTTCGAGCGCTTTCCACGCGCGCGACCTCTACCGCTTCCGCGGGCGCTACCACTCGCCAAGCTACTGGCCAGCGAACAGTCGCTCTCGGAGAGCTCCATGCCGCCCTCTGTCGGGATGGCCGACGCCATCTACCGGCCCGCACGACAACCGAAACCGAACCGCTATCCGGGACACGAACCAACCGCAAAAATGGCAACGCTCGCTAGCGAGTTCTCGCACCTAAGCAACAGCTGTTGCTTACGCTCGCCGGGAGAGAGGCGCTCTCACCAAACGCACACGCGGTACCACGCGAGTGGAAAATTCCCAATGGGAAAATGTCTTTTCCACCCTAGAACGCGTTGTTTTCACCGGGAAAACTATGTCCGCTTTGTCCACTCGCACTCACGAACCTGTCTCACAGGTTTTTGCTATTTTATATAGCCCACAACTAGCACTTTGAATTTCTCACACACGGAGCACACGTTACGCACGTCCGTCGTTAATCCATTCATGCGCGTCACTAATTAGACGACGAGGCATTTGGCTATTTTTTTTTTTTTTTTTTTTGATCGCCACCGTGTGTGGTCGGGTAATGTCTAGCATGCAGGATTCACTGCTTTATTATAACCTTCTTCACGTTGAGTTGTACAACCGGACACAAGCGCGAGGGATCACGAATATTACAAACGGACAGGAGTTAAGGTATAAAAGTTACTTAAAAACCAGCCGATATACGCCTTTCCGCCATCCAGCACCTCAAGGGCCACGGTATTCACCTTGTAAAGAAGTTCTTAGGCTGGGATATTGTGCTCAGGGCTCCCAGGGTCACTTACAATAATTTATTTCAGTTCAAGGACTCAAGGGAGGGGCGAGATAAAATGACCCTATTCAGACTCCGTGGCCGGAACTCACAGCGGGTTTAGATCCGACAATCGAGCAGAGCTCCGTCGTAATCTCTACCCGCCACGCGCCTTGAAACCCGCAATGATCCTTGGATCCGACAAACGAGGCTTGCTCCGTCGTAATCCTTGGCCACCACGCGGTCCGACAACGATCGACAGAAACAGCAACAAAAGAAGAGGAAGGGGGTTTTGTGGGCTCGGTCACCCAGAGATGCCGACCATGGGCCGAAACCGGCAGCGGAGTTAGATCCGACAATCGAGTACAGGACTCCGTCGAAATCTCTCTCAGCCGCACGCTCCGGAACCCGCACGCTCCGGAACCCGCACTGACCCTGGACCCGACAAACGAGCCTAGCTCCGTCATAATCCACGGCCACTACGCGCTCCGGGACCGGCAACAGCCTCGGATCCGACAAGCGAGTGCAAGACTCCGTCGTAATCCTTGGCCACCACGCGGTCCGACCACGATCGGCAGAGAAGGGAGGTTTTCCTAGATGGAGACAAGAGAAAATAGTTCCCATTCCCCTCCTACGTTCACTCACACACAAAACACGGTCAGGCAAATAGCTTTTGGGTTTTCAAATATTTTGTTTTCTTTATTTAAGTTTTGTGCAAGGGGTGTACAAAGCCTCCTTGTCACGCCACTCCAGTCCAGTCGTTGTTTTTCAAAAACAAAATATATCCGGAAAATATATAGTAGACGCTTACGTTTCCGTCCACAGCAAATCCAACCAGTTGATTCCCCATGCCTCCGCACCGGGAACAGGGTCGCGCACTCCATCCACATTGCCACTGTCGGTTGACATTTTATCACACGTTTCACGCACTTGTCAGAAATTTGCGCGGCGGGGCGGTTTCCCGGGTTTTGTCAAGTCTCACGATTTTAGTCTGGCACGCGCGAAGCCTCAAGAGTCATTGCCTTTCCCCTCTTTGATATTGGCGCGCGTTCCCCATGCATTGCGTCGGCGTCGCTGCCGCTGCGCTTGCGCTTCGGCAGTTTGCAGGCAGAATTATTTCCCCTTGCTCGAAAACATCGGTCGGGTCGGTTGCAATTTGGTTCGATCGTGCGAAATTACTTTCCCCTTGCTCAAAAACATCGGTCGGGTTGGTTGCGATTTGGTTCGATCGTGCGACGAAAAGCTTATGTGTGTGTTGGCTTTGTGCAGGTGTTCAAACTGTTCGAAGCGGGCGAGAGTGTGTTGGTTGCGCTCAGGCGTTCATTGGTTCAAATGTGTGCAGCCGCTGATGTTCGAAGTGTGTGAAGAAGAGAGCGAGAGCGCGTTGGTCGCGCTCAGGCGTTCGATGGTTCAAATGTGTGCAGCCGCTGATGTTTGAAGTGTGTGAAGAAGAGAGCGAGAGCGTGTTGGTTGCGCTCAGGCGTTCGATGGTTCAAATGTGTGCAACTGCTGCGTTGGCTATTAAAAAGCTAAACTAAAAATATTCATACATGGCTACAAAATCCTACATGGCTACAAAATAAATTGTGAGGGCCGTTCTACGCACTATGGGGCCAACGACCACTTTGGCTGGCCAAAACCCATTTTTGAAAAGTCGTTAAAACCAAAAATGTTGTTTTAGGATCTATTAACAGAAGACCAATCTACAATGTTACGTTTCAGAAATTCCGATAGAGGGCGCTTCTGTTAAGATAACAGCTGTTGAATCAGCTGTTTAAAATGCAAGCCACGTGCTGTTGAAATTCGACATTTAGCTTGAAGATTTAAAGTGCATAAAAAAACCGATTAAAGGCGTTCCTAAAATATGAATTCGAAGAATGGTGGTGTGTACTAAGTGTTTGTGTGTTTAAACGGTTGAAACGTGTCGTGTTGTCCTTGTATTTAATTGTTAAAGTAAGTTGTCTTACACGCTTTTTTTATTTAGAAAACTAACTTTTAATTAGAGCAACAAAGTGAGTCCAGCGGAGTCCACTACTAAAACCTATTGAGATTTGTAGAGTATTTAATTCTTGTTCAAATGTATATTGTGAGAATCGCCACTTGTTGACACTTTTTCTGATATTTAATTTTTAGTACATAACCTCAAGTTTTGCAACTTTGAGTTGTTTTCCATATGGAAAGAAAAGGCAACCAAAAAGGCAAAAGAAGATGATATTCTTACTTTTTTTAAGACCGCAGTAGCTTACTCTAACGTAGACAAATGGGAGAAGACTTTGGTAACGGCAAGCAGAAAATTTTGTTACCGCCAACACCAGTTATGGAGCAAATGCAAATCGAATTTGAAGTTGTTTCAGAAATTGGCTTCAAGCCGAAACAATTATTGTTCCTCCGAAAACCTTGACATCGGTGGGCCGCCCAAGACTTACCTTTCAGACAAGAGGAACTAGATCCCGGAGAAGGCAAGCTGCAAATTTAGCAGCATCTGAAGGCGGAGACGTAACTTTACTAATCCAAGCGGCTAGCGTAGCTGCACGAAAGGCGGGAAAAGCCGACCTTGCTTCGTTACTGAAGTATCTATCGATATGCCCCGAAAAGGCTAAACCAATGCGGAAGGCATTAATGGAACCAAAGTTAACGTTAAATATAATTTCCCCAGATGATGCTTTAGCTATGATTTTGGATCAAAGCCTCACAAAAGAACAATATTGTGCCATAAGGGAACAGTGCAACAGCAAGCATTGCAATCTGTATCCTTCCTACAAAAAGGTAGCTGAAAAAAAACAGGAGTGTCGGCCTGTTGATATTGTAGTGTCTGATACAAAAGCGGAAGTATCTTTACAAAATTTATTAAATCATACAGCTCGTCGACTTATTGTTTTACAAGAAGAGGTCCTTACTAGCATTATGATGGAGCAAAATACGGATTTTCTGATAACTGATCTAATTTTAAGTTATGGATTTGACGGAAGCACTGGTCAGGCAAACTATAATCAGAAAGATTCTAATGAACAACTTTTGGATGCGGACTCGAGCATTTTTGCGACGACAGTAACTCCTTTAAGATTTGTCGATGCGTCGGCGAACATTATATGGAACAATAGAACGCCCCAATCGATTAGATTTTGTCGACCCTTAAAGTTGGAGTTCATTAAAGAGACAAGGGATCATATCATTGCAGAAAATACCAACATTAAGAAACAGATTCAATTTTTGAAAGTAACTTTAAATAACGGAATGTTTGTTTATATCAACTTCCAGTTGTACCTAACAGTGATCGACGGCAAAGTGCTTAACGCCTTGACAGACACCAGGTCAACCCAAGCATGTCCAATTTGCGGAGCAACTCCAATGGATTTTTTAAACAACCAAAATTTTAAATTCGAAAAGTTTTTACCCATTATCGGCCATCGAAATACGGTTTAAGTCCACTGCATTCTTGGATACGGCTTTTTGAGTTTGTTTTGCACGCAGGCTATAAATGCAGAGTAAAAAAAATGGAGAGTATCAGATCCCAATGATAAAAAACTCATTTTTGAACGAAAAGCTCTCTCTCAGAGTTGATAAGCCTAAAGTCGGCAGATTTGGCAGTTCAAATAATGGAAACACCGCTAGACGTGCATTCGCTCAGCCTTTTTTATTTTCAGAGATCACTGGTATTGACGAGCAACTAATTATCAACCTAAGGACTATTTTAATATGTCTTTCCTGCCAGTTGCCGTTAAGCATTGACCGCTTTCAAAGTTTCTGTTATAAAACTGGTGATATAATTATTGAAAAATACCCTTGGTTGCCTATGACGGCTACAGTTCATAAAATCCTTGTTCATTCAAGCGATATACTTGAGAACACTGTTCTTCCTGTTGGATATTTCGGAGAAGAGGGCGCTGAATACCGAAACAAACTCTATAAATATGATCGGCTGCATCACGCAAGGAAGTCCAGTAGAGTATTTAATTTTACAGATGTTTATCAAAGGGCTATGGATACATCGGATCCCATAATTTCGTCAGTAAACTTAGAGAGGCGAATTCAAAGACAAAAACGAATGTGTCTCCCTACTGAAGTCCTAGAGTTATTATCAAGCTCTAATAGTACCAATAATAACACATTGGAGGACGACAGTAGTTTCGCTGCAGATGAAAACCTTTTTGATTTTTCATATAATATGTAATATATAATATCAAGCTGATATAAAAAATAGTCATGTTACTACATAGGTATACTTGTTATACACTTTAAAGAAAATCGATCGTATGGGAGCTATGGGATATATTCGTTCGATTTCATTTTTTTTCACACATGTGATGCCTAACGATACCAAAAGACGATTGGTAAAGTTTCATCTCGATATCTTTAAAATTGAGCGAGTTATTAATTTTGGCCAACAAAAGTGGTCGTTGGCCCCATAGTGCTACGGTTCCTCACACCCCCCCCTTCCTTCGGGGTGCTGGAGCGAGACGCGGATGAAGCGGTTGCTGATCGCAACCCTGTATGTTCGTCCCTTCACCTTCCGTAGGAATCGTACCCCTCGGCGCTCGTGTTGTTGGACGAAGACGATGAGCTCGTTGGGGAGTCTGCGTCGCTCAGTGTTCACTGCCCACTCTGCGGGGGCTTCTGACCACTGATCCTCCTCCGGGGTGGCCGGAGATAGCTGGTTGTCCTCCAGTGCGTTCAGAGCTCCCTTTCCTCTTCTAAGTCGAGGCAGAGTTCCCAGGGCACTGAACACTCGTCCTGGACGTGGCTGCCACCGGGGACGTCGTCTGCCGGCTGCAGGGCTGCCATCGCCTCGTTCGCCACCTCGGCGATCCATGGTAGAGGTCGCTCTTCATCACTGACGTCGCTGTAGCAGTCGTCTTGCCGGGGCGCCGCCATTTGAGGACTGTGTGTTTCCCCGCGTGGATCGTCCTCGCCTTGGATGCTTCTGTTGTCAGACCTGCTAGAACTGCCCTGGTCGTAGCCGATTACCGGTTGACTGCTGCGGGAGCTCTGTTCCGTCGACAGCGCAGAGTCCGGGTTCGACTCCTCGCTCGAGCTATCGTCCGCAACGGGGATCTGGTCCCATGCTGCGTTGGCTGCAGCTAGGCGCATGGCCACTGGAGGGAGAACTGCGTGTTCGAACAGTCTCTCCGGCTCAGACGATGTCTCGGAAGTGCTCGCCGACTCAGACGAGCTTCCGTGGACGAGCTCGGAACTGCCAAGCGAACCGGTGGCTACAACCCGTATTTGGCGGAGGCTCTCTTCCAACATGGAGGGTCCGAAGGAGGGCAGTCCTACCTCGTCGACCCAGTGGCTGACGGCACGTATGGTTGGCTGAGTGGCCTCGTCCCCGGGCTCCAGGGCTTGCAGCTGTGCTAGTCGGGTCGCGGTAAGCAGGTTTAAGTCCGCCTGGCTGCAACTTGGAGTGGCATCCCCAGGATGTGGACCTAATCCGGCTACGTCCACCCAGCTGCTAGCGGCCCGCGCGACCGGTTGGACTTCCTCGCTCAGGGGTTCCAGGACGTGAATGGTGGCCAGTCGGGACACGGAGTACCACAGTGGGTCAGCCTGGCTGCACTTCGGGACGTCGTCTGTCGGACGTTCTGATCCCTGGTGGTCACTATGGCTGCTGAGTGCCAACGAGTCGACGGACGTGTTGGGCAGCGTACTGGCTGACTCGGGCCAGGATAGTGGCAACTTCCAAGGCCGGGGGCTCATGGGGCCTCGGTGGGGGAAGACCCACGGCTGGACGGGGTGAAGTACCCGCTCTCGGCGCTAGATAGGAGAGAAGAACGTGTTAGCGTGGAGAGTCAGTGATGTTATGGAAGTTCTAGTCGTGTGTCGTCGTGTGTCGTCGTGTGTCGGTGACTATGGTGATAACTAGGCGTGACTAATTTGGCGTGGTCTACCCTAAGGAGTTAGAATCAGTGTGATTTCCGGCAACAGGTGATCCCATGTTCGTTGGTCCTCTGTGGCGTACTGCGCGATCATCGTTTTGATGGTGCGGTTGGCTCGCTCTGTAGGGTTCTGTTGGGGGGTGTATGGAGCAGTATGTTGGACCTCTATTCCTGCTTTCTTGCAGAATGCTTTGAAGGCCCTACTGGTAAACTGGGTCCCATTGTCGCAGATAAAAGTTTTTGGGGCGCCGAACCTAGCCAGTATTCGCTCCCGGAAGGCTAATTCCAGACTGGTGGCGGTAGCTCGGCGTAAGGGTATTAATTCCACCCATTTGGTGAAATGGTCCAAAAACACCAGTAACATCGTGTGTCCTTTGCGGGACCTGGGCAGAGGCCCTACGAAATCCGCGCACAGGGTTGAGAATGGTCCCTCCGATTTCCTGGTTAGCATCTTCCCTGCTTGTTTGCGTTGACTCACCTTAAATTGCTGACAGGCTGGGCATTGTCGAACGTAACGAGCGATGTCTCGAAACAAACCCGGCCAATAATATTGTTGGCAGACTCGAGTGGTCGTTTTCCTGATCCCTAGGTGTCCTGCAGTGGGGTGGTCATGACATTCTTCCAGAACCCGACGCTGATGGCTGTTGGGTAGGCAAAGTCTCCATGCTCCACGGTCTTCTTTCCTAAACGCGTTGTCGAGGTGTCGGTAGAGTTGCCCGTTCTCTTGGATGTAGTCAGGAAATTTCTCCGGATTGGCTTCGATTTGCCTGATCTTCGCGGTGATCCACTTGCACGGTTCGTGGTCTCATTCACCTGCTGGAGCGTTGCTAGCGGTTGCCTGGACAGGGCGTCCGCGACGGCGTTCTGTTTTCCCCGTCGGTATGAGATGTCAAATTGGAATTGTTGGAGTTCGAGGGCCCATCGTGCGATTCGGCCTGTCGGGTTATCGATTGAGTTCAACCACTTCAGGGCGAGGTGGTCTGTTATAACGTCAAATCGGTATCCTTCGAGGTAGCACCTCATTTTCCTGATTGCCCACACTATAGCAAGGCACTCTTTTTCCGTAGCCGAGTAATTTTCCTCTGCTGCAAGCAACCTCCTGCTGGCATAGGCGATGACTCGTTCGGTTCCATCGACTTGCTGGGTTAAGACGGCTCCAAGGCCGATGTCGCTTGCGTCGGTTTGTAGTTGGAATTTGAGGTTGAAGTCCGGGCAGGCCAGTACTGGTGCCTCGGTGAGTTTTCTTTTCAACTCCTCGAATGCCTGTTGTTGAGGGTCGCTCCAGGTCCATTTCCTTCCCTTCCTGAGCAGGGCGGATATTGGTTGGACGATTGTGGCGAAGTTCTCCACAAATCGCCGGTACCAGGATGCTACCCCCAGGCATCGTCGAAGTTCCTTGCAGTTAGTTGGTGGCTGGAGTTCACTTACAGCGGCTATCTTGTCTGGGTCGGTGTGGATTCCGTCTTCGCTGATGACGTGCCCTAGGTAAGTTATGCTGCGCTGGAAAAACGTACACTTCGCTTTATTCAGCTTCAAGTTGGCCTGCCTAAGCCGTCGGAGTACTTCCCGTAGGTTGGTGAAGTGTTCGTCCAACGAGGGTCCCGATGACGATGATGTCATCTAGATAGGCGAATGCGTGAGGCTCCATGTCGGGTCCTATCACGCTGTCCAGTGCCCGCTGAAATGTAGCAGGAGCCGAGTGCAAGCCGAATGGCATTACTTTCCACTGGAAGAGTCCGCGGCCCGGCACGGTAAATACGGTACAGGCGCGGCTGTCTGGGGCCACCGGGATCTGCCAGTAACCGCTTTTTAAATCCAGCGTCGAGATAAACATAGCGTTGCGAAGTCGTTTCAAGATGCGCTTCGGCAGTTTGCAGGCAGAATTATTTCCCCTTGCTCGAAAACATCGGTCGGGTCGGTTGCAATTTGGTTCGATCGCGCGAAATTATTTTCCCCTTGCTCGAAAACATCGGTCGGGTTGGTTGCAACTTGGTTCGATCGTGCGAAATTATTTTCCCCTTGCTCGAAAACATCGGTCGGGTTGGTTGCGATTTGGTTCGATCGTGCGACGAAAAGCTTATGTGTGTGTTGGCTTTGTGCTGGTGTTCAAACTGTTCGAAGCGGGCGAGAGTGTGTTGGTTGCGCTCAGGCGTTCGATGGTTCAAATGTGTGCAGCCGCTGATGTTCGAAGTGTGTGAAGAAGAGAGCGAGAGCGCGTTGGTCGCGCTCAGGCGTTCGATGGTTCAAATGTGTGCAACTGCTGCGTTGGCTATTGATGGTGAATAGATCACGCTAAATGGTTTGTAAGACCACTTTCAAATTGGGTTGATAGATTAATACTCAAATTAGTTCACAATAAGAAGTTACGCTTTATTTTCATGTTGACAGCTCGTGGTCAGGAGGAAGAGAGAGGCCGATAACAAGTGGGACCAGACCATCTCAAGAAAAAGAATATCTTACATGCATTTAAATATATATTATAATTATTAGTGAGGTTCCTCAACATCCCGGCCCACCCTGAAACTAAGTTTCTGAATTAGGCAGGATGGAAATTTTAGAAATGGGTCTAACAAGTTCTCCTGATGAAGTTCGCAGCTTTACGGCCCGTACCAGCCCGTCCTTGCCTGGGTAGACTTCAATTATGCGCGCCAAAGTCCAAGCGGCGGGGGGTGTGTTTGAATCCTTGATGATCGCCATATCCCCAGTAGCAATGTTCTTCCTTCCTGTATTCCACTTAGGGCGCTGTTGAAGTGTAGTGAGGTACTCCTGATGCCATCTCTTCCAAAAGCCTTGTAGCATTGCCTGTACATTTTGCCAGTAATCCAGTCGGTTAACTGCTATATGGCCAAGATCGCCCTCTGGAACTGATGTATAAGGGCGTCCAATCAGCAGGTGTGCGGGTGACAAGTAGGAAACTTCGATGTCTGACGTAGCGAAGAGTGGGCGTGAATTGACGACGGATTCAATTTGAGCCAGAAGGGTGTGCATTTGCTCAAATGTGAGGATGGAGTTCCCGATGACACGACGCAGATGAAGCTTTACGGAGCGAACAGCTGATTCCCATTTTCCGCCCCAGTTGGGTGCGTGTGGTGGTATAAAACTCCATTTGATACCCTCGCTGGCCAACGCTTGGGTTACTTGAGTGTTATGCTGCTGCGACAGGATGAGCTTATACATTTCGTCTAACACCTTCTTTGCTCCCACAAAGTTGCGACCGTTGTCGCTGAAGATGTGGGTACACTTGCCTCGACGGGAGATAAAACGACGAAGTGCAGCAAGAAATGTCTCCGTGCTGAGATCTGTAGCCAACTCCAAGTGGATTGCGGAGGTCACTAGGCAGACGAATAGACAAATGTATCCCTTTTCCTTTCGTGGATTCCGTCCCTTGTGCACTTTGAGTAGAAGCGGTCCGGCATAGTCGCACCCAGTATTTTCAAATGGGTATGCTTGACGTACCCGAACAGCTGGCAAGTCCGCCATGTATTGATCAGTTGTTTTGTGGCGTTGCCGAAAACATTTGAGACAAGCATGTGTAAGCTTGCGAATCATGTTGCGTGCGCCAACTATCCAATATTGTTGGCGAACGATGACGAAAAGTGCTGTCACACCTGGATGAAGATGTATCCTGTGCTCGTGTTCCAAAATAAGCAGAGAAATGCGATGATGTTTCGGTAGAATAATTGGATGCTTGACTTCCTCCGGTAGTAGCGAGTTTGAGAGGCGCCCACCTACACGAAGCAGGCCATTCTTGCAAATCATGGGTGAGAGTGTTCGAAGTGTTGACGAATTTGCAACAGCTTTTCCCCTTTGCAACAGGTGTAGATCGGATGAGAAGCTTCCTTGAGCCTGCTTTAGACAATAAATGCGGGCCTCGCTGATTTCCTCAAACGTGAGTGTGAGGTTTGACGGAATCCGTTTCTTAATTCTTCGATGCATAAACCGTAAAACATAAGCAGTGCAGCGAATCAGCTTGGTCCAGGAAGAAACTCGATCCGATAGACACTCAATCGGGGACGCTTCAGGTTCAGGTTCAACACGGCTGGATAGTGAAGAGGATTTCAGCCCATCCATTATGGGCGTGTCCAAAATTGTTGTGGGATTGTTGCCACTACGCAGCTTTGAAGCAAGCAGATCGTTGAGGTGTAGCCAATGTGGTCCATTCCACCACAGCTCATAGCTCATGAGATTGGCTGCTAGCATTCCCCTCGATGCGCAATCGGCAGGGTTATCCTTTGAGCCAACGTGATGCCATGCGCTGCGTGGTATGACATCCAGGATCTCCGAAGTACGGTTGGCGATAAAGGTTTTCAGCTTCGATGGGGTGTGCCACAGCCACGAAAGGACAATCGTGGAATCGCACCAAGCATGCACAACTATATCCTTGTGATGCAAACCTTCTTTAACAGCTCGGAGAAGGCGAGTGAGCAATAATGCACCACAGAGTTCCAGCCGAGGAAGACTTTGTTGCTTTAGTGGTGCAACGCGTGTTTTAGCTGCCATAAGGGACACCAAGCAGGTGCCGTCCGCGTTGCTTACACGGCTGTAGACGACAGCGGAATATGCCTTTATAGATGCATCTGAAAATCCATGTAATTCGATTTTTCCCGATTCGTTGTGTACATAACGTGGAATCCTTAGGTTTGTTATGTAGTTGATATCGTCGCGACAGGTCTGCCACCACTCAGCCAGCTTCGGTGGGAGTTTGGAATCCCAGTCCAGGTCAAGTAGCCAGAGTTCTTGAAAAAGGATCTTGAACTGCACTACCACAGGCGCCAGAATACCTAAAGGATCAAAAATTCGTGAGACATCTGACAATACTTGCCGTTTAGTAGCATCTGGCTCCGTAGAAAGTGAAGCTTTGTAGGACAGGACGTCGTCTTGGGGATTCCATAGCATTCCTAAAACTTTAACCGCACTGGTTATTTGGAGCTCGTCTTGCCGGGTGTGGCTGATGACGCTGCTGTTAGACACCCATTTGCCAAGCTCAAGCTTAGCCTTGGACATCAGCTGGATGAGTTCGTCGCGGCAGCTAAGTAGTTCGTCTTCAGTTTCAGCGCCGGTGAGGACATCGTCTACGTAAAAGTCCTCAAGCACAATTTTTGAGGCTGTGGGAAACTCATCCTGGTGGTCTCGCGCTAGTTGTTCCAGTACTCTGACAGCAAGAAACGGTGCACAGCTAGTTCCATAGGTGACTGTACAGAGTTGAAAGTGTTGAAGAGGATCTTTCGGAGCTTCTCTCCATACGATCCGTTGAAAGTTGCGGTGCTGAGGGGCAACCCAGATCTGGCGAAACATTTTAACTATGTCCGCCGAAAATACAAACTTGTGCATTCGAAAGCGAAGGCATACATGAAAAAGGTTGCGTTGTATGCTGGGTCCGATGTGTAAGGCGTCATTTAGAGCGTGTCCGTTTACGTCTTCAAATGACCCGTCAAATACCACGCGCAGCTTCTTTCCTAGAATTGGGTGGTGTGGCATGTAAAATGTTTTGGCTGATGTGTTGCATTCTTCAGGGGCCAGCTTACGCATATGACCTAGGCTTAGATACTCGTTCATAAATTTTGAATATTTCTTGCGTAGCTCCAAATCACGCTGCAAGCGACGTTCCACAGCATAGAAGCGCGAGACAGCGCCCTGCAGGCTGTCTCCGAACTCTTGGCATTCGTGTTTAAAAGGCAATTCAACGATGTATTTGCCGTCTGGGTCTCGGGAATGTGTGGTCAGAAAGTGCTGCTCCACCTTTTCGTGCGAAGGGTCTCGTTGCGTATGCTCAGTGTTATCCTCGATCTCCCAAAAGCGTTGAAGAGAGGCGTTTATGTCAACAGTAGTCATGAGCGTGTTGGCGGTTGATGGATGCGGCATTGCAACGGAAGTGATAATCCATCCAAAGATTGAGCTGATGGCAATAATATTTCCAGCGGTGTCATATTTTTTATCACCTGACAAAACGGACCAAATTTGTTCGTTTCCCAGTAAAATGTCTACAGATGAAGATGTGCTAAACGAAGTATCAGCTAACTGGAGTCCATCGTAGATCCTTAAAGCTTTTTCGTCAATGTCGTCCCGCTGAAGTGATGATGTGATTTTGCCCAGAACATGGGCTGCGACAACAATCGTCTGGAGTGACACCATCGACTTGATATGCAGCGTTGCCAATCCTCTAGTAGTTTCGGCCTTGACGGAAGATATTCCGGAAACTAGTATTCTTGAGGGTGAACGTGCAAGCCCAAGTGCGTTGACGCATCGTTCAGAAACGTAGGATAGCTCAGAGCCGCTATCCAAAAGCACACGGCATATTGTGTAAGTCCCTTTAGAGTTTTGGACATACACCAAAGCTGTGGGCAATGTGCTTCTTTTGAGTCCCGGTGACTGTGTTGTTTTGCGTCTGGGCGACCAAAGTTGAACTACATCCAGAAGTTTGAGGACTGGCCTGTGCAGTGTCCGCAGGAGCAACTGTCATGGAATCCACGTTTTCAGGATGTACAAGAGAATGATGACGGCCATTGCAGTGCTTGCACGAATGTTTCGATTGACATTGTGAAGATCGGTGGCCAGGGCGTAGGCAATTGAAGCAAAGCGACTTTCCTTTCACAAAGGAGCGCCGATGTTCAGTGGTCAGATTTTGAAATTGAGAGCATCTATACAGCTGATGGTCAGTAGAGCCACACTTACCACAATTGCCACGGTTCACTGCAATAAGTGCGCGCTTCGCTTTGGCAGGCTTGTCCGTGTGGCTGCCAGGATCGAGTTTGATTGCCGATGTAGCTTGGCTTAATTCAAAATCCTCGCAACGATCATCAAGGAATCTAAACAAGTCGGCAACGGTTGGTGTCGCTGAGCCTCTGGTGTCCTCAATCCACTTCCTTCTAGAGTCGGGATCAATTTTAGCCAGTACAAGATGAATCACCCAGCAGTCACGGCTGGTCTCCCCAACTGCATCTAGCCCACGAATGATTTCATTGGCGCCATCAGTAAGTTTGCGTAGATTAGACACCTCGCCGTTGGGTGCAGCAGCCAGTGCCATGAAAGTGTCCAGTAAGGAGTTCACGATGTGCCTTGGGCGATCATAGCGATCATTGAGGCGTTCCCATGCTGAATCATAAGCTGATTCCGTAATGGACATGTGACTGAGAAGATTGGCCGCTTCACCAACTATGAAAGACTTAAGGTAGTGAAACTTCTGAATCTTTCCCAGGTGGGTCTTGTTGTGGACGGTGCTCTCGTAAATGTCCTTAAAGGCTGGCCATTCCTTGTAGTCTCCACCAAAGGGCTTGATGTGGATTTTCGGCAACGGATTTTCAGTTAAACAAACTGCAGCAGGCGGCGGCGTGGCCAAGGTAGATGCTCCGTTCTCAGAAAGTCGTTGCAAGAACTCACTTTGCTGTTCCAGCAATGTGGCCATGTTGTGATCCGATTGAGGTATGGCGCTTGGCTGAAGGTCGCTCTTTAACGACGCGAATAAGGTAAGCGCGCGCAGGTACTTCTCCTCATAGGCTTGGAAGTCTTCGGTAGGATCCTCGAAACCCTCAACATTATCGTACACGTGCATTTCGTCAGTGATCTCCTCAAGGCTTCTGAAGGCTTGATTTAGCCGTGCCAGCATGGCATCGACTCCGGAGTAAGTGCTCTGTGGAGGTGGATTCTCGATGTAATTGACCAAGCGAGTTACGGTCGCCTTTAGCCGACCACGTGCTTGGGTAAGGCGTTTAAGCGTCTGTTGCTCCATAGTGTGTAGATATACTTAAACAGTTTGTAGATGCGGAAGTATTCCGGCTCTCGAAGGACCAGACAATGATGGTGAATAGATCACGCTAAATGGTTTGTAAGACCACTTTCAAATTGGGTTGATAGATTAATACTCAAATTAGTTCACAATAAGAAGTTACGCTTTATTTTCATGTTGACAGCTCGTGGTCAGGAGGAAGAGAGAGGCCGATAACAAGTGGGACCAGACCATCTCAAGAAAAAGAATATCTTACATGCATTTAAATATACTAGATTATTATAATTATTAGTGAGGTTCCTCAACAGCTATTAAAAAGCTAAACTAAAAATACTCCTACATGGCTACAAAATCCTACATGGCTACAAAATCCTACATGGCTACAAAATCCTACATGGCTACAAAATAAATTGTGAGGGCCGTTCTACGGTTCCTCACACCCCCCCCTTCCTTCGGGGTGCTGGAGCGAGACGCGGATGAAGCGCTTATTGCTGATCGCAACCCTGTATGTTCGTCCCTTCACCTTCCGTAGGAAGCGTACCCCTCGGCGCTCGTGTTGTTGGACGAAGACGATGAGCTCGTTGGGGAGTCTGCGTCGCTCAGTGTTCACTGCCCACTCTGCGGGGGCTTCTGACCACTGATCCTCCTCCGGAGTGGCCGGAGATAGGTGGTTGTCCTCCAGTGCGTCTCGGAAGTGCTCGCCGACTCAGACGAGCTTCCGTGGACGAGCTCGGAACTGCCAAGCGAACCGGTGGCTACAACCCGTATTTGGCGGAGGCTCTCTTCCAACATGGAGGGTCCGAAGGAGGGCAGTCCTACCTCGTCGACCCAGTGGCTGACGGCACGTATGGTTGGTAACATCGTGTGTCCTTTGCGGGACCAGGGCAGAGGCCCTACGAAATCCGCGCACAGGGTTGAGAATGGTCCCTCCGATTTCCTGGTTAGCATCTTCCCTGCTTGTTTGCGTTAACTCACCTTAAATTGCTGACAGGCCGGGCATTGTCGAACGTAACGAGCGATGTCTCGAAACAAACCCGGCCAATAATATTGTTGGCAGACTCGAGTGGTCGTTTTCCTGATCCCTAGGTGTCCTGCAGTGGGGTGGTCATGACATTCTTCCAGAACCCGACGCTGATGGCTGTTGGGTACGCAAAGTCTCCATGCTCCACGGTCTTCCTTCCTAAACGCGTTGTCTAGGTGTCGGTAGAGTTGCCCGTTCTCTTGGATGTAGTCAGGAAATTTCTCCGGATTGGCTTCGATTTGCCTGATCTTCGCGGTGATCCACTTGCACGGTTCGTCGGTCTCATTCACCTGCTGGAGCGTTGCTAGCGGTTGCCTGGACAGGGCGTCCGCGACGACGTTCTGTTTTCCCCGTCGGTATGAGATGTAAAATTGGAATTGTTGGAGTTCGAGGGCCCATCGTGCGATTCGGCCTGTCGGTATCCTTCGAGGTAGCACCTCATTTTCCTGATTGCCCACACTATAGCAAGGCACTCTTTTTCCGTAGCCGAGTAATTTTCCTCTGCTGCAAGCAACCTCCTGCTGGCATAGGCGATGACTCGTTCGCTTCCATCGACTTGTTGGGTTAAGACGGCTCCAAGGCCGATGTCGCTTGCGTCGGTTTGTAGTTGGAATTTGAGGTTGAAGTCCGGGCAGGCCAGTACTGGTGCCTCGGTGAGTTTTCTTTTCAACTCCTCGAATGCCTGTTGTTGAGGGTCGCTCCAGGTCCATTTCCTTCCCTTCCTGAGCAGGGCGGATATTGGTTGGACGATTGTGGCGAAGTTCTCCACAAATCGCCGGTACCAGGATGCTACCCCCAGGCATCGTCGAAGTTCCTTGCAGTTAGTTGGTGGTTGGAGTTCACTTACAGCGGCTATCTTGTCTGGGTCGGTGTGGATTCCGTCTTCGCTGATGACGTGCCCTAGGTAAGTTATGCTGCGCTGGAAAAACGTACACTTCGCTTTATTCAGCTTCAAGTTGGCCTGCCTAAGCCGTCGGAGTACTTCCCGTAGGTTGGTGAAGTGTTCGTCCAACGAGGTCCCGATGACGATGATGTCATCTAGATAGGCGAATGCGTGAGGCTCCATGTCGGGTCCTATCACGCTGTCCAGTGCCCGCTGAAATGTAGCAGGAGCCGAGTGCAAGCCGAATGGCATTACTTTCCACTGGAAGAGTCCGCGGCCCGGCACGGTAAATACGGTACAGGCGCGGCTGTCTGGGGCCACCGGGATCTGCCAGTAACCGCTTTTTAAATCCAGCGTCGAGATAAACTTAGCGTTGCGAAGTCGTTTCAAGATGCGCTTCGGCAGTTTGCAGGCAGAATTATTTCCCCTTGCTCGAAAACATCGGTCGGGTCGGTTGCAATTTGGTTCGATCGTGCGAAATTATTTTCCCCTTGCTCGAAAACATCGGTCGGGTTGGTTGCGATTTGGTTCGATCAAGCGACGAAAAGCTAATGTGCCAACAGCTTTGTGCAGGTGTTCAAACTGTTCGAAGCGGGCGAGAGTGTGTTGGTTGCGCTCAGGCGTTCGATGGTTCAAATGTGTGCAGCCGCTGATGTTCGAAGTGTGTGAAGAAGAGAGCGAGAGCGCGTTGGTCGCGCTCAGGCGTTCGATGGTTCAAATGTGTGCAGCCGCTGATGTTTGAAGTGTGTGAAGAAGAGAGCAGGGGCTTCTGACCACTGATCCTCCTCCGGGGTGGCCGGAGATAGCTGGTTGTCCTCCAGTGCGTCTCGGAAGTGCTCGCCGACTCAGACGAGCTTCCGTGGACGAGCTCGGAACTGCAAAGCGAACCGGTGGCTACAACCCGGAGGCTCTCTTCCAACATGGAGGGTCCGAAGGAGGGCAGTCCTACCTCGTCGACCCAGTGGCTGACGGCACGTATGGTTGGCTGAGTGGCCTCGTCCCCGGGCTCCAGGGCTTGCAGCTGTGCTAGTCGGGTCGCGGTAAGCAGGTTTGAGTCCGCCTGGCTGCAACTTGGAGTGTCATCCCCAGGATGTGGACCTAATCCGGCTACGTCCACCCAGCTGCTAGCGGCCCGCGCGACCGATTGGACCTCCTCGCTCAGGGGTTCCAGGACGTGAATGGTGGCCAGTCGGGACACGGAGCACCACAGTGGGTCAGCTGGCTGCACTTCGGGACGTCGTCTGTCGGACGTTCTGATCCCTGGTGGTCACTATGGCTGCTGAGTGCCAACGAGTCGACGGGCGTGTTGGGCAGCGTACTGGCTGACTCGGGCCAGGATAGTGGCAACTTCCAAGGCCGGGGGCTCATGGGGCCTCGGTGGGGGAAGACCCACGGCTGGACGGGGTGAAGTACCCGCTCTCGGCGCTAGATAGGAGAGAAGAACGTGTTAGCGTGGAGAGTCAGTGATGTTATGGAAGTTCAAGTCGTGTGTCGTCGTATGTCGGTGACTGTGGTGATAACTAGGCGTGACTAATTTGGCGTGGTCTACCCTAAGGAGTTAGAAATCACCCCCCCCCCACCCATGGGGATGGTTGTGGGGCGTTGGCGCTGGGGGGTCCCAGGCTCAAGTGGCCCCATTGAATCTCCTTGTCGTAGCAAGGGGCCCCGCGGCAGATTTTAGTTTGCCCTTTTCTTGACCACCCGGCAGTGGCGCACAGGTGTCTCGGGTTTGATGAATATCTAGAGTGGATTCGTGGATCCCTTCGGCGTCCTCTTCTGGGTCCTCGGCTGTCTGATCCCCATGAAAGGGTTTTAAATCGGCTAGATTTGCGTTGCGACGCTTGCGTGTTCCTCGGAGTTGGACTCTGGCGATGTTTGGTGACAGAAATTTTATGATCTTATAGGGACCTTCGAACTTTGGTGCTAGTTTTGCATTGAACGCCTCCGCGGCGTTGGACAGGTGGTGAGTTCGGACCCAAACCCACATCCCAATGGTCGGTCTCCATTCCCGTCGGCGCAAGTTGTAATAGCGACTTTGTTCCTGGGCTGCTCTCTCCATGTTTTCCTTGGCTGTTTGAAAAATGTTCTTGAGATGCTCTGCCTTTCTCTGGGGGTCTCTGGGCGCCTCGCCGGCCCCTGGTGTAACCTCGTTGAACCAGCTTCCGGGTAATCGGGGCTCACGACCCTGTACTAGGTACGCTGGGCTGAATCCGGTGCTGTCGGAGACACTCGTGTTGATGGCCAGGGTGATTTCCGGCAACAGGTGATCCCATGTTCGTTGGTCCTCTGTGGCGTACTGCGCGATCATCGTTTTGATGGTGCGGTTGGCTCGCTCTGTAGGGTTCTGTAGGGGGTGTATGGAGCAGTATGTTGGACCTCTATTCCTGCTTTCTTGCAGAATGCTTTGAAGGCCCTACTGGTAAACTGGGTCCCATTGTCGCAGATAAAAGTTTTTGGGGCGCCGAACCTAGCCAGTATTCGCTCCCGGAAGGCTAATTCCAGACTGGTGGCGGTAGCTCGGCGTAAGGGTATTAATTCCACCCATTTGGTGAAATGGTCCAAAAACACCAGTAACATCGTGTGTCCTTTGCGGGACCAGGGCAGAGGCCCTACGAAATCCGCGCACAGGGTTGAGAATGGTCCCTCCGATTTCCTGGTTAGCATCTTCCCTGCTTGTTTGCGTTGACTCACCTTAAATTGCTGACAGGCTGGGCATTGTCGAACGTAACGAGCGATGTCTCGAAACAAAACCCGGCCAATAATATTGTTGGCAGACTCGAGTGGTCGTTTTCCTGATCCCTAGGTGTCCTGCAGTGGGGTGGTCATGACATTCTTCCAGAACCCGACGCTGATGGCTGTTGGGTACGCAAAGTCTCCATGCTCCACGGTCTTCCTTCCTAAACGCGTTGTCTAGGTGTCGGTAGAGTTGCCCGTTCTCTTGGATGTAGTCAGGAAATTTCTCCGGATTGGCTTCGATTTGCCTGATCTTCGCGGTGATCCACTTGCACGGTTCGTCGGTCTCATTCACCTGCTGGAGCGTTGCTAGCGGTTGCCTGGACAGGGCGTCCGCGACGACGTTCTGTTTTCCCCGTCGGTATGAGATGTAAAATTGGAATTGTTGGAGTTCGAGGGCCCATCGTGCGATTCGGCCTGTCGGGTTATCGATTGAGTTCAACCACTTCAGGGCGAGGTGGTCTGTTATAACGTCAAATCGGTATCCTTCGAGGTAGCACCTCATTTTCCTGATTGCCCACACTATAGCAAGGCACTCTTCTTCCGTAGCCGAGTAATTTTCCTCTGCTGCAAGCAACCTCCTGGTGGCATAGGCGATGACTCGTTCGGTTCCATCGACTTGCTGGGTTAATACGGCTCCAAGGCCGAAGTCGCTTGCGTCGATTTGTAGTTGGAATTTGAGGTTGAAGTCCGGGCAGGCCAGTACTGGTGCCTCGGTGAGTTTTCTTTTCAACTCCTCGAATGCCTGTTGTTGAGAGTCGCTCCAGGTCCATTTCCTTCCCTTCCTGAGCAGGGCGGATATTAGTTGGACGATTGTGGCGAAGTTCTCCACAAATCGCCGGTACCAGGATGCTACCCCCCAGGCATGGGTCGGTGTGGATTCCGTCTTCGCTGATGACGTGCCCTAGGTAAGTTATGCTGCGCTGGAAAAACTTACACTTCGCTTTATTCAGCTTCAAGTTGGTCTGCCTAAGCCGTCGGAGTACTTCCCGTAGGTTGGTGAAGTGTTCGTCCAACGAGGTCCCGATGACGATGATGTCATCTAGATAGGCGAATGCGTGAGGCTCCATGTCGGGTCCTATCACGCTGTCCAGTGCCCGCGGAAATGTAGCAGGAGCCGAGTGCAAGCCGAATGGCATTACTTTCCACTGGAAGAGTCCGCGGCCCGGCACGGTAAATGCGGTACAGGCGCGGCTGTCTGGGGCCACCGGGATCTGCCAGTAACCGCTTTTTAAATCTAGCGTCGAGATAAACTTAGCGTTGCGAAGTTGTTCCAAGATGTGTCCTATCCGCGGTAATGGGTAGGCGTCGGGCACCGAGTGAGCGTTGAGCTGACGATAGTCCACGCACATGCGCACATCTCTTGTCTTCTTGCCGACGAGGACGATGGGTGCGCTGTGAGGACTCCGTGAGGGCTCGATGCGTCCGTCGCGAAGCAGTTCATCAACCTGTTCGTTAATGATTTTCTGCATGGCAGGGTTCTTTGGAAAGTTCCTCTGCTTGATGGGCTTGTCGTCCTTCATGACAATCCTATGTTCGGCTATGTGAGAGGTACCGGTCATATGCTCAAATGGGGCGAGTTCCGCTTCGAGAAAGGCTTGGATCCGGGATTCCTCGGGTCCTTCAGTGATGACCGTTGCTAGGCTGGCTGTTACCCCTTGGGTTTGTCCCGGTGGGTGGGTAGTCGTTGGTGACTTTCGAAAGGGGTTGTTTTTCCGTGCTGCGGCGGCGTCGGCCAAAGGTTTTAAATAAAAAGAGTTATTCCCTGGTGACGGCGTGGGTCGGGGTCGCGGTGTTACGGTGTGGGTCTCCATTGGTAGAAGTGCCGGTGATCGTCGTGGGGTTACGGTAGGCTCGTTGACTTGTATTCGAGACGTCGATCGTCGAGGAGCTGCCACGGGTGGTACCGTGCAGCGTGGTGATGGTGTTGGTCCGACGGCGCTTGGACTGACGACTACTCGTGGGGTGACGATGGGTGGTTTGCTTCTGCTTGTTAGCGGCGGAGTGTAGTAGGAGAGAGACAACTGGGCTTTCCCACACTGGATAGTGGTCTTGATCCCGCAGAGGAAGTCGATTCCGAGGATGATCTCGTCCAAGATGGACGGTAGCACTAGCAGTGTGGTCTTAGCCGTATCCCGTCCTAGGGTTACGGTGGTGGTCAGGGCGTGGGTGACGTCGGTGGTGGATCCATCTGCCAGGGCAATCCTCGTTCGTACATTCCGGCGGTTATTGGTACTCCCAATGTCGTCGGCTACTTTCGCGCTGATGAAGCTCCTTGACGCCCCGGTGTCCAGGGTGGCGTGAAATATCTTCCCCTCGATGCTGACCGTCGCCACGATGCGCCCCCCTTCGAACCGTAAAGGTGGGGTTAGTTCTGGGGTCCTTGGTGTGTGGTCCTCGCTGGTTCCCCGGATGGGCGAGGACTCGGTCCGTTTCCCGGGTTTCGGGCCCGACAGCATTCGTTGGTCCGCACTCCCCTTCTTCCACACTGCCAGCAGAACAGGACCTGGGGATTGGGCACTCTTGGCGGAAGTGTCCTGTCTCCCCGCAGCGGGAACAAGCGTTCCGGACATCGATGCGGTGTTCGGGTACCTGTGCCATCATTCGATTTGTCGCTGGGGTGCCTGGAAGTTCCAGGGGGTGACTCACGTTTCCTGTGGATGGTATGGGAGCTGGAAATCGTCGGGGCTGTCTGTGTGGCATAGCTGCTAGAAAGTTGGTATGCAGTGCTCGATGGCGGTCGCGTGTGATCTCATAGGCCGTGGTCCGTTGGATCAGAGTGGCCAGATCCTCAAAGTCTTGGCGCCTCACAAATAGCTGGTATTCCGGTCGAAGGTTCTGGTAGAGTCGCTCCAGTTCCTGCGCCGGAGTAAATTTTGCCCGCTGCATCAGGAGTCGGAGCTCCACTACATATTCCTTGCAGCTCTCGCCCGGTTGCTGGTATCTCGTCCGGATCGTGTCTTCCAATCGTTGGAAGTATTGTGGTGGGAGGAAGAATTCAAGAAATTCTTTCCTGAAAATTTCCCACGACACGTCCTGCATTTGGAATGTGCGGTACCAACTTTCCGCTTTTCCCGTAAGCAATCCGGAGATTACCCTGGGGAGTCGTGCGGTCCTGAGTCGGTATGCTTCGTCTTGTACTTCCAGGCGTTCGATAAATGTGAGCGGGTCGGACTGTCCGTCGAATAAGATGCCCCAGCTCCGCAGTTTTTCTGCCAAGGTGGCGGAGGATATTTCCTCGCGTGCAGGTGGGTCCGCGTCTGTGTTCCTTGTTGGTCGGTTGCCTGGTGGTACTTCCAGTCTTAGGGGGGTGCTCCCGGAGTCGACGACTGCTGTGCTTAGCTTCTGTTCCCGGGGTTCTTGTCCTCCCAGAGGGGTCGGGGATTTGTCCCTGGGTGTGGCTGCCTCTGGGAACGTACTAGCCAATTCCCTGGCTCGGTCCAGGAGTTCCGGCTCTAGATCCTCCCGGGTGAGGAAAGTCGCTAGCCGACTGCGCAGTTCTTCGACGGTTCCCCCTTGGGGTAACCCGAACTCGGCTAAGAGGAGTTTTAGTTCCTCCTTGCGGCGATACGATATCCATCTTACGCCCATGGTTTCCAAGCGACAGAGAGCGGAGGGGGGAAAAAATTTAAAAATTCGTACCGTTTGATTGTGTACGCGGAAAAAATTTCGGGGCGAGGGTACCGAATATTTATAGGACTCGGGGGTCCTTTTTGGGCACGGTGCTAGGATTCGGGCTAGGATGCCGAATGTTTACAGGACTCAGGGGTCCTGGTTGTGCACGGTGCTAGGATTCGGGCTAGGATGCCGAATGTTCACAGGACCCGGGGTCCTTTGGTTGCGCACGGTGCTACGATTCGGGCTAGGATGCCGAATGTTCACAGGAGTCTGTTGTTCGCGACGATGTTCCCCGCTTGAGGGCCGGAGCTTGACTTCCTTCTGGTAGCGCGGTGTGCTCCTCTTATAGTCGCCGGCTACGTGTCCGCCGCGTTCGGGACAACGTGGGAAGCGAGAGAGGAGTTTTCACTGGTGATCGTTGACGATGTTCCCCGCTTGAGGGCCGGAACTTGACTGCCTTCTGGTAGCCCGGTGTGCTCCTCTTATAGTCGCCGGCCACGTGTCCGCCGCGTTCGGGACATCGTGGGAAGCGAGAGAGGAGTTTTCCAACACATATTTTTATTTTCCTTCCCGTTTCCCCAGGAAAAAAAAAATTTCCAGCGTGCTCCGGGACCCGACAAACGAGCTTAGCTCCGTCGTAATCCACGGCCGCTACGCGCTCCGGGGCCGGCAATGGCTTCGGATCCGACAAACGAGTGCAAGACTCCGTCGTAATCCTGGGCCACCACGCGGTTTCGTAGAGGGAAAATTCTGTGTGTGTGTGTAACAACAAATTGGTCTGATCTTAGGGTCTGGGTGTCTATCTCATGGGTCTTTACGCCATATACCCCAACAAAAAACAAAATTTTATTTTTCTTAAGAGAAACAAAAATTATATATATTTTTTTGAGGAAAAATTATTTTAAAATTTCCCGTATCCTTGATGTCCCTGTTCGGGCGCCATGTAAAGAAGTTTTTAGGCTGCGATATTGTGCTCAGGGCTCCCAGGGTCACTTACAATAATTTATTTCAGTTCATGGACTCAAGGGAGGGGCGAGATAAAATGACCCTATTCAGACTCCGTGGCCGGAACTCACAGCGGGTTTGGATCCGACAATCGAGCAGAGCTCCGTCGTAATCTCTACCCGCCACGCGCCTCGAAACCCGCAATGATCCTTGGATCCGACAAACGAGGCTAGCTCCGTCGTAATCCTTGGCCACCACGCGGTCCGACAACGATCGACAGAAACAGCAACAAAAGAAGAGGAAGGTTTTGTGGGCACTGTCACCCAGAGATGCCGACCATGGGCCGAAACCAGCAGCGGAGTTAGATTCGACAATCGAGTACAGGACCCCGAGCGAAGGGGCGATCTCCCTGCGCACCTTTTCCGCCACCTGGTTGCCAGTGACGTTCGGGTCCCTGCTGACAACAACAGCAGACCACGTCTCTCTGGGCTTTGTAACGAACTGATTTTTATGGTCTGCTCGCTACGAGTATCGTGCGGCTAGCTCAGAAGATTTGTGTTGTTCGTCCCACCAAATTTATATAAACGTGACCGCCCGATTGCCTAGTGAGAACGCACAGAAGGTTAGGATATTTACAAAGATCTTTATTCGCCGACTTATCCCTCGGCCTGGTACTAATGGTGACAGATGGGTATCTCAACGCCTTCCTTGAAGAATTGTGGTCGCTCCACCGTCGCTCTCCACTGCCTCGCTGTTCGCTGCTCGCTGCTCCGTAACGCCTCCGCTGTCCTTGGCCTCGGGGTTTTTGAAGGTCTAGGGATGCGTCACCGTTCCCAGACTAGGGTGAACAGGCACTGGGCTCTCAAAGCGTACGCCTTTCGCAGCCACAGCCTCCTGTCCCTGGATCTGTCCCGGCCGGTCACACCAGCAGCCTACACAGTTTCTACCTGACGGTTCAAGCATACGCCGGAAGGCCGCCAATGCAATCCCTGTGGCAGGACGCTAGGTTCAAGACGAACGCTTCCGCCCTCGCCTCTTAGCCGTGGCCTGGATACGTCGGAGTATAGCTTGGTTGTTGCTGGGCCTGCGATGACTGCTCGTCGTTTCTCGTGTCCTCGATGTCCTCGCTCTGCTCGCGCCGCGAATCCTGGCTCCGTTGTCCGCGTGCTCTTGTGAGACTAGGTGCAGCGGGTCTTTGGCTCTCGGGATTCGGTTAGCTACCCGTCTAGGACTCTGGCGGTGAACTACTGTGCTCTCGACGCATACGCCTCTCGAGACACCCGTGGTTCGGACTCGCGTCCTTCTTGGTTCAGGCGTACGCCGGAATTCGACAAGGCAATTGTTTTCGCACGGCATCTGTTTCTGGACAACTTCCCTTCTGAGCCCACGGTTCCTTGTCGGAGGACTCTTTTATTCACTTCTGTCGGATTCGCCGAGCAATACGCCAAGCTCAAATCGCGACCAGAATTTGAACAAAGCGCCTGGACTTAGCCGCGTGATGCCTTAAGGACCTCAGCTACCTGTTTCTCAGCTCGGAGACTTCAACTCTAAGTCCCGAACGTCTTGATGTAGCGATCTTGCTCCTGTTGACTCGGCGCGGCTCTGGTTCCTCCTGATGTTGACTTGACTTGTTTTATTCACTGATTTTCTGCTTGTCTACTGATCTTGCTGGATTGACTCCTTGTGATCGACTGTGGGATCAGTTCCTGCGCTCGGCCCGCTTATATAGGCCGGCGTATCCCGTTAATTCTCGGCTTCTCCTTTTTCGGTTTTGCGCACGGCCCCATACTCGGTCCAAAGTCCGCAGCGTTCTACCGTTACACGTTCTCTCCAAACTCTCTCCAGCCGTATTCTCCAAACTCTCTTCTCGTTTCTCTCCAAACTCTCTCCATTTGTAGTCTCCAAACTCTCACCAGCTGTATTCTCCAAACTCTCACCAGCTGTATTCTCCAAACTCTCACCAGCTGAATTCCTCCAAACTCTCATTTATTTGTGAGGAGTTATTTAACTCCTCACATTTTCCCCTTTCTTCGGGAACAAAATGAGACTTGCACCTCTTCTCCGGCTGCTATCTTGGAGTTCTCCTTGGATTCGCTGTTCTGGATCGCTGATGTTGGTCCTCCTTCCCTCGACGTCGCTCCTTCTCGTTCTATGTAGTTCCCCCCCCAAGATATTTCCCCCATAGACTTGATTTTCCTCTCCGGCTGTCTTCCTTGTAAATTCATGTAGCCTTCGAGTCCTCTTGCTCCTTCAAATGGTTTCCTCAACGCTCACAGCTCGTACTTGAGTTCCACAGCGCCGATGCTCCATTCCTTTTCCCGGCCAAGATTTTCCCCCATAGACTTCTCGTGTTCTCCTTCGTATCTCCTTTGAATGTCCCGCCCAACATGTTTCCCCCATATACTTCGCGTTCTAAGCATCTCCTTTATTTCGTTGTCTGGTCACACTACCGCCTTCCCGATGGGTTTCCAGCCGATCTCGATAACTTGAATTAGTGCAGCGTTGCCATTCGGTGGTGGTGATATTTTTTTTTTAGTGTGACCCTTCCTGTGCCGTCATCTCCAGTGTTCTGTGCCCATCGATCGACACTATCGCCCAGTGCCAATCGACCGCTCATTAATCGAAGCGCCCCCATCTCTTTAGACGTGCAGCGTGCTAGGAAATTTTCTCCGGTAAGTTTTCTCCTTTTCTTCTTGCTTTCACATTTCTTACTTTTACTCTCTCTTCCTCTTTGCCTTCCCCCCCGCACGCCCCACCTTTGCCTCCGGCCGTGGCTCTCGGAGGCGTAACAGGACGGGCAAAATCGCCACCGATTCTTCCATTCCCCCCCTTCAGCTGGCAGGAACCCCTCATCGCACATGTATTTATCACAGTGAGTACTTCACCGCTTCTTCTTTGTGGGTCGAATTTAATGCATTTCCTTTTTTTTCAGGTTCTTTTATGCAAATATTCAACCACCTTTTTTTTTTGTGTTATCATTTTGAGTGTTTTTGTGCGCGTTCGTGATGTTTACCCCGTTCACCCTGTGCCCAATATATTATTTTAGGTTTGTGTTCTGTGTCTTTTCTTTTATTGGCTATAAACCCTCATCCCAGACGGGCCCAGCCTTACCCGGAAGCGGCGTCCGCCCTGCTGCACCAAGACACACTGCTTCCCGCCCCTCCGACGTGCGGCTGTAACTGCCGGTGCCGTCTGTATTCCCTCCTGCCAGTCTTGCTGTTGGACCTCCGCCCATCGCCGCTCATCGGGCAAAGACGCCTGCCGCTGGAACGAAGGTCTGGCGGTTCCCACCGGCGCGGACTCCTGCCTGGCGAGCCTGGGCCTCCCTCTAGGCACGGGATCGGGCCACACCCACGGGCCCTTCTCCAGGGGCTCCTCCTCCTGCGCCGACCTGCCGTCGTCTGCCGGTATGGATTCGGCCGTGGTCGGTGGCGTCGGCGGCGTCACGTGGGCGTGGCCCCCACGTAGGCGGGGGTCTCAGGGATTGTGTGTGGGTTGCTGCACCTCCTCCGCATCCTCGGTCGGCGCTCCGGACGGACCCTCCGGCCAAGACCACGTCACGGCATGCTGCCTCCAAAGGACCCCTTGCACCGTGAATGAGTTCAGGGCATGGCTCACGTGGGCCATGGGTATCTCCGTCCGGAAATACCGTCCTTGGGGCCCGTGCGTGTCCTGCTGCTCCTGCCGGTCTTCTGGGGTTGCCTCCTGGCGCTTCTTCCCTTGTCCTTCCCCGCCGTGGACCTGTCCGGGCGGAGATGGCTCGGCCGGGTTCTCCTCCTCGAGCTGCGAGGGTGGTAGGCTCGCCTGTGGCTCCTCGTCTTCCTCCCAATAGATCGGGACGTGGCGAGGCGTGGGTGGGCGGGCGGTTGGCCCATTTTTGGGGGGACTTCGAGCATCCCGGGCGAGGCTGGCGGGACCTCATCCATTAGGACCGGTCCTGCCCAGAGACGCTCCTCCTCCTCCTGTGCGGCACGGAGAACCGACTCCCACTGCGCCTCGGCATATCTCTGTCGCCGCTTTGATGCCTCCTGCCTCTCCTCCTCCTCCTCCTTGGCCTCCCGCTTCCCTCCTGGCCTGCTGTCGGGCCTCTTGGAAAGCCAAGTGGACGGCCTCCGCGTCTGCCCGGGTGAACTCCCGCTCCCCATGCAGTCCAGGGGAATTGGGGTCCCCGGGCAGGATGCTGCCCATCATCGGGTCCACGGCCCTCCGGAGCCGCCACTGCCTTCTCTCCACGGCCGGGTCGTCCACCATCTCCACGTCGCTGTCGGAGCTGATGGTGGGTTCCGGCGCCGAGTCTTCTGGCTCGCAGACCGGTTCCTTGACCCGCCTCGAGGTTCGGGTAGGCCGGGTGACAGGCGTGCGCCTGTCCTCCGACCATCCTTGCCCCGGGTTGGGACCCGTCGCGGTTTGGGCTGCCATCCTCCTCCTCGCCTCCGATCGGGTCATGCGTGTCGACTTATTGGATATTGATTTTTGAATGCCAAACCCTTCGCATGACCCTCACGATGATACCTCGGTTTTCCCCGTCTCCCTTTCCACGATCCCGCTATTTCCCTCGGGATTTCCACCATGTTCTTTCATTGTGCCGCATGCCGTTATTTTCGGTCCTGCTTGGCTTCTTGGAATTTTCTTCTCTGTCTGCAGTCGCTTGGCTTACTTTGGGTCCTACGGTACAGCTCCGCTGTGCCGTCTCTCCCCTTTCTTCGGCCGACATTAGATTTATATATTTTTCAACCGTATAGAGTCTCGCGACGGTACGGGCTGAGCTATCTTTTTATTATTTGTACTGTGTTTGTCGTATCATTAATAAATTATTTACTTATTATTTATTTTTCTTGTTGTTGTTTTTTTTTTTTATTGACGTGGTTTATAGGCGGATGACTCTGGCGTATGCCCGACGATTAATCCGTCTGCTCCGTTTTTGATCCTTGTTAGCCCTTCCTTGTGTTTCCATGTGCTACGCGGCGTATAGGTGGATGACTTGGGCGTATGCCCGATGCTGAATCTGCTTGCCTCGTTGCATGGGTTCTGTCCTTTTGTTTTCATTGGGTACCCTATCTACGCGGCGTATAGGCGGATGACTCTGGCTTATGCCCGACGATGAATCCTTCTGCCCTGTTTTGGGATCCTTGTACATCCTTCCTTGTGTTTTCCCTGTGCTACGCGGCGTATAGGTGGATGACTTGGGCGTATGCCCGATGCCGAATCTGCCTGCCTCGTTGTATAGGTCCCCTTATTTTTTTTTTTGTTACACCTTATCTACGCGGCGTATCGATGGATGACTCGGGCGTATGCCTGACGCTGAATCCGTTTGCCTCGTAGTCGGGGTCCCTAGCATCGTTTTTCTTTTATATTCCGTGTCTTATCCTGGTGATTATCCTTTCTGCGTGGCGTATGGATGACTCTTGCTTCGGCCTGACGCCTACTCCTGTTGCCTCGCAGTCTGTGAACTCCTTGTCCTAGTCCTCCGATGTGTCCGCCGTCTGCTTTTGTGCCGTTTCTGTTTGTTGCTGCATAAGCTCGCCAATGTGAATAGTCCGCTCTTTCTTCGAATGTGTGTGACGTATTTTGCAGATTACCGGCGAGACGAAGTCTACAACCTGGTAAGGACCATCGTACCTCGGGGCTAGTTTCGCCGCAAACCCTTCGGCTGCTTTGGATAGATGGTGTTCTTTGGCCCACACTATGCTGCCCACCTCTGGTGTCCACAGCCTCCTTCTCAGATTGTAATGTCTGGCTTGGTCCTGGGATGCTTTCTCCATATTTCGCCGTACGATTTCAAAGATTTCTTTTAACTTAGCGGGCTTCTCGTCTGGAGTCTCTATGTTTCTCCCAGTGCCTAACGTTTCTCTGTCATATAATGCGTTAGGCAAACGTGGTTCCCGGCCTTGTGTGAGAAACGCTGGGGAGTATCCAGTTGATTCAGATATGCTTGAGTTTACTGCTAGCATAATTTCTGGCCAGTTCTCGTCCCAAGTTCTGTGATCCTTTCCTGCGAGTTGAACTATCATCGTTTTTACCGTACGGTTAGCCCGTTCTGTTGGATTTTCCTGCGGTGTGTATGGCGCCGTGAATTGCTGCTTTATTCCCATTTCGCTAAGAAACCTTTTAAAGGATCTACTGGTGAACTGTACTCCGTTGTCGGTTATCACTATCTTTGGAGCCCCGAACCTTGATATTACGCGTTCTCTGAACGCCCTCTGTAGGGTCTCCGCTGTCACTGTTCGTAGCGGCACAATTTCAGTCCATTTGGAAAACCGATCGATTAACACCAGTATCATCTGGTTTCCGTGCTTTGATCTTGGCAATGGCCCGACGAAGTCCGCACATACTGTTGCCCAGGAACCATGGGTACCTGAGTGAGCATTTTTCCTGCAGCCTGCAGCTGATTGGGCTTGTATTTTAGGCAAACTTCACACTTGCGTACGTGGGTCCTGGCGTCTCTGTGCATTCCTGGCCAGTAGTACCGGGCTGCCAGGCGTGCTATTGTTCTTCTGCTCCCAACATGACCAGCGGATGGGGAGTCGTGGTTTTCTTCCAGTACGGATTGCCTTAGACCATGCGGCACGCACATCTTCTTTGCCCGCTCTGTGAGGAATGTGCCTATAGAGGACTCGCCTTCCATTACATAGTCTGGATATTTTTGTTTTATTTTCTCGCACATATTCCTGATCCAGCTGCAGCTATTGGTTGGTTTTTCCGATGCGTCTTTTATGGCCCTAAGAGTCTCCGGCAACGGTTGTCGGGATAGGGCGTCTGCCACGTTCAGCTGTCCTTTCCTGTACGCTTCTTCGAAGTCGTACTGCTGTAACTCCAGGGCCCATCTTGCTATCCTTCCAGAAGGGCTTTCTATGCTGTTTAACCACTTTAAAGCCATGTGGTCTGTAACTACTTTAAAATGGTAGCCCTCCAAGTACGGCTTCAGCTTCCTGATTGCCCACACGATTGCCAAGCACTCTTTTTCTGTTGTGAAGTAATTTTTCTCCGCGCCGTTTAGTGTCCGGCTTGAGTATGAAATTACCCTTTCGCCGTCCTCTGTCTCTTGCGTCAGGATTGCACCTAATCCGTAGTCGCTGGCGTCTGTCTGAAGGATGAACTTTTTCTCGAAATCTGGGCACGCCAGCACAGGATCGGCTACCAGTCGTGCTTTTACCTCTTCGAAGGCCTTTTGGTGTTTCGGCGTCCATATCCACTTTGTGCCTTTGCGTAGAAGATCATTCAGTGGTTTTACTATACGCGCAAAATCTGTCACAAATCGTCGATACCATGAAGCTACGCCTAGGTATTGCCGTAGTTCGCGTACTGTCGACGGTGGCTCTAGTTCGGCTATGACCGCTACCTTCTCGGGATCTGTGCCTATCCCTTCGCTAGTAACGCGGTGTCCTAGGTAAAGCAACTCTTGCTGGAAGAATTTGCATTTACCGGCGTTTATTCCTAAGTTTGCTTCCTTGAGGCGCCTGAACACTTCCTTTAGGTTCTCCACGTGTTCTTTCAGCGTACGTCCGATCACAATGATGTCATCTTGGTATGCAAACGCGTATGGTGACATCTCCGGGCCGATTACCTGATCTAGAGCCCTTTGGAACGTGGCCGATGCTGAATGCAGTCCGAAAGGCATTACTTTCCATTGGAATAAGCCTTTGCCGGGTACTGTGAACGCCGTATATTGCCGACTATTTATCTCCAAAGGGACTTGCCAATATCCGTCTTTCAGGTCTAGACTGCTTATGTATTTGGCCTCTCTGAGTTGGTCCAGGATATAATTAATCCGCGGCATCGGGTAGGCATCTTTTATGGACTTCGCGTTTATTTGCCTGAAATCAACGCATAGCCTCCACTTGCCCGTCTTCTTTTTTAGCATTACAATGGGCGAGCTGTATGGACTTCTTAAATGTTCTATGAAGCCCATTTGTAACAACTCGTCCACCTTTGCGTTGATCTCTCCTTGGACTCTTGGGTTCTTAGGATAATACCTCTGTTTTATTGGCTTGTCGTCTTTAATGGTGATTTGGTGCTCGGCCACTGTAGATGTTCCTGACATGGTGCTGAATTCTGCTAGCTGTTCGTCGAGGAATTTTTCAATGTCCTCTTCATCACTTACGTGTGAATCTACCGCCACCGACAGCCTTTCTTTCAGACATCCATTATGCCGTTTTCGTGCCGGTATTCGCAATTCATGCCCACATTTGTTTTCCGCCCCGACTCCCGTGAGGAAATTCCATCCCAGCACTAGTTCATCCACTACTCCTGGAAGTATTAGCAGATTCATCTCCAATTGTTTGTTTCCAAACTCCACCGTGATCTCGAGCTGTGAGCTTATTCTGCTGCATCTGTCGTCCGCCAACCTAACTTGCCGTCTTGTCCTTGTGATCCTTCCTTTGTCAGCCAGTCTATCCGCTAGCTCCTCGTTGATGAAACTTGACGTTGCTCCCGTGTCAATTGTGGCCTTGTATGTGACGCCTCCAATTTCAACGTACGCGGATAACTGCTGCTCTTCCTCGATCAAATTGCCAGTTAGTTTGGAGAGGAGGCACTTTGCGACCCCTGTGCGCCACTCAGCAGAACAGTACTCTTTGGTTTCTGCATCCTCGTGCCCAGTGGTCGTGTCCTCCACAACGGCAACATGCCTCCTGTGGGTTCACTATGTGGGTCTGTGCATTGGTGGCTCTTGGCATTGGGGTTGCGTGCCACCTGAGTGGTGTTTGGTGGCCTCCATAACGTGTTCGTTGGCTGCCTTTGTTGTGTTACATTGGCCGGTGTCCACTGGCCGTAGGACGGTGTTTGGTTTACCGTGCTGTCTTCACATCTCCTGCATGTAGTTTGTGGTGGTGCTGCGATTTTGTTTCAAAAGAACTTGTGTTCGTGAACGAATTCTTCTCGCTCTTTGTCCAGTTCTTCATACTCGTCAGCCAGGATCATTATTGTGCCCAGATCATCCACTTTGTACGTTCTTAGTGAAATTCTCAGGTCTGGTGTGCAGTTGTCTTTGATTATTTCTAGGGTCTCCTTTGGCGAGTACCCGAGTGGCCTCATCAAAGTCTGCATGTGCACCATGTAATCTTTGAACGGTTCCCTGAAACCTTGTTTCCGCTGTTTCACCTTGTCTGCCAACTTCGAGAAGAACCCTCTCGGCAGAAAGTACGTCTGGAAACTTTCGTTGAAATCTCCCCATGTCCTCCAATGTTTATTGTTTGAAATAAACCATTTCAGAGCTTTGCCTTGCAACGGCTCTGGCATTGCACGTGGGATCATGTTTAGGTTCAGACCGTACGTGTTCGCGGACCACTCCACCTGTTCTAGGAATTCCAGTGGCTTCTCTGTGCCATCGAATTTGAACGACCATTCTCTCACTTGCTTTGCGACTTTGGCGTAATCTGGTGTGTTAGGTCTTTGCTGCCCTGATTTTCTTTCTTGGCTTGCGTTTCGACTCCTGCCAGCTTCCTTCATGCTGTCCACTCCAAGACTTGCTATGAGCTCCTCGGCGTCAGGGTTCAGCAATTTGATTGTTGGGCCTGGCTTATCGTCGTATTTCTCTTCCAGCTCAGCCCAGATCTCTGCTACTCCTGGGTCATCCTGTTTCTTTGTTAGGTACTCCGAGAGGGCTTTCCTCATGTCCTCCGTTCTTCCCTCCAAAGTGATGCCTAACTTGGCTCCTACTTTGGCGAAATCCTCTTTCTTGAGGAGATATATCCATCCTTTCCCCATTTTCTGTTTATTTGCTGATTCTCACCGACCAGACAATCACGTTTTGGGCGCCAGATGTAACGAACTGATTTTTATGGTCTGCTCGCTACGAGTATCGTGCGGCTAGCTCAGAAGATTTGTGTTGTTCGTCCCACCAAATTAATATAAACGTGACCGCCCGATTGCCTAGTGAGAACGCACAGAAGGTTAGGATATTTACAAAGATCTTTATTCGCCGACTTATCCCTCGGCCTGGGACTAATGGTGACAGATGGGTATCTCAACGCCTTCCTTGAAGAATTGTGGTCGCTCCACCGTCGCTCTCCACTGCCTCGCTGTTCGCTGCTCGCTGCTCCGTAACGCCTCCGCTGTCCTTGGCCTCGGGGTTTTTGAAGGTCTAGGGATGCGTCACCGTTCCCAGACTAGGGTGAACAGGCACTGGGCTCTCAAAGCGTACGCCTTTCGCAGCCACAGCCTCCTGTCCCTGGATCTGTCCCGGCCGGTCACACCAGCAGCCTACACAGTTTCTACCTGACGGTTCAAGCATACGCCGGAAGGCCGCCAATGCAATCCCTGTGGCAGGACGCTAGGTTCAAGACGAACGCTTCCGCCCTCGCCTCTTAGCCGTGGCCTGGATACGTCGGAGTATAGCTTGGTTGTTGCTGGGCCTGCGATGACTGCTCGTCGTTTCTCGTGTCCTCGCTCTGCTCGCGGCGCGAATCCTGGCTCCGTTGTCCGTGTGCTCTTGTGAGACTAGGTGCAGCGGGTCTTTGGCTCTCGGGATTCGGTTAGCTACCCGTCTAGGACTCTGGCGGTGAACTACTGTGCTCTCGACGCATACGCCTCTCGAGACACCCGTGGTTCGGACGCGCGTCCTTCTTGGCTAGTCGCTCCAGGGCCTGCACAATTCTCGCCTGTCGGTTCAGGCGTACGCCGGAATTCGACAAGGCAGTTGTTTTCGGTTCCTTGTCGGAGGACTCTTTTTATTCACTTCTGTCGGATTCGCCGAGCAATACGCCAAGCTCAAATTGCGACCAGAATTAGAACAAAGCGCCTGGACTTAGCCGCGTGATGCCTTAAGGACATCAGCTACCTGTTTCTCAGCTCGGAGACTTCAACTCTAAGCCCCGAACGTCTTGATGTAGCGATCTTGCTCCTGTTGACTCGGCGCGGCTCTGCTTCCTCCTGATGTTGACTTGACTTGTTTTATTCACTGATTTTCTGCTTGTCTACTAATCTTGCTGGATTGACTCCTTGTGATCGACTGATCCCACTTCCTGCGCTCGGCCCGCTTATATAGGCCGGCGTATCCCGTTAATTCTCGGCTTCTCCTTTTTCGGTTTTGCGCACGGCCCCATACTCGGTCCAAAGTCCGCAGCGTTCTACCGTTACACGTTCTCTCCAAACTCTCTCCAGCCGTATTCTCCAAACTCTCTTCTCGTTTCTCTCCAAACTCTTTCCAGCTGTATTCTCCAAACTCTCACCAGCTGTAGTCTCCAAACTCTCACCAGTTATTTAACTCCTCACAGCTTCCTCGGCGCTGGCACTGGGCCGGCCTGTGGCGCTGGCAGGCTGGGATATGCAGCGGCATACCCAACAGGCGGCAAGGGGACCACAGCTGGCGCGACGACGGTTCTGAGGGCACTTTGGGCATTCAGCTGCCGCTTGCTCCTCTACTCAAGTATGGCATTCCGTGTCCCCAACGTGAACACAAGCTCCTCGTACATATTGAGGCTCCTCATCATCAAGCGAGCCTGCATCAGGGTCAAACCCGCCGAAACGACATCTACCATGAACTCCTCCCTAATCAGGGAGAGCTCACTGGCGATCTTCGTCACGGCGGCATCAGTCGTTGTGGCAACGGGGGCAACGGGAGGGGGGACGAGAAACTTGGCACCAGTTTCTTTCTCCTTGGCAACAGCATCATTCGCCGAAGCCAGCTTAGCTACTGTGGCAGCAGCAGCTACCGCAGCGGCACTCGCAGCGGCATTCGCGGCGACAAAGGCAGCGGCCTTCGAGGTCGACGGCTGCGGCTCCTCGAGCGACGACAGCTCCTCCACCGTAAAGTTCGGCTGCGGCATTCCACCGCCACTGCAGCCGGCAGCAACCTACGCGCGCGACGCGTCTCTCGGCGGCGCCTTCGAGCGCTTACCACGAGCGCGACCTCTACCGGTTCCGCGGGCGGCAACACTCGCTAGGCTACTAGCCAGCGAGCAGTCGCTCTCCGAGAGCTCCATGCCGCCCTCTGTCGGGATGGACGACGCCATTTACCGGCCCGCACGATAACCGAACCGAACCGCTTATCCGGGACACGAACCAACTGTACAATGGCAACGTTCGCTAGCGAGTTCTCACACCTAAGCAACAGCTGTTGCTTACGCTCAACGAGAGAGAGGCGCTCTCACGAAACGCACACGCGGTACCACGCGAGTGGAAAATTCCCAATGGGAAAATGTTTTTTCCACCTCGAATCGCGTTGTTTTCGCCGGGAAAACTGTGTCCGCTTTACTCACTCGCACTCACAAACCTGTTTCACAGGTTTTCGCTATTTAATATAGCCCACAGGTAGCACTTTGAATTTCTCACACACGGAACACACGTTACGCACGTCCGTCGTTAATCCATTCATGCGCGTCACTAATTAGACGACGAGGCATTTGGCTATTTTTTTTTTTTTTTTTTTTGATCGCCACCGTGTGTGGTCGGGTAATGTCTAGCATGCAGGATTCACTGCTTTATTATAACCTTCTTCACGTTGAGTTGTACAACCGGACACAAGCGCGAGGGATCACGAATATTACAAACGGACAGGAGTTAAGGTATAAAAGTTACTTAAAAACCAGCCGATATACGCCTTTCCGCCATCCAGCACCTCAAGGGCCACGGCATTCACCTCAAGCGTCACATTCACAGTGACGCCGTCGGCTGCAGACCATGGCTGCAGGCCAACTTCTCCGAACCTCTTGCTGGCAACGACCTTCTTCATTTCGCCTGACGAGGGGGTGCGGATGATGGCACCACCACGCGCAAGCCCTCTCACCTCGTGCAGGCGGACCCCGAGCAAAGGGGCGATCTCCCTGCGCACCTTTTCCGCCACCTGGTTGCCAGTGACGTTCGGGTCCCTGCTGACAACAACAGCAGACCACGTCTCTCTGGGCTTCCTCGGCGCTGGCACTGGGCCGGCCTGTGGCGCTGGCAGGCTGGGATATGCAGCGGCATACCCAACAGGCGGCAAGGGGACCACAGCTGGCGCGACGACGGTTCTGAGGGCACTTTGGGCATTCAGCTGCCGCTTGCTTCTCTCCTCAAGTATGGAATTCCGTGTCCCCAACGTGAACACAAGCTCCTCGTACATATTGAGGCTCCTCATCATCAAGCGAGCCTGCATCGGGGTTAAACCCGCCGAAACGACATCTACCATGAACTCCTCCCTAATCAGGGAGAGCTCACTGGCGATCTTCGTCACGGCGGCATCAGTCGTTGTGGCAACGGGGGTAACGGGAGGGGGGACGAGAAACTTGGCACCAGTTTCTTTCTCCTTGGCAACAGCATCATTCGCCGAAGCCACCTTAGCTACTGTGGCAGCAGCAGCTACCGCAGCGGCACTCGCAGCGGCATTCGCAACGACAAAGGCAGCGGCTTTCGTGGTCGACGGCTGCGGCTTCTCGAGCGACGACAGCTCCTCCACCGTAAAGTTCGGCTGCGGCATTCCTCCATGTTTTTTTCCACCTCGAATCGCGTTGTTTTCGCCGGGAAAACTGTGTCCGCTTTACTCACTCGCACTCACAAACCTGTTTCACAGGTTTTCGCTATTTAATATAGCCCACAGGTAGCACTTTGAATTTCTCACACACGGAGCACACGTTACGCACGTCAGTCGTTAATCCATTCATGCGCGTCACTAATTAGACGACGAGGCATTTAGCTATTTTTTTTTTTTTTGTTTTTGATCGCCACCGTGTGTGGTCGGGTAATGTCTAGCATGCAGGATTCACTGCTTTATTAGAACCTTCTTCACGTTGAGTTATACAACCGGACACAAGCGCGAGGGATCACGAATATTACAAACGGACAGGAGTTAAGGTATAAAAGTTACTTAAAATCTAATTTTAGGTCGCCAAGGTAGACGACGGCCAGTATGCCACGCAAGGATTATGGTAAGTTAAAGGAGTGGCAAAATCCCACCGAAATATGGGTAGAGAGGAACTTGATCCCCTTTCAACGGCCCTGTGGAATGTGTAGAAATAATAAGATCCCGGCAAGCAAATAAACACCACCACTCTAATTTTGATCGTGAATTCCACAATTAAATTATCTTGAAAAGCGTAGAAGTGTGGCAGCTACTGGCCTACGCAAAGTCATCTGCCATATTCTGGCTGGGGTCTCCCAAACTTGGTCATTGGCCAAACCCAAGGTCATCATTGCAATACACACAGTGAATCGGGCTGTTTAAATACCTAGATAGCCAAGTGCTTCAGCAGAAGGGGCGCCACTTCATTAGGGGTTACCCTTCACCAAACCTTATCGACAGCATGAAAAATTGATAACCGATTCCCTACTTTCTTATTTCTTTCCAGCCAAATTGAAATGCAACACCATCCAAAGATTTAGAAAGACGCCACCTAATCACAGGCCCCCCGACAAAATAATAAGGAGCATATGGATAGAAGCCTGGTGAAATCCTCAGGTGCAGTTTCAAGCACGCTGGCCGGGAAGTACTGCTTCAGATGTTGCCTACGATCGTTTACTTTGTGGCTCCTTTCAGGTTACACCCGGCTGTCCTTGGCGTGGTACACGAGTACCCGACGACCTTGCAGAATCTTCGGCTCGTAGGCATTGTTTCCAACCGCTTTCACGACGAAGTTGAGGCGATACACTTCTTGGCCCGGCTTCGCTAGGAACGTCCGAGCTCTCTGGTCGTACCGCTGGCGACTTCGGTCGTACGAGCTTTCAAGACTCTTCTTTAGATCATTTGGCATCACTTTCAGTTTGTCGGCCGTTCTCGTTTTTTAAATCTCATGGTCGCATAAGGACACTTCGCCAGTTGCCTAGTGAATCGCGTTGAAAATGGCCACAACGGTTTCGGGAGATCCCATTCACTATGGTCGTCCTTTATGAAACTCCGAGTAGCCCATGAGCTCATCCTCGATCCTAAGGTAGGGTAAATTGTCCAAGTTTTTCTCTTCATCTTCTATTAATTCCATCTTCATATTTCCCACTTTCTACGGAAACGTAAGGAAAGTGGTAATTTCCCCGCCATTGATGTTAGCCCTTCCGACTTGTATTTTCGTGTTCCCCAGACAGACTTTAACCAAAGATCAATATAATCTCTAAGATGGATAACGGCCATACGTTGGTTTTGCAATATGCAGCTTGATTTTTGTTGGCGACGAAAATTCCGCTCTCTCCGCTAGCACAAAGTTGATAGAAAGAAAAAGAGAATGCACTTGCTAATGTGAGTAAAAACAACGACTAAGCAAGTGCGTATGTGTGCGTACTTCTTTTCAGCCACAAATCAAGTTGAAAAGTTAAGAAGATCTTCACCGATTTGATTTATCCTAGTTCATGCTATAGCTATATATGTATAAAATAACGTATTAAAATTTGGAACCGATTGGATTAATAGTTTTTGAGTAACCTCATGCGCCAGTCGTAAAAATACTGTTTCGAGAAAAACACGTTTAAAGTTTTGAGAAGCTATTGCCGTCGCCTGAGGAACATTCTTGAATAGTTATAGGTTCGATTTAAATAAATAAAAAAATCCATTTTTTGAAACTGAGAATGCGGGGTCCCCTTAAAGCTAATGCCGCGCAACTGCGCTGCCGGGAATGCGGAGCGGCCGCATTTATGTATTTCTTATATATAGTGAAATTATTTGGTTTGAGTCGAGTAAATGATCCTCCCTTTGGGTTAAGACCAACGCCGAACTTTGAATTAAAAACACAATTAAATGCGGCGCTGAGACCTTATTAATTGAAGATTGGCTTAAGACTAAATTCTTGTGACAAAAATCTTTCTTGTGTTGCCCTTTGTTTACATAAATTTGGGAGCCTGCTTTTCAAGCTTTTGAAAGAATTGACCTTAATCAATGGTTCCATTAGTATATAAATCGCTAACATCAAATCTTGCTGTAATTTCTTTTCGTTTTTTAATAAACAGAAATTTTTATTTACATGCAAGGTCACTACTTTACGTACTTCATCATTTTGAATGACTTCATATACGTTAAGCTTTGAAGCTTTTGGTAGAGATTACCTACTTGTTTGTCTTGTAGTGACTTTTAATATATTTCCAGTGATTTGTTCTAACTCTTGGATGGTATTCTTGATAACGCATCTGCCACATAGTTATCCTTTCCCTTCAGATATTCTACTGTAAAATTATATTCTTCTTGTTCAAGTCTCATTCGCGTTAAGTTGGAATTGGGGCTTACCATTGAAAATAGGTAGGTAAGTGGTCTGTGATCACAGCGAAGTGTCTACCATAAATATATGGTCTGAAATATGATATTGCCCCGTTGTGCTTTTTTTACTTTCACCCTTAGTGAACGATCTTGATGCATATGCAACTGGGAGTTGGAGTCCATTTTTGTTTTAAGTTAAAACTGCTCCACATGCTTGCTTAATTGCATCCGTTATTATGCAAAATTCTTTGTCCCTAATCTGGGTATTGTAATAAATTTGGATTTATTAGTGCCGATTTGAGATGATCGAAGGCATTCTGGCAATCAGTTGTCCATTCGAATACAATATCCTTTTTGCATAATCTTGTTATGTGACGAGAATTTTCAACAAAATTTTTGAGAAAACGTCTATAATAATTGCGCTGTCCGCATCATGTGGGACCGGGTAATTTTTAATAACGTCGTATTTTTTGTCGTTTGGCAAGATTCCTTTGTTTGTGCATTTGTGTCCCAAAAATGTTACTTCATGCATGAAAAATTAACATTTTTCAGGATGTAATTTAGGATTGTATGTTCTACATTTCTCAAAAACATAAGCTACATTTTTAAGCATATGATTTTCAGAACAACCGATGACTATTAGGTCATCCATGTAAAGGAAAGCTTGCGAAGGTTCTAGTCCGTAGAATGCTATAGTCATCATTCTCTGGAACGAATTTGGCGCTATTTTTAAGCCGAATGGTAGTCGCGTGAAGCGATATGAACCATTGCTAGTCGAAAAAGACACTACGTCCCTTGAACTTATTTCGAGTTCAATGTGATGGAAACCAGACATTAAGTCTAGACATGAGAAATATTTCGCTCTTCCTAGTTGATCTAAAATATCATCAAGTCTAGGTAGCGGAAATTTATCCTACAACAGTTTTTTATTAATCTGACGATAGTCAATTACTAATCGCCTTTTTTTCTTGTCAGAACCGGGAAGAGATTTCTTCGGTACTAAAAAAAGTGGGCTATTGTATGGTGATACAGAGGGTTCCACGATTTTGTTGTTAATTAGCTTTTGGACTTGTTCTTCAATTTCATCTTTTTGACTATGAGGATTTCTATAATTTTTTATGTACACTGGTTCGCCATCCTTCAATCTAAACTTTTGCTTGTAAAAATTATTTGTGGAAACTGATTTGGTCTCGAGTCCGAATATATCACAATATTTGGTGTATATATCTGTAAATTTTGACTTGAATTGTGGGGGTTTTGTTACTTGAGATAAGACAGTTTTTTCTCTTAATTCGGGATTAGTTTGAACTATTACGTAGTTCGAAAGTGTTTCGTATTCTAACTCGTTAATATTTATTATTTTATCAGTACTGTTTGTATTCAGTAATCGGACCAATGCATTTTTGGTAGTTGCAACTGTGTTTGCAACATAAATGCCATTTTGAATTTCCTGGTTGGGAATTAGTACACTATCTTCCTTTGATGATAAGTGAATTTTTCGGACGACTTGAGATCTTGGTGGTAGAATTATGAAATTATTACCAGAACTGTATGTTATTGGAACATAAATTGGGAAATTCAAAATTTTCTGGTCTCATTATGAGCCAATCTTCAGTGGGATTGAAGTCTAATTGACAATTGAATTTCTTTGTGAAATTAATGCCTATTATTCCATTACATGGTATTGCGAAATGCAAATCTACTATATTAAGTCATGTGGAATAATATATTTACCTGTCTGTATCTCTATGAAAATGAATCCTCTGGTTTTTATTAATTCTTGGCCTATGCCTTGAATAGTAATTTGATCATTTTCCTGAATGCCATGAAAAATGTCAGAATTTTCTTTTAATATTGAAATGTCTGCACCAGTGTCTACTAAGAAAACAAGTTTTTTATTTGTTTCTGAATTACAAAAAGTTACGAATTATAATTTATTATAATTTTGGTTATAGCCATTGTTTTGGTAGTGGTAGTGACTGTTGTAGTTACCACGGCCTCCTCTACCACATAAATTACATCGATGGGCTTGTCCTCCACGTGCGTATAATATGGAGTTCGAGTTGCCTGTCATTTCCGTACTACATTGCAGGTACTTCGTGACGGCATCGTTGATCGTTGTAAAATTACCAGCTTCTAGAATGGTTTTTAGTCTGCCATGCCCACAATTTTTAATCATTGTTGTAATTGCTTCTTTTGTGCTAAATTTATCAGCAAGTTCGGCTGATAAACCTCCATCAATATACGAAGCTTCAAGTAACTTTCGTAAATTGTCTATTTCAGTGGTAAATTTTTCAGCAGTTTTTCCTTTGTCCGTTGTTTTAGTCATTTTAGTCTTTAGTACGTCGGATGTTTCACCGACGACATTGGATTTCAAATTCGCAATTATTGCCGTAATAGTGGTTTCATTTTGCACTTCGTATAAGGTTGAACCTAGTATTTTCGACTTAATTACTTCAATATCCAAGTGTTCAAAAGGTCCTTTTGTCAAGTCAACCAATTTGACAGCTGTTATGAATCTTCGTAGATTCAATTTTTGGTCATTGAATTCGGGTATGGCGCTTGCTATATCCTTTATACATATATGCCCGTTGGGCAACGGCCATTATGGTCGGTTTCTCTTCTATAACGCTATCGTTTATATCGGAGTCTGTTAAGTCCTGATTTGATAATTCAGATTGCATAAGGACGGCGGGAATGGTGAGGTTATTAATATATTTTTCCTCTACTTTGGGACCTGTAGAATCAGAGTCTTCTGTCTCTGCTGGATCGACTGCTGGCGTATCTGATGATTCTGGTTCGTCTCCAGTTTGTTAATGGAGTATTCAAGATAGTTGGTATCGAAATAGTTAAATTGTATCTTTGTTTTATTGATATTAAGTTCGATCGTAGTTTGATCAAGAACTTAGATACTTGAGACCAGTGGGCTTTGTCTAACCGGTCTCTCTGGCCATGTATTAGTATACGCGATGTGTTGAAGCGGGTTTAGCATGTTTATTTATAGTAATTTGCTGTATTGTTCGGTTTTGTGTTAATGACTTATAAGATTTGTCAAAATCACGTTTTAATTTATTTAACTCCTCATATAATTCATTCTATTACATTATTTAACGGAATATGAATTATTTCCTTGGCAGGTCACAAAGGGTTCTTTTTAAAAATTCAATTTCTGAAATTCTCCGTGTTACCTCCGGTGTCCCACAAGGGAGCCATGACTTATAAGATTTGTCAAAATCACGTTTTAATTTATTTAACTCCTGATATAATTAATTCTATTCCATTATTTAACGGAATATGAATTATTTCCTTGGCAGGTCACAAAGGGTCCTCTTTAAAAATTCAATTTCTGAAGTTCTCCGTGTTACCTCCTGTGCCCCACAAGGGAGCCATCTGGGTCCGTTACTTTTTACATTATTTATTAACGATCTTCCCTCAATTATAAGTCATTCTCGCGTACTTATGTACGCAGATGATGTTAAGTTGTACCTGCAGTATAAGGACATTTCCTGCCATTTAGACTTGCAATCCGATCTAGATAATTTTCAAAACTGGTGCCGAGATAATTTACTAAATTTAAACGCATCCAAGTGCATGCTGATGACTTTTTATCAATCCGATATACGCGACTTATACATTAAGTGGCAGCTCTTCGGATAGAATAACTCTTGTAAACGATCTTGGCGTTCTCTTGGACCCTAAACTAAAATTTTCAAACCAAATTTCGTCCATGCTTAATAAAGCCAGAGGAGTGCTTGGATTTATTAAAAGGTGGTCAAAAGAATTCGATGATCCTTATTTAACTAAAACTTTATTTATTTCGTTAGTCCGTCCGATTCTGGAGTATGGGTCTCCCGTCTGGAGTCCGCAATACGGAATACATATTGGTCGTATTGAATCAGTACAAAAAAACTTTCTTCTTTTTGCTTTACGGCGCGTAAACTGGGATGCAAATCTTAATTTACCTTCTCATTCTAGTAGACTTCTGTTGATTAATTTACCCTCCCTAGCCAACCGTAGAACGATGCTTGGTACTGTCTTCATTTATAACTCACCCGACTTGGTAAGTCGGCTAAACTTTTCTGTGCCAAGTAGATTAACTAGAAATTATATTCGCCTAATTTTAAATCATTGTAGATCTAACTATGCCTAGCATGAGCCTTTCAGAGTATTATGTTCTGACTATAATAGACTTTTTCCTGTAATCCCAAATCTTGACTCTCTGCCGCTCTTAAAACGATTAATACTAGCTTCATTGGCACAAAATTGATCTTTCTATTCCTTTTTTCCTCGGACTTTTACCTATATTTTCTTATCTCGCGTCTATCTTCTCGCGAATCGTGCCGTACGATACACGGCACGATCGTCATAATCGTCTATGACAGATCTTACTTGTACACCTGGAATGGTGCTCAATATTATTGCTTTTTGTGTACTTGAGCAATGTATTAATGGAGAGAAGTCTAATCTATACATTTCCATATAAGTATATTCGAGCTCTAATCCTCGGGGTCGTTGAGACCAATGTCAGAATCCTTTCACGGAAATTCGGTTCCTTAATGTAAACCTTCTGTATTACTTCTAATGTGTTCATATTTATTCAACAAAATAATTCAACAAATTTTTTTATGTTATATTTTAATAATAATCGTAATTATTAGCAAGTTTTAAATTTTGTCTAAGTCGTTTGCTTGACTTTGAAATCTTTTACGTAAGCACTTGTTGTGCAATTTGTATAGTTAAAAAACATATTTGCTACCATTTTAACGACAATTATTATTAGCAGTATTGCTATCATTTCCGCATCTATTTTTTTTGATTCAATTCTATTTATTGCATTTGTCGTGGAATCGACAGTTTTTGTATCTATAAGACCCATGTTGGGTGCATTTTTCAATTTTCTATATTCTATGCCATATATATATGGCGAAAGGTCGCTTAAATCATGAATCTTGTGGTTCATAAATAATTAGCTGAATTTACGTTTGAACATTTTAAGACTGTATATATTTATATAAGTAAATACATGTTAGAAAAAAAAAAACAAGAGAGAACGCTATAGTCGAGTTCCTCGACTGTTAGATACCCGTTACTCAGCTAAACAACTTAATATAAATATGCCTTCTTGTATGTTTTTCGCCGCTCGAATTAGCACCTTGGCCAGCTGTTCCAAAGTCATCCGTTAGATGACGCTATGGTATTGCGAAATGAAAGGCGGAAATGTAGGCGCTAGCCAGGCTTAACCGTTTAATGGGTTTTTGGGCGTTAGAGTGGGCGTGGCAAACTTTTATTAGGCCAATCGATAGGTATTGACGAATAAAATACATATCAATTAAAATTTTCATAATAGCATCAAAATTGTGGCCACAGCTTGTGGCTTGTGGGCGTCAGAGGGGGCGTGGCACCATTTTGAAACAATCTTGCGCTGCGTAGGAACTCCTAAAATCTACATGCAAAATGCCAATCTTCTAGCTTTTATAGTTTCCGAGATCTTAGCGTTCATACGGACAGACAGACGGACAGACGGACGGACGGACAGACGGACAGACGGACATGGCTAGATCGACTCGGCTAGTGATCCTGAACAAGAATATATATACTTTATAGGGTCGGAAACGCTTCCTTCTACCTGTTACATACTTTTGCACGAATACAATATACCCTTTTACTCTACGAGTAACGGGTATAATTATGTTAGTTTACATATAACTGATTTACAATAATTTGCTCTATATAAATCAATATCAGTTGTATGGTTTTAGTAAAAAGCCTAACAGTGGTTAGTGTTTTTCAAGCAGCGCTTTCGCGCATCGGCTTGAGGTAGAAGTTATTAAAAATTAATGACAACTCAGGCATTGGCATAAATGCAAATGTTGCGTTACTTTGATCGTTTGCAAAGTTGGGTTTCGATCACCTCCAGGGTCTTCTGGTGTTCTTCTCTTTCCTCGGTTGTGGCTGCGATTTTCATATATTCCTTGATGAGTCGTCTGTGTTGAAGGAGTTTTATGCGTTTTCCGCTCCTTTTCCGTTTTTTTGATTGTTTTTTTTTTCTCCTGGCCTGCCCTGTACTCAGCTATTGTGAGGGGGCGAGGCCATCGTTTGGACACACCTCTAAGGCCTCTTGTAGACTCGGTGCGTCCCTTTGCTCCATAGGAGCAGCATCCTCTAGTCCAACGTTGCTCATTTTTATACCCGTTACTCGTAGAGTAAAAGGGTATATTGTATTCGTGCAAAAGTATGTAACAGGTAGAAGGAAGCGTTTCCGACCCTATAAAGTATATATATTCTTGTTCAGGATCACTAGCCGAGTCGATCTAGCCATGTCCGTCTGTCCGTCTGTCTGTCCGGACCATTCGTTAAGAAGTTATGCGTGATCAAAGTTTCTATCTCCATCTCCCTCGCACTCCCTTTACCTGAATAACGGGTATCTGATAGTCGGGGCACCCGACTATAGCGTTCTCTCTTGTTATGTGCTGGCTTTGGCAATATTTGGTTTCCCGCGAAGGTGTGAGGGGCGGATTGCCACTCATTGCCGTCTTCTTTTTTTTTTGTCTTTATTTTAAATACTCTCCATCGGCGGCGTAAGAGGCGGATTGCCACTCACACATTTTGTCTTTTATTTCAATTATTTTCCATCGGCGGCGTATGGTTATGCCCCAGCATAGCTCGAATATTTCTTCGTTGGCCGATTTTACGATTGTCACTTCAATTTTATCACTTTGTCACGGTCGCCATATTAAAAGGTATTTTATTCATTTATATTTCAAAGGAGTAAGAAGTGTCTTTTAGTCATCTCTTTATTCAATTGAATTGGCTTATATCTAACAATGTACTTTAAAGCTAAGGGCGCGCAACTGCGCTGCTGGGAATGCCGGCAGTGGAGCGTCCGCATTTATGTATTTCTGACAGCGGCTAGCTCGAGAGAGGTAGTATGTACTGGTAGTATATGTGGAGTCAAGGCATGGGAATCTGCTCACTTCTGCACTTATGGTCTTCAAGGCAGAGCTCGGCTGATCGTGTTACGGTCAACTCGAACCATGCCTTGTGTATATGTAAACACATGCAACAAAGTGTTACAGTGCTTATCCCTTAAGTACTCTTGGTACAGTGGGTATTGGTTAAATGTGTACATACCACACTTGATGTACAATTTTTGTATACACCTTAAAAACCTTATTTAATTCATAGTTTCGTTTTACATATTTAAATTAAAGCTAAAAACATAACTTTTAATACAAAACATATAAAACTGCTTGATTAAATTTAAAAATATTTCAATAAAGCTTAATATATTTGAATATACTATGATTGTTAAGCAAAAACAAAGCGAAGTATATTTAAATTGAATATATTTAAGGATATTTAATTAAATATATATCGCTTTTTTTTTATCCATGGCTGTTTTTATTAACTTTTAAATGAAAATATAAAATTTAATTTTTATTCAAATATATTAAACTTTGATTTAATGACTTAAAATATTTAAAGTAAATACGAATAATCAAGCAGTTTTATATGTTTTGTGTTAAAAGGTATGTTTTTATATTTAACTTAAATCTATAAAACGAAACATTTAATTTAATATATAATATATACTAATTTTTATTTATCCATGGTTTTTTTTTGTAAACATTCGCCTTTTATATATGTTTCGGGTACGAAATAGTTTAATATAAACTTCCATGTTTTTAAAATACCCCGTATAACAAATACGCAAATGTGGCTTCCCATTTTATTAGAGCGTTCAAGTAAGTGCTCTAAGCTGTCAACAGACGCATTATATACGTCCCGCCAAATGGCCAAAGCGACATCTATATCTCAGTATGCGCGGCTTAGCTCGTAAAGCGTCATCTAAGAGTCATTATTTTTGGGTGGCGTCTTAACTAGGATTGGAACAAAATACATTTAAATAAAATATCCTTTTTGAACCGCAAGTGCGCGCGAACAGGTTTAAACACATTCACATAACAGCACACAATTTGTGTATAACATTTACAGAAAATTTTGTGGCCGATTGACATTTTAAAAAATGTTTAATGTTCTATTCATGCCTATGTGAAATTAAAAGTGGTATATAAATAATTTGTATACTGCTTTTAAATAATATATTATTTTATAACCTTTTAGTTAAAGTGTAAAGGCCGCAAACTATAAACATATATTTTTTACTACTAAAATTATTTATCATAAATGAAATAATTTTTATTAAGTTAAACTCTTCAAATATAGAATTTTATTTTCGGCCAATTTAAAGTGTTCAAGCCAGACATTAATAATATACAACTTTATATTCTAAAATTACTTTGGTCAAATCAACAAAATTTCAGATCTAGTTTAAATGCTCAAATATTTCTAAGAGAGACTTTCTCTTGCTCTCTCTCCCTCTCTCCCATCAAGACAGTTTCTATTTTTAAATCACAGAGGTTAACGAAATTCCGTTACCCTATCTGTGCGTATACAGGTCCGGTTTTTTAGGTATAGAAAAAGGACAGGTCTTTTTTGTTGGCCGAAATTTGGGATACAGACAAATAAGCTGTACACCTTGGCGAAACCCATTGCTTGAGCAAATCCCTTTTTAAAAACCATAAAATAGGTCGAATGCTGTATCGAATGTTGTAGCTACTTTAAGCTGCAGTTGTATTCATACCCTAGACTTCAGGTTGTAAAGTCATTTAATTAATGGTATAAAATCTCTACAAGACACCCCCATCCATATGATCTCTAGGATATTGGGTTTGATCCCACCCAAGTGAACAAGTACACATATACATACTATGTACATACGCACAACTGTTCGGTGGCCATCACAATTGTTTGACGACCTTGTCTTTCTAGATATTTTCCACCCTCAAAGACATACACATACACAATATTCTATGTATATTGTATGCATGCAATGTCCCATATCCCCTTCCTATACTCAGGTTAAAAAGGATTCATTCGAATGTATGAATAAGGTGTAAAGTTAGTTATTCTGTACTAAGGAAGGAATAGACATAGTCGGTTTTCTACGCTCAACTTTGTAAACTTTCTTTTTGTTTATATTTGTTGCAAACAAAATAATAAAACTATAACTATGGCTTTAATTCAGTGCGATGTGTGCGACAAAGATATTAATCTTTTGGTGTTCGAAAAGCATTACGTGTGCATCTAACAACAAAATTATTTCTGATTTGTGTTATACATATGTATGTCCGTAGATAGCGGAAAATTTAGTGAGCATTACAACAGGTGTCTCGGATCTAAAAATGCTTTTAAAGTGCTGATGGGCGCTCAGATTAAAAATAAGCATTTACAGCCTATTTCTGAGCGCCAAAATTATGATGACCAACCCTCCACTTTAGGAGCTGCAATTAAACGGATTAGGACTGAAGGTAATTCCACTCAAAATACCAATCCAAAAAAGATAAAGACTTCGGTTGATATTAATTGTGAATTGTGTGGATAAACTTACCCACAATCAGGAAAAATAAAGCATATTAGGTCAGAAAAACACAAGAATACAATTGTGGGAACGAACAAAAATGTTGAAGTTATTCACCTGTCGTCGGAAACAGAATTCCCAATTAGGTCATATCGGATTCTATCCTCCGATAAAAAGATTTTATTGACCTTAAGGCAGGCGCCCAAAACCTGATTTTTTTCTGGAATTTATTTCTTGGAAAGTATGGTAGGTATGGGAATAAAATGTTAGCCAGTTGTAGGGTACAGTTTATTGAAGCTACACAATTTTTTTGAGTGCGATCCAAGCGAAGGGGGGAGGGGGAGTACCCAACAATGGCGGCATGTCCGCGAAAAACTCGTCCTCATGGCGGATTTTTTGGAATTATAAGAAATAATCTGAAACGCAAAAAACGAATATATTCTTAATCTGTACACTTGTTCGCATGGCTTGAACTAGGATAATTGAAAAACATAAAAAATGCAAAAATTATGAGCTTTTGAAAAAAAAATCGGTTTTTTCCTCATTTTTTCGTTACTCATTATTCTTTTAAATAAACAATTTTTAATATTTTCAAAAGATCCTAGTTCCAGACATGAACATACTTCTGAGGAACATGTATACAAAATTTCATGACGATTGCTCAATTTTTGCGACTTGTACGACTTCCGCCAACTCGAAAAACATGGTTTCGAGAAAAACGCGTTTGAAAATTTGCACTATAATGGCAACAATGTATGTCCGGTCCACCAAACGGCCGATAACTTTCGTAATTCAAGAGATTTCGATTTGAAATTTTAGGAGAGTAAAATTGAAACATGTATCTATCCGAAACTGCAAAAAAAAAAAAAAAATGATTTTTTTGACCTCACAAGGTGCAAGCCTGCCTTAAAGAATTTTATAAACAATGTCAAGCCAACATGGTACAAATTCTTACTCATGGGATGGAGGAAAATAAAACTATAAAATTCAGTATCCAAATTTATGGATTATAAGTAAAATACACCGATGATGGAGATTGTGTTGAAACATTTAAACATTTTGGTACTGCATATCTTTCGGTTTATGATGTTGATTACTTACTTCCTCGAATGCTAGTAGCGAGTTTCAGGACAGAGGCTCAGGATGGGCTATAAAAGCATTTAATTATTTCGATATTACAGTAATTAAACTGGAACACATTCCCGCTCCTTCAACCATTAAAGCAAAAAATGCTTTTCTTAATGTTAAACAAAAATAAGGAATATTGTTTTAAAAGCCATGCATTGGATCAATTTCCAACTCCCAGACAAAGAAGGGCTGCTAGAGAACAGCTACAATTCCCTGCCTTCTATAGAAATTGTAATATTTCACAAGAAATTATTCAATACATGAAAGCAACGTTAATTTTTACTGGAATAGAGTTTCCTATTACAAAAAAAAGGGATAAAGATATTCGAAAAATGTAATCCCAATTTCAGCGGAAATGTATATGAAATTGACGCAACAGGAAACAAATTGTCGGGTCCGTTATAAGGACTGATTTTAAGTCTAGGCCGTCACATATAAATTTGTTACTAATTGAAAAGGAAAATTCTTTACATTACGCATACATTACCTGTATGAGAACACTTTGCTATTCGCAATGTTCCAAATCTAGAACTCATGCAAATTTTTGTGAAAATTGCTTGCAGTTCATAACAACAACAAATTCGACACACGATACAAAGGAGTGTGGTAAAGTTGCCGCAACATATCCAACTCCGAATTCGGTTACGAAGTTTAAAAACTTTTATAAAAAACTATCTCCGCCAATATTTATATATGCGGACATCGAAGCGGTATGAAAAAATTTTCATATCACGATAAATACGCCGACTATTTCACCAACAACCAAAGTGGTTCACAAATACGATTCATCTTTAAATGAACAATGGACATATGAAGGTAATTATCAATATTAAATTCTAATAGTAAATTCATACTAATAATAATATTTTCATTTATTTAAGGTCCTGATTGTATCAAACAATTTTGTAAGGCCCTCAAGGATACCACTTTGGCCCTTTACAATAAATATCATGAAGATCCAACCAGACCATTGGATCCATGCGAGGAATACCAGAACGAAAATGAAGATTGCTGCGCCTGTGAGCTACCAATTCGGGGGACCGTCGACCCATACTTCAATCAATTTACTGGTAGCTATATAGGTCCTATTCATAAGAACTGTAAAGTAGAGTATAAGCTTAAAAAAGAGGCGTTTTTCCCAGTAATTTTTCATAACCTTTCAAGGTACGATATCCATTTATTTATTAAGGAATTAGGTGATAATTTAAAGCCAATACCTTGCAATAAGGAATTATATATTGCCCTCACCCAAACCATTAGAATAAATGCTAGTTGTCGATATAAAATTCAAGTTATAGATTCAAATAGGTTTTTAAATTCAAGTTTAGAAAAACTAGCTAGTTATTTGGACGATACAAATTTCAGTCTATTAAAAACTAAATTTCAGGGTGAGAAATTTACCAAAATGAGGCGAAAGGGGGTATTCCCTTATGACTTTTTAGATAGCTTTAAAAAATGTAATGAACCAGAACTTCCTCCAATTGAATATTTTTTCAATTCCCTCACAGACCAAGCCTGTTCTGCCGAAGAATATGAATTCGCTCAAAAGGTTTGGTCAACCTTTAATTGTAAAACTCTAAGGGACTATTTAAAATTATATTTAGAAAGCGATGTAATGATTTTAGCCGACGTATTCGAAAATTTTAGAAAGATTTGTCTACACATCTATAAACTTGATCCCGTCAATTATGTAACGGCTCCCTCAATTTCCTGGGGTGCAATGTTAAAATTCACGCGTACAGAATTAACTCTAATAAGTGATCCTGATATGTACAATTTTCTTAAGAGATCTATACGAGGAGGATTGACTCAATGCACTTAACGAATTTCAAGTGCTAATGATAAATACATGGAAGACTTCAATAATAGCAAACCCACTAATTTCTTAGCATAAATTGATGCTAATAATTTATATGGTTGGGCCATGAGTCAACCCCTTCCCTTATCAGAATTTAAATTTTTAGATTATCAGGAAATTATGCAGTTAGATATAAAAAATATGCCAGCAAACGGGGCTTATGGGTACATGCTCGAAGTAGACCTCAAATATCCTATTGAACTTCAAAACGCGGATAATTCATTGCCCTTCTGTCCTGAAAGTAAATTGCCTCCAGGTTCAAAAATTCCCAAGCTAATAGCTGATTTAAATGATAAAGAAAATTATATTATACATTTAAAATACCTACAATTATGCATTCAACACGGGATTATAGTAAAAAAAGTTCATAGAGTACTAACTTTTAAACAATCTTTTTGGCTAAAACCCTACATAGACTTAAACACAAAACATAGAAAATTAGCTAAAAATGAATTTGAAAAATTTTTTTTTAATTAATAAATAACGCTGTGTACGGGAAAACAATGGCAAATGTCCAGAAAAGGACAATCGTGGCACTGGTGTCTCATTACCAATCAAAACAAAACTCACCTGGTTTTAGACAACGAATCGCCAGTCACAATTTTCATGGTGTAGAACTTTTTGGACCTAATTTAGCTGCAATCGAGTCCACACAAACATGTATATTTTATGATAAGCCCATATATATTGGATCCAGTGCTTTAGAACTATAATTTTCTTTCTATAAAGTGTCCTTCGTCAAGTATTATTTATATGGATACCGATTCCTTTATTATATCATCCAAAGAAGACTTTTATAAATTAATAAAAGAAAATCCTAGTCGATTTGATACATTAAATTACAATGAAAATAATAAATATAATATAGCTCAGGCCAATAATAAAGAACTAGGCTTAATGAAAGACGAAAATGCAGGAAAAATAATGAAGCCCTTCGCGGGTCTAAAGGCCAAGGCCTACTCAATCTTAGTTGTGAAGGACAGTAATCAAAATTCAGACCAAAGTCCTTACGAATGTATAAAAAAGGTTAAGGGAGTTCATAGATCGGTTGTAAATAAGCTATCGCATAATGATTATATAGAATGTATTAAACAAAAGAAAACTTATTATGGGGAACAGCGAACAATTAGAAGTAGAGCTTATAATCTTTACACTGAAATAGTTAATAAAGAAAGTCTTAATTATAAGGATGATAAAAGGTTTATATTACCTGATAAAATACATACACTAGCTCACGGACATTTTAAAATAAGAAATATTTCAGGTGATAGTTAAAATTAAACAAAAACAAGAAAGGAAAGCTAACTTCGGGCGGAGCCGAAGTTGATATACCCTTGCAGAATACTCTGTAAATTATATTCTCCAAAATTATTCATATGATGCATTCTTAATACTCATAAAAAATCCCAACATCCTATCTTAACAAACACCAAAGTTATGGCATTTCCGATCAATCAGTTATATGGCGGCTATAGGATATAGTCGGCCGATCCTTATGAAATTTGGTAGGTCGGATTGATTGGCCAAATATAACACCCATAGAAAATCCCAACTTCCTAACTTTACAAACACCAAAGTTATGGCATTTCCGATCAATCAGTTATATGGCAGCTATAGGATATAGTCGGCCGATCCTTATGAAATTTAGTAGGTCGGATTAATTGGCCAAATATAAAACCCATAGAAAATTCCAGCTTCCTAACTTAACAAACACCAAAGTTATGGCATTTCCGATCAATCAGTTATATGGCAGCTATAAGATATAGTCGGCCGATCCCGGCCGTTCCGACATATATACTGCGTGCAAAGGAAAGAAGGGTGTGTGCAAAGTTTCAGTTCGATATCTTTAAAACTGAGAGACTAGTTTGCGTAGAAACAGACAGACGAACAGACAGACGGACAGACGGACATGGCTATATCAACTCAGGAGGTGATCCTGATCAAGAATATATATACTTTATAGGGTCGGAGATGTCTCCTTCACTGCGTTGCACACTTTTGACCAAAATTATAATACCCTCTGCAAGGGTATAACAAGAAAGGAAAGCTAACTTCGAGCGGAGCCGAAGTTGATATACCCTTGCAGAATACTCTGTAAATTATATTCTCCAAAATTATTCATATGATGCATTCTTAATACTCATAAAAAATTCCAACTTCCTAACTTTAAAAACACCTAAGTTATCGCATTTCCAATCGTTCAGTTATATGGCAGCTATAGGATATAGTCGGCCGATCCATATGAAATTTGGTAGGTCGGATTAATTGGCCAAAAATAAAACCCATAGGAAATCTCAACTTTCTAAAACAACACCAAAGTTATGGCATTTCCGATCAATCAGTTATATGGCAGCTATAGAATATAGTCGGCCGATCCTTATGAAATTTGGTAGGTCGGATTGATTGGCCAAATATAAAACCCATAGGAAATCCCAGCTTCCTAACTTTACAAACACCAAAGTTAGTGCCATAACTATATTTGGCCAATTAATCCGACCTACCAAATGATCCCTCAATAGGTTCACTCTTATAATCCTCCAACTCATACGTTGCAGGGTAAGTAGACTTAATCTTTATTACTTTAAAAACTTCTGTTGTCCCATTGGGTTCATATGCCTTCATAAACACACCCTTATATTTACTTATTCGTACGTAATCCCCCACATAAAATTTGTGTTGTGGATATATTTTTCGAATATTGTAAACTGATTTCAATATAAACTCCTCATTTTGAGTGCATACATCAACTGGACTCATTTTAATAGTTCTGTGATACGAATTATTATATTCATGGACAAGTTCATTGATTTTATGTATCCATCTATATTTTCCCTGCATACTGAACATTTTCCACATGTTACTTTTTAATGTTCTATTAAAACGCTCGCATATGGATGCTTTTAAATGTGTGTAGGTATGATAATGATTTTTATGATGTTGTTTCATTAAGGCACCAAATGAAGAATTAAAAAATTCTTTACCTTGATCTGACTGAATATTCTTAGGGTTAGTTTTTGCTGTTTATACCCGTTACTCGTAGAGTAAAAGGGTATATTGTATTCGTGCAAAAGTATGTAACAGGTAGAAAGAAGCGTTTCCGACCCTATAAAGTATATATATTCTTGATCAGGATCACTAGCCGAGTCGATCTAGCCATGTCCGTCTGTCCGTCTGTCTGTCCGTATGAACGCTGAGATCTCGGAAACTATAAAAGCTAGAAGATTGGCATTTTGCATGTAGATTTTAGGAGTTCCTACGCAGCGCAAATTTGTTTCAAAATGGTGCCACGCCCCCTCTGACGCCCACAAGCCACAAGCTGTGGCCACAGTTTTGATGATATTATGAAAATTTTAATTTATATGTATTTGTTTCGTCAAAAAATATCGATTGGCCTAATAAAAGTTTGCCACGCCCACTCTAACGCCCAAAAACCCATTAAACGCTTAAGCCTGGCTAGAGCCTACATTTCCGCCTTTCATGGCGCCATCTAACGGATGACTTTGGAACAGCTGGCCAAGGTGCTTAACAGAGTCAACGTTAATTTTCGATAAGGATTTCTGGATAGCTGAGTAACGGGTATCTAATGGTCGAGGCTCTCGACTATAGCGTACTCTCTTGTTTAAATACTGTGATCATTGCTTCTACAACCTCCTGTGCAGACTTGGTTTTAACAGGTACGGCGTACGCGTATTTAGAGAATGTGTCAATAACTGTCAGTAAATATCTATATCCGCTATTTCTTTCCAAAAAGGAATCATTTCAACTAAATCAATTTGCCAGGTATCATTCATTCCTTTTTGAACAAATTTGCGTCGAATAAAATTTTTTCGAACCTGTTTATGAATTTCATTAACAACTTGCTGTTTGCTCATGATGTTATTTTTTATTAGGTGTTGAAGAGGGTTTAGATATTAGTGATTGCTTATATACAAGTACATCGCTTTTTATTTCCTTACGCATCTTTTTTGAAATTTCAAAACACAGTCTGGTTAAATCTATTTGAACATTTTTATCGTAAGATCCTTCTAAATCAGAAGTTGAACATCATATTTTTGTAATGAAACGCACTTAGGAATAATGTGATTATAGTAAAGATATATAACTTGTTGACTTAATATTGAGTTCCAACATAAAAATGTAGTAAAAACAAGAGAGAACGCTATAGTCGAGTGCCTCGACTATTAGATACCCGTTACTCAGGTAAACAACTTAATATAAGATTAAGTATTAAATAGTATAATGTATATTAAAGTCAAAATGTTGGCACAACACGAGTAACGGGTATAGCGAATAGCTTTCTTTGAAAGGGGTTATCTTTGCCGGGCAATTGCAACTGAGTACAATGTAAATACATACGTATGTATATGCTTACATACATAAAAGAAATCCTTATCGAGAATTAACGTTGACTCTGCAGAGCATCTTGGCCAGCTGTTCCAAAGTCATCCGTTAGATGGCGCCATGAAAGGCGGAAATGTAGGCGCTAGCCAGGCTTAAGCGTTTAATGGGTTTTTGGGAGTTAGAGTGGGCGTGGCAAACTTTTATTAGGCCAATCGATAGGTATTGACGAAACAAATACATATCAATTAAAATTTTCATAATAGCACCAAAACTGTGACCACAGCTTGTGGCTTGTGGGCGTCAGAGGGGGCGTGGCACCATTTTGAAATAAACTTGCGCTGCGTAGGAACTCCTAAAATCTACATGCAAAATTCCAATCTTCTAGCTTTTATAGTTTCCGAGATCTCAGCGTTCATACGGACAGACAGACGGACATGGCTAGATCGACTCGGCTACTGATCCTGAACAAAAATATATATACTTTATAGGGTCGGTAACGCTTCCTTCTACCTGTTACATACTTTTGCACGAACACAATATACCCTTTTACTCTACGAGTAACGGGTATAAATAGCAATCATGGTGAAGTCTTATCAGCAATATTGTTTAAATCAGTCTGGTGGAGGATTAAGCAACATAGGAAGCCTTTATGTATCACCTCAAATAGTTCAACAAGGACGAGGAATTGGAAACTTCATTTACCATCCAAAACACATCGTAAATGTACCCAGACGCAGCATAAAAGAAAAAAGTCATCAAGAAAGATAAATATTAGTGATATTTTCTCTGAGTCAAAATGAGTAACCATATTGAATGCATGAAAAGTGAATTCAATTTGTTTGCTCCCCATCCAACGCAAAGCTCTATTTTAAGAACTGAAGAAGTATCATACAATCCAATTGCATCCTTAGACAGTGCTTCTTCAATCGAATTTGTTTGCTTGGGTAATGGTGAGGCACATAGAGACAACAAATGAAACTCTGAAAAATATATTTAAAAATAGTAATAAGGTTGAACTGTTTGGTAAAATTCATGGAGTTATATTTAATCAACCGAAACTGCTTGTCAACAACGTTAATTTAAGGATTAATATTAACATTGAGAAAACTTCATTTTGTTTAATGGAAAACGAAACGGAATCAAATCTGAAGATATTGGAGCGCAACTTTTCATGAATCATATACTATACCATACAAAACGCTTAAAAATTTGGTAATTGCCCAATAACAGCGTTATCAATCGATAATGTATTGTTTCCTGGGTATATAGTGAATGACTTTACTTCTACTTTGTTGAATAGATATATGGCATTTTTTGTTTGTAATACATGATGATGGGCCAATAATACATCATCATGTATTACAAACAAAGAGTACATAACCTTTTTAAAAAAAAATTCTGTTAAATATTTGTATAACAAACAGCAACTACAAGGATATTTATCAAATACTTGTGGACATTATTGTATATGGCCTTTTTAAAAGTAAAAAAACAAATCATTAAACTGTTTCTTAAAAAATTGTAAGAGAAATGATTTTTTTTATAATGATAAGCTTATTCTGAAAATGTTTAAGAAATATTTAAAAAATTAAAAAACAATTTAATTAAAATAATATCAATTAATGTGGGGGTTCTATATAATCTCTGGTTCAACTTATAATATCTTAACATAATATTAACGGCTTCGACTTTTAATAGAGGCAGTCTATGACACTGGCAGGTATCCGACCGAGGCGTCTTCATCGCTCCAGGGACAAAGCTTGTAGTGAAAACCATACTTTGAGTGAATAAGTTCCTTGCCTTCCAAATCCTCCAGTGTAAGTCGTAAATATTCCAGTCTGGTTACGTGCTTCTCGAAGATCATGTCTTCGAACTGCATTATTTGGAATGGTTTTTACTCTTTATGACTGCGCATTCGACTGATGCAGAAGAAATAATTTTGTGGTCTTATATGGGGGAGTTGTCCTTATTTACTTTATTTATTTGTAGATATAAATTCGATTACAGCAGGACTATATCTATTCATATATTTTCCTTTGTATACAATGTAAGAAATACCATTCTCATTTAACTTCCCAAAGGGTGTCTTAGTGGAAAAGTTGTTTACATAACTTTTAGGTAAAAATATCCAAATGTTTTCCTTGTCCTTGTCTGTTAAATAAAGAGCTATTTTATTCCCATAAGGTGTTTTTTTCCAGTTTGCATCCAATAATCTTATACTCAAAACCAATACATAGATTTTCAAGTTTTGTATAACCAATCAGAGGCTTCAGTTCATTAAGGGTTGTTATAAAATCCTGAAGAAATAAAGTCTAATACGATGTTAAATAAACATTTTGGGCTGAACAAACTATTTTAGTGCTTCGTTAGTCCGAATTGGTTATTATCAGTTAATTTTCAGTTATGTACTAATTTATTTAAAAGGAATACATAGCCTTTTATACTCTTGAAGTACTTATGTATATATATATATTCATACACATTTCACTATATCATCTTATATATATATATTTATATATAAATACACATTTTACTTCAACATCTTATATAAGAACTTATAATTTCTATATCCTTCAATTTGTTATAGAACCGAGATGGATACGTTTAATTGCGAGTTGTGCACTAATTCTACATCATTTACTACCCACTATGGTTTGAAAATTCACACCTTAAAAGTACACAACTTTAGTTATCAACAAGAACGGAAAGCTAACTTCGGGCGGAGCCGAAGTTGATATACCCTTGCAGAATGCTCTGTAAATTATATTCTCCAAAATTATTCATATGATGCATTCTTAATACTCATAAAAAATCCCAACTTCCTAACTTTAAAAACACCAAAGGTATGGCATTTCCAATCGTTCAGTTATATGGCAGCTAAAGGATAGTGTCGGCCGATCCTTATGAAATTTGATAGGTCGGATTGATTGGCCAAAAATAAAACCCATGGGAAATCCCAGCTTCCTAACTTTACAAACACCAAAGTTATGGCATTTCCGATCAATCAGTTATATGGCAGCTATAGGATATAGTCGGCCGATTCCGGCCGTTCCGACATATATACTGCGTGCAAAGGAAAGAAGGGTGCAAAGTTTCAATTCGATATCTTTAAAACTGAGGGACTAGTTTGCGTAGAAACAGACAGACGGACAGACGGACAGACGGACATGGGTATATCAACTCAGGAGGTGATCCTGATCAAGAATATATATACTTTATAGGGTCGGAGATGTCTCCTTCACTGCGTTGCACACTTTTGACCAAAATTATAATACCCTCTGCAAGGGTATAAAAATTTAGATCGTACTGTTACCAATGTTACTTTTGTCCTGAAATAAAAAGATTCTGGTTGCAAGACAATTTGTATATGCATATCCTACTGAAACATAACTTCACTCTGAGCCATAACATCAAAGCAATGTAGAATCTTAGGTTGAAAAATTTGTTTTGAAACAAATAAAAAAACAGTACAAATATTATTTAAAATTTGTTTTATTTAATTCGTATTAATATTAAAGGAACATTTTTAATTCCTTATTCCAACTATCATCAAGCAAACCAATGTACGGATTTGCTTGATCTTCTTCAATTTCATCAAATAGACTATCATCAGCTGGAAAATTGAAGAAATCCGGCTGAGGCTCCTCGTCCATCTCAAAGGGTTGAGCAAATACAGCATCAATCCAGCTTACGGAGCAACCACTATTTTCGTATGCTTGCTGTGATGCTAGATACTCCTCAGACGTCATGCCAATTGGTTCATCGGCTAAATCTACAGATACGTCAAGTCGTCCGGAATCGTCTGAGTTGAGGAAATGCGGGGTGCGAATATGTCCCGAAGAAAGTCTTCAACCTCGTTAGCAACCTCGACGTCCTGTACAATTTCATCGTCCGTATCGACGAAAATGACTGAAACGCTGTAAGAAAAATCTGTGATGGTGTGTGTCTGTGTATGTCTTTGAGGGTGGAAAATATCTAGAAAGACAAGGTCGTCAAACAATTGTGATGGCGACTGAACAGTTGTGCGTATGTATATGTGTACTTGTTTACTTGGGTGGGATCAAACCCAATATCCTAGAGATCAGATGGATGGGGGTGTCTTGTAGAGATTTTATACCATTAATTAAATGACTTTACAACCTGAAGTCTAGGGTATGAATACAACTGCAGCTTAAAGTAGCTACAACATTCGATACAGCATTCGACCTATTTTATGGTTTTTAAAAAGGGATTTGCTGAAGCAATGGGTTTCGCCAAAGTGTGCAGTTTATTTGTTCTGTATCCCAAATTTCGGCCAACAAAAAAGACCTGTCCTTTTTCTATACCTAAAAAACCGGACCTGTATACGCACAGATATGGTAACGGAATTTCGTTAACCTCTGTGATTTAAAAATAGAAACTGTCTTGATGGGAGAGAGGGAGAGAGAGCAAGAGAAAGTCTCTCTTAGAAATATTTGAGCATTTAAACTAGATCTGAAATTTTGTTGATTTGACCAAAGTAATTTTAGAATATAAAGTTGTATATTATTAATGTCTGGCTTGAACACTTTAAATTGGCCGAAAATAAAATTCTATATTTGAAGAGTTTAACTTAATAAAAATTATTTCATTTATGATAAATAATTTTAGTAGTAAAAAATATATGTTAATAATTGCGGCCTCTACACTTTAACTAAAAGGTTATAAAATAATATATTATTTAACAGCAGTATACAAATTGTTTATATACCACTTTTAATTTCCAAAGTAAAATTATCCACATAGGCATGAATAGAACATTAAAAATTTTTTTAAATGTCAATCGGCCACAAAATTTTCTGTAAATGTTATATAAAAATTCTATGCTGTTATTTGAATGTGTTTAAACCTGTTCGCGCGCACTTGCGGTTCAAAAAGGATATTTTTCCGCTCCTGATTCCTACATTATTTTACGTGTTTTTCCGCAAGAGGGAGGGAATGAGAGGTAGGATATATGCAATCCCCCTTTTAAATGTATTTTGTTCCAATCCTAGTCAAGACGCCACCCAAAAAATAATGACTCTTAGATGACGCTTTACGAGCTAAGCCGCGCATACTGAGATATAGATGTCGCTTTGGCCATTTGGCGGGTCGTATATGTCCAACCTCTCATTCTCGCCCTAGTCAACAAAATAGTTGAGCTTGTCGAAAAAGATAACTTTCATGTTATTCCGCTTATGAAAGGGGATTTAAGCAAAACTAAACTCCAAACCAAAACCGAAGACGATTTCCGAGCAGTGTCGAAGTACTTAAACGATGCCAAAAAGAATTACTACACGTACCAGCTGAAAAGTTGCAAAGGTTTGCAAGTTGTGCTCAAGGGAATAGAACCCGATGTGACCCCCTCCGAAATTACAGAGGCCTTAAAAGAAAACGGGTTTTGCGCAAAAAATGTTATAAACATTATGAACAAAAACAAGAAGCCGCAACCACTCTTCAAGGTCGAGCTGGAGCCAGACAGCAGAACTTTGAAAAAAACGCAGTGCACCCGATCTACAAGTTGCAGTACCTTCTGCACCGTAGGATCACAGTGGAATAGCCGCACAAACGGACCGGGCCAGTGCAATGCACAAATTGACAGGAATACGGTCATACCAGGGCTTACTTACAGTATGTGTAGCTTGTGGAAACTGCCACGGCTCCGAACCCTGCCCTGCCAACAAGGAAGACTCTCTCACTAAAAAGTGTGTAAACTGCCCAGGAAATCACACAGCAAACTACAGAGGCTGTCCAGTCTACAAGGTGATGACAAGTCGGATGCAACGAGCGACAACGGCACGCTCCCTGAACGCACAAAACACTTACATGAGATCACAAACGACATCGGAAGTTTTCTTCGTAAAAGCAGCCAGATCATCATTTGGCCCTTCAATTACCACCAACGGAATGTCTTACGCCAGTGCTCTAAGATCAGGCACAGCTCACATAGAGCCGAAAATTGATAACATCCAGCAGGCCATGGGACAGCCACAAAGTAACATGGAATCTATGATGATTACTTTGCAACAAAATATGATGGAATTTATGTCCTTCATGAAAACCACCATGCAAACGCTTATGCAAAACCAAAATATCTTGTTACAAATGCTTGCAGCTCAGCAGTCCAAATAAACCATGCCTAGCCTTCGAATAACTCTGTGGAACGCCAACGGTGTTTCACGGCATAAACCTGAAATAACTCAATTTCTGAACGAAAACCACATCGACGTTATGTTGCTGGCAGAAACGCATCTCACCAGCAAATATAACTTTCAAATACGGGGATACACGTTCTGCGGCACCGATCATCCAGATGGTAAAGCGCATGGCGGAACTGGCATCTTAATAAGAGACCGCGTCAAACACTACTTTCACCAACGGTTTGCTAAAAATCACCTGCAAGCTACATCGATAAAATTACAGTTGGGCAACTGCAATTTTGCCATTGCCGCTGTCTACTGCCCACCCCGCTTTACAGTCTCCGAAGACCAATTCATGGACTTCTACAATTCACTTGGTGAGCGATTGATAGCAGCAGGAGATTACAACGACAAGCACACGCACTGGGGATCCCGCCTTGTGACCCCCAAAGGAAGGTAACTATATAATGCACTCATTAAAACATGCAACAAACTGGACTACGTTTCACCAGGCAGTCCTACATACTGGCCTACAGATCCTAGAAAACTACCTGATTTAATTGATTTTGCTGTGACAAAAAACATTTCTCGCAATCTAATATCAGCAAAATCGCTTTTGGATCTATAATTGGACCACTCACCTGTGCTAATAACACTTCTTCAAAGCACAGAATTAATCGAGCACCCTCGCAGGCTGACGTCGCATAGAACCAACTGGCTGAAGTTCAAAATGTACGTAAGTTCCCACAGCTCAACATCTGAGGACATCGACTGCTATGCCGATGCAGTCTGTACTCGTCGCAGCAACCAAAGTCTCAACACCGCAAGGGAGGGATGGGCACACACACCAACACAAAACTAATCTTGAAATCGAACAGCTTGTTCTGGAGAAAAGACGTTTGAGACGTCAGATCGCCATCCTCAAAACAAAGTCTAAGTGCGCCGGCCGAAACACTAATTCCCATAAGAGACTCTTCAGGCAGCTGGGCCAGAAGCGACAAAGACAGAGCTTGTAAATTTGCTTTGCACCTTCGAAATGTTTTTCAGCCAAACCCTGCAACTAATTCATTCGCACTAGCGTCGCCGTCAATTCGAATCGTATCTGAGACAGAGCCAATTCTGTTTCAACCAAATGAAGTTGCGAAAGTAATCAGCGAGCAATTGAAACGAAAAAAGGCCACAAAAGGCGGTGATCAAATAACTCCCAAAATGTTAATCGAACTTCCAAACTGTGCAGTTGAGGCACTAAAACAATTTTAGCTATAAAATTAATCATTATACCATTAAGAATATAGAGGCAAATGGGATAAATAAAAAAGTGGCCAAATCGATAAAGTATTAACAAATAGTTCATTAAAACCCAAATGTGCCAATTATTTAGTTCAGGAAAATTTTGTCCATTTTTTGCTTTTTTATTTTTATTAAATTATTTTTAAAAGATAAATTAATGAAGTCACTTGTATTTAAAAATATTTTTTCTTCATTAAAATATCAGCATATCAGATAAATAACGAGGACGGAAGCTAACTTCGGCAAGCCGAAGTTTTAATACCCTTGCAGACTTTGCCGAAATTGCTAGAATTGGAAAAGTAGCAAAATAAATAGGATATACATAAATAAATTAGATTTGCATAGATTCATGTCAATAGCTTTTATACTGCAAACGTAATATAAAAATAGAAAAAAATGGATATTTTCGCCGCCTTTAACCATTATTACTACGAAAGTTATAGGATATAGACGTCCGATCGGCCCGCGCTTTTACCATGATTTGGATAGATTCATGTCAATAGCTTTTACACTGCGCGAAATATCATCAATTCTTGCGAGATATATCCGATCGATTGCGTACACTTGTTTTAGGACAAATGTGAAAGTTTCATATCGCTAGCTTTTAAACTGAGCTCGCAAACGGTATTGAAACAGACGGACATGGCTATATAGACTCCCTTATTGATCCTGATCAAGAATATATATACTTTATAGGGTCGGTGACGTCTCCCATACTGCGGTACAAACTTCTGACCAAAATTATAATACGCTCTGCAAGGGTATAATTATTGTAAAACGAAAAAAGTTATAATCGGAAGGATAAATTGAAATTTCCAAAATGTTATAAGTAACAAGAAAGGAAAGCTAACTTTGGGCGGAGCCGAAGTTGATATACCCTTGCAGAATATTATGTACATTATATTCTCTAAAATTATTCAAATGATGCATTCTTAATACTCATAAAAAATCCCAACTTCCTAACTTTAAAAACACCAAAGTTATGGCATTTCCAATCGTTCAGTTATATGGCAGCTATAGGATATAGCCGGCCGATCCTTATGAAATTTGATAGGTCGATTGATTGTCCAAAAATAAAACCCATAGAAAATTCCAACTTCCTAACTTAACAAACACCACAGTTATTGCATTTCCGATAAATCAGTTATATGGCAGCTATAGGATATAGTCGGCCGATCCTTATGAAATTTGGTAGGTTGGATTGACTAACCAAATATAAAACCCATAGAAAATCCCAGCTTCCTAACTTTACAAAAATCAAAGTTATGGCATTTCCGATCAATCAGTTATATGGCAGCTATAGGATATAGTCGGCCGATCCCGGCCGTTCCGACATATATACTGCGTGCAAAGTTTCAATTCGATATCTTTAAAACTGAGAGACTAGTTTGCGTAGAAACAGACAGACGGACAGACAGACGGACTGACGGACATGGCTATACCAACTCAGGAGGTGATCCTGATCAAGAATATATATACTTTATAGGGTCGGAGATGTCTCCTTCACTGCGTTGCACACTTTCTCCCATTCCCCTTTTAACACACTTAAAACCTCGTTCTTACACGATCTTGACTTATAAGAAGTGCCATAAAGAAGCTTTAAAAGCGACCAAAAAATCCGAAATGACTGATTTTTTTGATAAGGAGCCACCATAAAAGAAAACATGTTGAAACAAACTGGCTTAAACTATAAATGCCACCGAATGCATTTCAAATTTGATATGAATAGAAACATATGTATGATCTCCTTACTTTTTAACATTTTTAAGTTTCTATAAAGTTTAACCTACTAATTAATTATATAAAGCAACTTTTTTAATATAGTATTAACTTTTAATTTTGAAAATATGAATGTTATGCATTTATTAAAGGCATATACATAATAACTTTTGGTTAATTTTTAACAAAGGTATGAAACTTTAATAAAAACAGACCAGATTTGAACAATACAACATTTTTTTTCGCTGCCAATTTTGGATTTTTAAGAACGTAACCCCTTTTTATACCCTTGCAGAGGGTATTATAATTTTGGTCAAAAGTGTGCAACGCAGTGAAGGAGACATCTCCGACCATATAAAGTATATATATTCTTGATCAGGATCACCTCCTGAGTTGATATAGCCATGTCCGTCTGTCCGTCTGTCCGTCTGTCTGTTTCTACGCGAACTAGTCTCTCAGTTTTAAAGATATCGAATTGAAACTTTGCACACACCCTTCTTTCCTTTGCACGCAGTATATATGTCGGAACGGCCGGGATCGGCCGACTATATCCTATAGCTGCCATATAACTGATTGATCGGAAATGCCATAACTTTGATGTTTGTAAAGTTAGGAAGCTGGGATTTATTATGGGTTTTATATTTGGCCAATCAATCCGACCTACCAAATTTCATAAGGATCGGCTGACTATATCCTTTAGCTGCCATATAACTGATTGATCGGAAATGCCTTAACTTTGGTGTTTGTAAAGTAAGAAAGCTGGGATTTCCTATGGGTTTTATATTTGGCCAATCAATTCGACCTACAAAATTTCATAAGGATCGGCCGACTATATCATATAGCTGCCATATAACTGATTGATCGGAAATGCCATAACTTTGGTGTTTGTAAAGTTAGAAAGTTGTGATTTTCTATGGGTTTTATTTTTGGCCAATTAATCCGACCTACCAAATTGCATATGGATCGGCCGACTATATCCTATAGCTACCATATAACTGAACGATTGGAAATGCCATAACTTTGGTGTTTTTAAAGTTAGGAAGTTGGGATTTTTTATGAGTATTAAGAATGCATCATATGAATAATTTTGGAGAATATAATTTACAGAGTATTCTGCAAGGGTATATCAACTTCGGCTCCTCCCGAAGTTAGCTTTCCTTTCTAGTTTGTACTGAATCCATGTTTCGGTTAACACTATTTCGCTTAACAAGAGGATTTCTCGGAACGTAACCCGCGTGTTAAGCGAGGGCCAAGTCTACATCAGAAGATGTTTGATCAGGGGAAAGTCGAGAAACGAAAATTTGTGTCTTTAGTGGAACCACTGAAAGGGATTTTGGTGGAGCAGACATTGTTTCTGCAAAACCAACTTGAAACGGTTGTCCGGACTCAGTAGTCCCTTGTAGCGGTGTAGCTACATTTTGATGGATAGGTGGATCCACTGATTCTGAAACCACTGCGGACAAATCGGAATTCTTAGAAGTCCCTGGTTGCATGCAAATTAATTTAGATCGTTATAGTTGATTAAAAAATACATTTTTTATTTCAAATTTTATTTTATTGGTAATTGACCATAATTCACTCACTGATACATTAAGACACTTTTACTTTTAATCCTTAGATATGACCGATCGCGGTTTCAATCCGAAATAGACTGACTTCTTAATTCTAAAATCTTATCCAAGGAACCTCGGCGAGACGCTTTTCTATCCTAGGCTTCTAGAACTTTTCTTTTTGTTTAAAATAAAAGCTTATGCCGAAACTGTCGCATCTCGTTGTGAAATGAAATTATGCTGACCGATGCCATTTTGATTGAAAATCGGAACGCAATATGACTGAACTTAGAACGCAATACTCTGGGCTTCGAACGTTAGAGTTTGGGCTTCAAATGAAAGCTTGTGTTTTCTTTACGATTGCTTTATTTATCTTAGGAGGACGGTCAAGCGCGGCACTCGAAGTTAAAGGAAAAGGCAATGTAGTTAAAGGCAAGGGCAATATAGCGGAGATTGAATTAAAAAATTTGTTTATTAATTTGTGACGGTTTGTCGTTGTCGGGCGGCTCAGGGATAGCCAGGGTTCGTCACAAGAATTTGTTTGTGTCAGGCGTGGTTGCTGAAAGAGAGTTCCGACCCAGCCCAGAGTAGAAGTCGAGGGGAATTACTTAGTAATTGATTATAACTAGGTTTTATTTCAGTAAGTGTCTTGACATTTGATTAATAACTAACGAGTTCTCCGGTTTGACGGGGTGCCGCCCTTGCTGCCTTCGCTTCCTTCGTCCACTTAGAATACCTGGTATCGGGAGCCGTCCAGCTGCTCGAGAGGAACAGCACGGGATGGGTTGCCTGAAATGAGAATGGGTGCTTGGGGACCCTGAAGTCAGCCACGAGCGAGAGAGAGCTATTTAGTGCTTGGGGACCCGAAAGTCAACCGCAAGAGAGAGAATGTTGCTTGGGGACCATGATACAATAACATAAGGTAGTCTCGTCGGCTGTCTAAACGTTCGGGTTTTGGTCAGTGCGTGTTCGTCTTTCGAAGGGAAAGGTTGTCTGCGGACGAATTTTTTAGGAAATTAACCCTTGAGCAACATGACATTTTGCAATGTATGCCGCAAACACGTCGATGGCGTAAAGGCACCGAAATGTTTGGAAACAAGAAAGGAAAGCTAACTTCGGGCGGAGCCGAAATTAATATACCCTTGCAGAATACTCTGTAAATTATATTCTCCAAAATTATTCATATGATGCATTCTTAATACTTATAAAAAATCCCAACTTCCTAACTTTAAAAACACCAAAGTTATGGCATTTCCAATCGTTCAGTTTAATGGCATCTACAGGATATAGCCGGCCGATCCATATGAAATTTGGTAGGTCGGATTAATTGGCCAAAAATAAAACCCATAGGAAATCCCAGCTTCCTAACTTTACAAACACCAAAGTTATGGCATTTTCAATCAATCAGTTATATGGCAGTGGTCAGAAATAAGAACAAGTTGAGTTGCGTATATGTGGACTGTATTAATTTTATTCTTGCCAGTTGCGAAGCCTATTTGACACTGAATTGAATTTCGCAATATGACGCCGTCTTAGCGGCGTTGCCAGAAACCCAAAAGATATATGTATACATGTTTAATTGTACATAGATTAAAATATAGAATAGAGATGGCATTATGCGCCTATATATTAGAGATGATTAAAGCTGCAAGGGTTCACGAACATCCCGGCCCGCCCTGAAACACAGTTTCTGAATGGGGCAATACAGCAACTTTCGTAATGGGTCTGATCATCTCTCCTGTCGGGGTCTTCAATTTGACTGCTCGAACGAGATTGTCCTTCCCTGGATAGGTTTCCATAACCCGAGCGATGTGCCAAGATGCCGGTGGTGAATTGGACTCTTTAACGAGCACAACATCACCGGTCGAGATGTTGGGTGTTGAAGTAGTCCATTTTGGACGTTGCTGCAGAGTAGTCAGATACTCCTGATGCCATTTTCTCCAGAATCCTTGAAGCATAGACTGGATGCTTTGCCAATATCCTAATCGGCCCACTGGGATGTGACTCAAATCGGGATCTGGCACTGTTGTTAATGGTCGCCCAATTAAAAGGTGAGCGGGTGATAGGTAGTTGGTTTCCGTATCCGGTGTGTAGCACAAGGGGCGTGAATTTATCACTGCGCTTATTTGAGCAAGAAGTGTGCGCATCTGTTCAAAGGTGAGCGTTGAGTTTCCGGTAATTCTGCGAAGATGCAGCTTGACACAACGAACTGCCGACTCCCATTTCCCTCCCCAGTGAGGGGCTCTCGGGGGAATAAGTACCCATTGGATACCATCATCCGCTAGTGTGCTAGACACGGTGTCCTTGTGTGTCTGTGAAGAAAGCAATTCTTGCATCTCATCGAGGGATCGCTTAGCTCCAATAAAGTTTGTGCCATTGTCACTGTAGATCTTACTGCACTTGCCACGTACCGATATAAAGCGCCGCAAGGCAGCCAAGAAGGTTTCTGTCGTCAAATCTGTGGCAAGTTCCAGGTGGATGGCCGAGGTGACCATGCAAACAAATAGGCATATGTAGCCCTTGCTGATACGTGGCTTCCGAACCTTTGCATCCTTCAGAAGTATTGGACCTGCATAGTCGCAACCAGTATATATAAATGGAAGCGCTTGTGTAATGCGTACGCTGGGTAAATCAGCCATTTGTTGCTGGGATGTGTGGTAGCGTTGACGAAAGCAAGCTAAACAGTCGTGTGTTATTTTGCGAATTATATTACGTGCTCCAAATATCCAGAATTTTTGCCGAACAATAACAAAAAGTGAGGAAACGCCAGGGTGGAGGTTCACTCGGTGCTCGTGTTCCAGAATCAGCTTTGAGATGCGGTGTGTTTTTGGTAGCAATACTGGGTGTTTTGCATCGTTTGACAACTGCGATTGGTGCAGTCGTCCGCCTACCCTCAGCAAATCGTTTTCGTCTATTATGGGTGCCAGTTTGATCAGCTGTGATCGGTTCCTTAAGGGTTTTTTACTGAGGAGCAATTGGTAATCGTTTTTGAAACAACCTTGTGCTTGTTTTATGCACAGAATCCTTGCCTCCTTAATTTCATCAAATGTGAGAGCGCTAGATACCCTTTTGCGAGTTAGGTTTCGTGTACGTTGAATGAATCGCTTCACGTAGCCGACAATATGGATGAGCTTGATCCAAGAAGACACTCGCTTGGTTAGTTCATCAAGTGGATGAACCGGATTTGCTTCAGCCAGTATAGCCAAACAGTTGGATTTGACTTCTCCTTGAATGCGTTTGTCTGCAAGAGATAAACCAAAACGTGAGTCGTTTAACTTTACCAGATACTGCACCTTGTCCCGTAGCCATAAAGGCCCATTCCACCACAAATGGAAGTCGATGAGATCAGCAGCCATCAGTCCCCTGGACGCACAGTCCGCTGGGTTTGTTTTGGAATCTACGTGATGCCAAGCACTCCTTGGAATAGTGTCAAGGATTTCCGAGGTTCTGTTTCCAACAAATGTCTTTAGTTGGGCTGGCGTATAAGATAACCAGGTGAGCACTATTGATGAGTCGGACCAGCCAAAAACAGTTATGTTTTTGTGGCGCAATGCAGATGTGATCGAGCGAATCAGTTGGCTGAGGAGAAGTGCTGCGCAAAGTTCCAGACGTGGCAAGGATTGTTGTTTCAGTGGAGCCACCCTTGTTTTTGCAGCCACAATGGATACCGAGATGGAGCCATCGTCATTCGTGACTCTGCTGTACACCACAGCAGCATATGCCTTGGTTGACGCATCCGAAAATCCGTGGAGTTCGATGTTGTCCGGGTCGTTGGCGACAAATCGTGGTAGTTGAAATGTTTGTAGATTGTCCAGATCTGCTCTCCACTTTAGCCAGTTGTCCGCCAGTTTAGTTGGGAGTGGGTCATCCCAATCCAAATTCAAGAGCCATAGCTTTTGGAACAGGATTTTGAATTGTATTACAATGGGTGCCAAAAGTCCGAGAGGATCAAATATCCTCGAGACGTCGGACAAGACTTGTCTCTTTGTGCAATCAGGATTTTTGCTAGACCGACATTGTACGTTAGAATGTCTTTTCCAGGATGCCAGTACAGTCCGAGAACCTTTACTGGTGACGTTTGTGCAGGTTGTGTGTCGCTATCATCCGTTTGTATACATGGTGTATTGGATACCCATTTCCCGAGTTCAAGATTTGCACGAGACATCAGTTGAATCAGCTCGTTTCGGTTTCGAAGTAGCTCATCCTCACTGTTTGACCCAGTAAGAACGTCATCTACATAGAAATCCTCCATCAGGATTTTCGACGCATTTGGGTATTCATATTGATGATCTACAGCAAGTTGTTCCAGCACTCGCACGGCCAGGAATGGTGCGCATGAAGTTCCGTAGGTTACTGTGCACAATTGGAAATGCTTGATGGGATCGGATGGATCTTCTCTCCAAACGATTTTCTGGAAGTCTCTGTGCTTTTCGTTGACCCATATCTGGCGGAACATTTTTACGATATCCGCTGAGAATGCAAATTTGTACATTCGAAAACGAAGGCACACAGCGAATAGATCGCGCTGGATACTGGGACCTGTAAACAGGGTGTCATTTAAAGCCTTACCATTGGCGTCACGAAAAGATCCATCGAAAACTACTCGTAGCTTCCGACCCAGAACTGGGTGGTGTGGTAGATAAAACTGAGTTCCAGTAGCGTTTTCTTCAGGTGGCACCTCTCGCATGTGCCCCAGATTTGCGTATTCCCGCATAAAGTATACGTACTGTGTTCGCAGCTGCTCGTTCTGTTGCAGCCGCCGCTCAACCGATTTAAATCGTTTGAGCGCTCCTTGTAGAGTTTCTCCGAAATCGGGGTTTTCAGTGTTGAATGGAAGATCCACGATATACTTCCCGTTTTCATCGCGACTATGAGTGGCGAGAAAGTGCTTCTCGACCTGATCATCCTCCGGATCCAATTTTGCGCTGCTTTGAACGTTTTCCAATTGCCAAAACTTCTGAAGCGTGGCGCCTATGTCTACTGTTGTAGTCAGTGCAATAGCGTTGCTTGGATTTGATGTGATGAGTGAGGTTATTACCCATCCGAACACCGAAGAAATGGCGATAAGATTACCCTTGTTGTCGTACATCTTTCGTCCTGTAAACACCGACCATACGTGTTCGCTTCCCAATAGAATGTCAACAGGTGAGTTTGTGTTGAACTCTGTATCCGCCAACTGCAGATCCTTGAATGCCTCGAGTGCCGATGCATCGATGTTTTGGCGTTCCAGCGAAGAAGTAATTCTGCCTAGCACATGGGCGTAGACAACCAAATGATCCTCGGAGATACGGGACTTGATATGCAAGGTGCTGCATCCCCTTGTCGTGTCTGCTTTAACCGAAGAGATTCCCGTGACCAAGATGCGTGATGCCGAACGTGTCAATCCGAGAGCTTGAATGCAACGCTCGGATACGTACGAAAGCTCTGAGCCTGTGTCCAATAAGAGACGGCATGTTACGTGGTCACCTTTTGCGTTTTGAACATAAACCATGGCAGTTGGTAATATGCTTCTCTTAATTTCCGTTTCCTGTGCAGATTTTGCAGTGCCCTGTGCACATACAACCGATTGAGTGCCCTCTCCTTGGGCGAAATGACTGAGAGTCACCGTAGTGTTGTTGGACGCACCTATGTTTCGCTCGTCCTCCCCTGCTATCTGGGCAAGATTCCCAATAGCCTGTGTATTCGCTTGGACATGTAGAAGGGAGTGATGATTTCCCCTGCATTGCCTACATTTGTATGTCGACTTGCACTTGTTGACTCCATGACCAGGTCGCAAGCAGTTGTAGCATAGTGATTTCTCTTTTACAAAGGATCGCCTCTGCATCGCAGACATATCCAAGAACAGCTGACAGTTATACAGAGTGTGTTCTGTTGAATTACATTTGATGCAGCCACTGCCTTCGACCGCAACCATCGATTGTGTGACCCTTTTTGGTTTTTCTGCAGGTGTTGTTGTCTTGCTACCAGTCGCAAACTCCCTTTTACTCAGTTCCAGTTCCTCGCAACGAGAATCCAGAAATTTGAAGAATTCCTCGAGAGTGGGGGAATCTGTGTCCATGCTGCGCTCAATCCACCTACGCCGCGTGTCGGCGTCAAGTTTCTCCAGGGCCAGATAGATGATCCAGCAATCGCGTCCCATCTGGTTGACTGCATCCAATCCGCGAATAATTTCGTTTGCTCCGTCTGACACCTTCCGTAGAATTGATGCATCTACCTTTGTAGTTGTTGGCAGGCTCATAAACTGCTCCAAAAATGAGTTTACAATGTGCCGTGGACGATTGTACCTTTCCTTCAGACGTTCCCAAGCGGTGTTGTAAGCTGTATCCGTAATGGCCAAGTGCCGTACCAAGTTGGCAGCCTCATCAACAATAAGTGTTTTCAAGTGATGGAACTTCTGGGTGTTGGACAAATGTTGCTTGTTGTGAATTGTGCTTTCATAAATGTCTTGAAAAGATGGCCACTCTGTGTAGTTGCCAGAGAACCGTTTGATTTGAATTTTCGGCAATTCACTCAGATTGGAATTCGCCGCATGTACCGAACTTGAATTCGCCAAAGAGACGTCACCACCAACATGAACCGGCGTGCTCGAATGAGCCTGATTTGCAGCCAGTCGCTCAAATAGTTGTTGGTTTTGTTGTAGCAAATTTACAATTGCGTCGCCGTTGGAGTGCAGACCGTTGCTGCCATTCACAATGCCTGTAGATGTACTCGGTTGTAGAGCATCACTTCTGTCCCTGAGAATTGCGTTCGCCCTTAGGTACTTTTCTTCGTAAATTGCGTTATCAATCTCCGGATCGACGTAACCTTCTACCTCCTCGTGGAGAGCAATGCAATCGCCGAACTGGTTGAACTCCTTCCAAACATCGTGGAGAAGTTGTATGCGCGTGGAGATCTCCGCCTGTGTTGCAGATTCCGCTTGCTCAGCCCATGAGAGACAACGTGTGATGTTGCCCTTGAGTCTGGCACGGCTTTTCACCAATGCTTTTAATTGTTCCATAGCAAACAATTACCCTGAGGATCAAAGCACTTCACTAACTGTCCAAGAATCCGGAACGAAGGACCAACAATATGGTCAGAAATAAGAACAAGTTGAGTTGCGTATATGTGGACTGTATTAATTTTATTCTTGCCAGTTGCGAAGCCTATTTGACACTGAATTGAATTTCGCAATATGACGCCGTCTTAGCGGCGTTGCCAGAAACCCAAAAGATATATGTATACATGTTTAATTGTACATAGATTAAAATATAGAATAGAGATGGCATTATGCGCCTATATATTAGAGATGATTAAAGCTGCAAGGGTTCACGAACAGGCAGCGATAGGATATAGTCGGCCGATCCTTATGAAATTTGGTAGGTCGGAATGATTGGCCAAATATAAAACCCATAGGAAATCCCAGCTTCCTAACTTTACAAACACCAAAGTTATGGCATTTCCGATCAATCAGTTATATGGCAGCTCTAGGATATAGTCGGGCGATCCTTATGAAATTTGGTAGGTCGGATTGATTGGCCAAATATAAAACCCATAGGAAATCCCAACTTTGTAACTTTACAAACACCAAAGTTATGGCATTTCCGATCAATCAGTTATATGGCAGCTATAGGATATAGTCGGCCGATCCCGGCCGTTCCGACATATATACTGCGTGCAAAGGAAAGAAGGGTGTGTGCAAAGTTTCAATTCGATATCTTTAAAACTGAGAGACTAGTTCGCGTAGAAACAGACAGACGGACAGACAGACGGACAGACAGACGGACAGACAGACGGACAGACGGACAGACGGACATGGCTATATCAACTCAGGAGGTGATCCTGATCAAGAATATATATACTTTATAGGGTCGGAGATGTCTCCTTCACTGCGTTGCACACTTTTGACCAAAATTATAATACCCTCTGCAAGGGTATAAAAATGTATGGTTAGTTTTTTTAAGTCCTGCTTACTTTGAAACGCTCTTTGTATTTATATCAACAGGATTTTAAAAAAATAGAACAAATGGCGTTTTCGGCAAAATCAATTTATTTTATTCAAAATAGTCTCCTTCTGCTTCAGTACAGCTTTTTGCACGGTCCATAAGCATGTCGGACGAGTGTTTTAGCTCGTTGGCCGATATGGCCGCCAGTATGCCCTGCAGCAATCCTTTTGAATGGCCTCTACGTCTGCATACGCGCAAAGGCAGCCGCGTATCGTACGGTACGATTCGCGAGAATCAACTTCATTTTGTTCCAATGAAGTTAGTATTAATCGTTTTAGAAGCGGCAGAGAGTCAAGATTTGAGATTAGTAGTAAGCTCTAGAAGGTTAGTGATTGTGGATCTACGTTTAATAAATCCGTGTTGACACGGATAAATGATTGATCTACAAAGGTGCTGCAAATGAGGAGTAATGATTTTTTCAAAAAGCTTAGGAATAGCTGACAACTTAGAAACACCTCTATAGTTACTGGCTTCTAACTTGTTACCTTTTACCTTGAAAAGAGGAATAACAAATGATTCCTTCCAAATATTTGGAAATTGGGAAGTTTCTAGAGATAAGGTAAGGTAACTTGTGAAGGGGTTTGCGCAGGGCCTTAACGCAATACCTAAGGAACGCACGCACCCAGGAATACCATCGGGAACTGGCGAATAAACAGGCTTAACACGAAGAAGATCCAAAAGAAGAGAGATTTCTGTTAAAGTGGGGCAGAATATGAGGTTTGACTTGGACATGGTGTAAGAATAAGGCTGTGATGAATAATCTAAAGAAGAGTAAGTCGTTTGAAAAAATTGGGCAAATAAACCGGCTATTGCCTGATCTGTGGTTGCCGTCATGTTTTCGAAGGAAGGAATAGAATTAGATTTACGCTTGGTGTTAACGAAGTTATAAAACTGTTTCGGGTCCTGAGAGAACTGGACCTTACAACGGTTTAAATAACTATTATAACAGTGAGCATTAAGCACGGTAAATCTTGACCGAGCCCGTAAATATCTAGTAAAAACAGATTGAGAACCGGTATTTTTTTATTTCCTAAAAAGTTTTGACTTTACATTTCTTAAGTGTATCAACTCTTTGATAAACCAAGGCGATTTTGTGGAATTTGACGGTTAAAAAATGAGTATATTGCATAAGTAAAGATAAGGCCAACTAAAGCCAGAAATAAAATTATTTAGCCTCAGAAATTTTGCCTTGCGAAAACAATTTATTCGTTTGGTTGATTTTTCTAATTTTTCTTTTATAACTATACCCGTGTCAATTGTAAGTGCTACTCTGGACAGAAACACACTTTGATACAAAACACAAATCAAGGAGGCGATCTCGTGAATTTGCTCTTGCAATCTGATAGGAAAGAAGGAGGTTAGAAGTTAATTTTTTGAAATTGGTATACTTGTTTGGCCTCGGCTAGGAAGTTTGACTCCCACGGGCCCCTTCTTCTTTATCTTAGCCTCGAACTCTTTTATTATTATCTGGCCAAAAGTCGCCCGAGCATATGGCTTCAAAGAGCTTGTTAGGGACAATTATCTTGAAAGATGAAATCGGCCTTAGTTTTGTCTTGTATATAAGACAATTCATCAGAATATGTTTGATCAGGGGAAAGCCGAGAAACGAAAATTTGTTTCTTTAGTGGAACGACTGTCATCACTTGTCCGGCCAGAAAAACCGGCGCACTTAGTGTGCACAATGTTTTCACACAGCCAGCAAGTCATATTAGATTGGTCAGCCCTGATTACGAGGCTGCATTTTTTGCAGAAGCAGACTAAATTATTATTACTCATTCTACGTATTGGAACCACTGTACCAAGAAAAGCAGCGCTGGTGCTGATGCTCGTGCTGTAAAGCTGCCAGCTCAAAGAGATCGCCGAATTCAAATTGATAATGTGAACTTTTTGTCCTTTTTTCCTGTGGTCACTTTAATTCACATTATTTTAGAACTTTCAAGACAAAGAGAGCGGGAGCGTAAATTAGTTAAAGTGCATGCAAAAGCAAAACTAACAAGAAAGGAAAGCTAGCTTCGGGCGGAGCCGAAGTTGAAATACCCTTGCAGAATATTCTGTAAATTATATTCTCCAAAATTATTCATATGATGCATTCTTAGCACTCATAAAATCCAAACTTCCTAACTTAACAAACACCAAAGTTCGGCATTTCCGATCAATCAGTTATATGGCAGCTATAGGATATAGTCGGCCGATCCCTATGAAATTAGGTAGGCCGGATTAATTGGCCAAAAATAAAACCCATAGAAAATCTCATGTAGGAGCGCTTGTCGCTGGCTAAACTTAATTTTCAAAACAAATAAAAATAATCAAAATGCCTAAAAGCAGGCAATTGTTTATGCACTTATCAGTGGCTGTGTAACTGTGCACAAAGTTAATTAGGCTGATTAAACCATGCACAAGATAATTAGGGTCCGTCTGCTGCATAACTTTGGTTATAAAATTAGCAAAGTTTATAATAAATATAATTATTTTTAGGTGTTGAAGAAATAAAAATTCATGGGTAATTTAAGAAGAAAATTTTGAATATTTAAAACTAGAAATGAATAATTAAATTTTTTTAAAGTTTAGAAATACTTAAAATTAATACTGGAAAGAAAAATTACTAGATGGTAGCAGAGTTTAGATCCGCAGGGATGATATCCTTTTTCCAGTGTCAAATGTCACAGTGACCCTGGAGACCCTCGCGGCCTGCGGAAATAGGCCTACAAGCGGGATCCAAACCCTAAGCGCGGTCTATTTGCCGATTGACTCTTGAGATGACCAGTTCACCTTTATCTACAAGCCAAGTTTATTTCTTAACCTCACGTAGACAAGCCGACGCAAGGCTGGTCAACCGCATTTACAACACACCACAAAATACAGTGATTTTCTGCTCAGTTCAGGGTAAATATTAATCTGCAATCAATGACAGACTCGAATTTTGGGTAATTTGGCAATATTTCTTGCAGGCCAACTTCTGAAGTCCCACTGCCTCTGTCGCCGCAAGATTTCTATTTGCGAGAGCCAAAAGCTTGCGAGTGCAGAGCTGAGGAGAGGTGTGGGGCGTAAGCCCAAAAACATACATATTTTTCTTCGGTCCCCAAAATCCAGTTGAGATAAGGAATTTACGATCCAGTTGGGAGTAGGCAGCGGGTAACATCAGCAGCTTCATCATCATTTGAATCCGTCAAAGGGAAATAAATCGAGCTCCGTATGATGACCCCGTAGGCGGAAAAGTGCGGAAAAGTCGGAAATAACCCCTTAACCCCGTCGAGCTCGTGCCTAACCTCTCTTGTGTTAACCCCATCGAGCTCGTGCATAACCTCTTAATGGTGTAAATCGACAAGAAGAAATAACCAAGTGCTACGGCCTGCCTTAAAAAAGGTTATACTCGAAGGAAAACCTGATCGAGTTATATTTTTTGTTTGTTTTTTTCTTCATTTTTATTAGTTAAAAGATCAAGTCGAAATTAATGAAGGCATAATATAAAAGCAAAGCCAGTGAGAGAATGGTGATGTAAAACAATAATATGACAAGAAAAGATCAATGAATAATGAAGAGAAAGTATAAATATCCAAATGGGCAAACTGGAAAAAAAATAATAAAATTATTTTGGCGAAAATAAAAGTGGTGTGTTGTTTGCGTAACCAAAGATAAAAAAACAAACATAAAACCTAATTAACGTACGCAAGACAACAAACAAAAAGAATGCAAAGCAAAACAAATTAAAACAAGAGAGAACGCTATAGTCGAGTGCCTCGACTTTTAGATACCCGTTACTCAGCTAAACAACTTTAGATTTTGCATTAACATAATGTGAATTAAAGTGACCACAGGAAAAAAGGACAAAAAGTTCACATTATCAATTTGAATTCGGCGATCTCTTAGAACTGGCAGCTTTACAGCACGAGCATCAGCACCAGCGCTGCTTTAGCGCAGGCAGCTTTTGTCCTGCACCAGCATACACACATACGCCATTGTTTGACTCAGACCTCCAATTTGGCTAACTTGATTTGATTTGCATAGTTCTTGGGATATAGTTCGGTATTGACAAATGAAAACCATTGCAATTTCCTTTAATAGAAATCCTTATCGAGAATTAACGTTGACTCTGTTGAGCACCTTGGCCAGCTGTTCCAAAGTCATCCGTTAGATGGCGCCATGAAAGGCGGAAATGTAGGCGCTAGCCAGGCTTAAGCGTTTAATGGGTTTTTGGGCTTTAGAGTGGGCGTGACAAACTTTTATTAGAACAATCGATAGGTATTGACGAAACAAATACATATCAATTAAAATTTTCATAATAGCATCAAAACTGTGGCCACAGCTTGTGGATTGTGGGCGTCAGAGGGGGCGTGGCACCATTTCGAAACAAATTTGCGCTCCGTAGGAACTCCTAAAATCTACATGCAAAATGCCAATCTTCTAGCTTTTATAGTTTCCGAGATATCAGCGTTCATACGGACAGACAGACAGACGGACATGGCTAGATCGACTCGGCTAGTGATCCTGAACAAGAATATATATACTTTATAGGGTCGGAAACGCTTCCTTCTACCTGTTACATACTTTTGCACGAATACAATATACCCTTTTACTCTACGAGTAACGGGTATAACAAAAAGAAGGTGTAATATGCAAAAAAAAAAATAAAATTAAAATGTGGTTTAAAAGCTTATATGTAGGTTTACATAAGCCCTCCCCGCAGAATCGCCGAAAGCGCTTTCGACCGACTGGAAATGGAGCGGTAAGTTTACCCAAACCTGTCTTGTTTTTGGATCAACACATGCAAAAAGTAAAGTTAAAGCCAATTAAAAGAAATTTTGTGCCTAAACGGCGATGATTAAAAAACTAACAGAAAACACAATAAAAGAGAATTAATATTGCTAACGTAAACCACTTCTGTTCGCGCCTGAATAAAAATAATACCCGAATTTAAATATACCCTATTTTATTATACTATATTATATATTAACTATATTATTATTATCATACCTTAAAAGAACCTATCATATTATCTTCCCACAGCGCCATTCTCACGATTATTCTCACTACGCTAGATTTTTCTTTGAAATTAAATAAAATTAAACCTTTACATGCCTAAATTAAAATATGGTTTACTAAACCTATTAGAAACTAAATATATTCAGACTCACATGGAGTGTAGATATTATTATTGTTTTTAAATAAAAAAATGAATTTAAAATTAATAACTGCTAGGCATTTACATAATGGGGTATGCAGATCGGTAATATGGTAGGGTATTGAGAAACCGACTTGAACAAGGTATCATAATAAAAAAATATTTTTATTAACTGGAGAATATGATCATGGTTGAAAGGGCTATTACACGTTGCTGTAACAACAAAAACAGCAGCAACATTCAAATCAACATGTTTTAGTGTTTTATTTTCTACTGTCGATCGTTTGGTTACCTTTTCTTATCTTATCTTAATGAGAGTTTGCGAATCCCTTTTCAATCCCGATGAACGCGAGGTCAAATAACTTTATGTATGCAAAGCCAGCAACTGCGAGTAGTACACGTAGAGAAAAGCCCTCCCATTGTCACGAAAGAGCAGAGCCGGTAGCAACGCGTGCTGTGCTACCTCGTAACGACCATCAGCTGGGGACCATAGGATACCCTGGTATTTTATTTAACCGTGATATGCTACACCGAACTTCCTAACTTAACAAACACCAAAGTTATGGCATTTCCGATCAATCAGTTATATGGCAGCTATAGGATATAGTCGGCCGATCCCGGCCGTTCCTACTTATATACTGCGTGCGAAGAAAAGAAGGGTGTGTGCAAAGTTTCAATTCGATATCTTTAAGACTGAGAGACTAGTTCGCGTAGAAAACAGACAGACAGACGGACAGACAGACAGACAGACGGACATGCTTATATCAATTCAGGAGGTGATCCTGATCACTGCGCGTTGCACAGTTTTGACCAAAATTATAATACCCTCTGCAAGGGTATAAAAACAGCACTACGACTTACGACGCACAACTCACAAAAGAAAAACGGCGGGGTTACAAGAAAAGAAAACACAGAACTGAATTACGAAATTAAAAAAAAAATTTGTGCACAAAGATTTGTATTGTAGTTGACTCACGAAGCGAATGGAATTTAAATGTATATTTAAACAAGAAAGGAAAGCTAACTTCGGGCGGAGCCGAAGTTGATATACCCTTGCAGAATACTCTGTAAATTATATTCTCCAAAATAATTCATATGATGCATTCTTAATACTCATAAAAAATCCCAACTTCCTAACTTTAACAAGAGAGAACGCTATAATCGGGTGGTAAAGGGAGTGCGAGGGAGATGGAGATAGAAACTTTGATCACGCATAACTTTTTAACGAATGGTCCGATTTGAAAAATTTCTTCTACATTTCGATAGGTATTGATAAACACAAAAAAACTGCATTTTTACTTTTCCGAAATATTTAAATTTTTAAAATCGTATATAACCGATTGTGGGCGTTAAAGGGGGCGTGGCACCTTTTTGAAACAAACTTGCGCTGCGTAGGAACTCCTAGAATCTGCATGCAAAATGCCAATCTTCTACCTTTTATAGTTTCCGAGATCTCAGCGTTCATACGGACGGACAGACAGACGGACAGACGGACATGGCTATATCGACTCGGCTAGTGACCCTGATCAAGAATATATATACTTTATAGGGTCGGAAACGCTTCCTTCTAGCTGTTACATACTTTTGCACGAATACAATATACCCTTTTACTCTACGAGTAACGGGTATAAAAACACCAAAGTTATGGCATTTCCAAACGTTCAGTTATATGGCAGCTATAGGATATAGTCGGCCGATCCATATGAAATTTGGTAGGTCGGATTAATTGGCCAAAAATAAAACAAACACCAAAGTTATGGCATTTCCGATCAATCAGTTATATGGCAGCTATAGAATATAGTCGGCCGATCCTTATGAAATTTGGTAGGTCGGATTGATTGGCCAAATATAAAACCCATAGGAAATCCCAGCTTCCTAACTTTACAAACACCAAAGTTATGGCATTTCCGATCAATCAGTTATATGGCAGCTATACGATATAGTCGGCCGATCCCGGCCGTTCCGACATATATACTGCGGGCAAAGGAAAGAAAGGTGTGTGCAAAGTTTCAATTCGATATCTTTAAAACTGAGAGACTAGTTTGCGTAGAAACAGACAGACGGACAGACAGACGGACAGACGGACAGACAGACAGACGGACATGGCTATATCAACTCAGGAGGTGATCCTGATCAAGAATATATATACTTTATATGGTCGGAGATGTCTCCTTCACTGCGTTGCACACTTTTGACCAAAATTATAATACCCTCTGCAAGGGTATAATAACTGATACGATGGGACTAAACGAAACCAACTACAAAATCGGAGCGCAGAAAAAAAACACGACCGTTCACAAGTCAAAGACGAATGGGCAAACGCATTTTTCCGAAAAGGAAGAAATCGCACGGTGCCAAATTAGGTAAATACGTGGAGTTGTTAATGGTTCAAATGTGATTTTTGGTCAAATAATCGGTCACAAGCGTCGATCGTGCAACAAACACCAACTTTCATCTTTGCGATTTTTGGACCGAACTCGTCGAATACGGCGCACCAAACGCTTCAAATCTCAAAGGTAGAATACCGCAACAACGTTTTGGCCGGGTGGAAAAAATGCTTTGTGGACAATACCCTGGGAATCATAAAAACAAATTAGCATTGTCTTCACTATTGACTTATCCATCCGCGATTGTTTGGGTTTCGGCTCGTCCGGTGCCCTCCATTTAGCACTCTGGCGTTTCGTCTCGGGATCATATTGGAAACACCACGATTCGTCACCAGTCACAACATTGTAAAGGAAGTTTTTGTTGGTGTTATAATGGGTATTGCCACATTTTGAAATAAACTTGCACTGCGTAAGAAAACTTAGTATCTTCGTGTGAATTCCCAAATCTCTACCTCATCTATTTTCGAGATCTCTACCTTTTTAGCGCGGTTGAATACAAATTAGTCTTATGTTGCTTAATAAACAACATAAAGTAGGTACCTTAAGTGTATGTGTAGTGTCAGGTCCTAATAGTTAAGGAATAGTAAGGAAACTTTGTGGCAAACATCAGCGCGTGTGCTAAAAACAGAGACATACGCGCGTAAGTGTATACTTCTGTCCTTTTGTTTACTGAACCCGTTTTCTTAACTAGTGGGACCTGACATTACAAAGCTTCTGTTTCCTACTTTGAAGATATTGATTAAGCAACATAAAGTTAATTTTTATTTTTGGCAAACCGCGACGGAAGCTTCATAATACCTTTACATTCTAATTTCATTCAAAAGTTTGCAACGCAGTGAAGGAGAAAGGACCCTATAAAGTATATATATTCTTGATCAGCATCACCAGGAGAGTCGATCTAGCCATGTCCGTCCGTCCATCCGTCCCTCTGTCGGTCCGTCCGTCCGTCCCTACGCAAACTAGTCCCTCAGTTTTATAGATATCTGCTCTAAAAATGTTCCCAAAAGTTGCCTTTCAATTGCAGGTAGTATATAAGTCGGAACCAGCCGGATCGGTCGACTATATTATTTAGCTCCAATAGGAACGAAAACAAATTTTTATACCCTTGCAGAGGGTATTATAATTTTGGTCAAAAGTGTGCAACGCAGTGAAGGAGACATCTCCGACCCTATAAAGTTTGGTGTTTGTTAAGTTAGGAAGTTGGGATTTTCTATGGGTTTTATTTTTGGCCAATCAATTCGACCTACCAAATTTCATAAGGATCGGCCGACTATATCCTATAACTGTCATATAACTGATTGATCGGAAATGCCATAACTTTGGTGTTTGTTAAGTTAGGAAGTTGGGATTTTCTATGGGTTTTACTTTTGGACAATCAATCCGACCTATCAAATTTCATAAGGATCGGCCGACTATATCCTATAGCTGCCATATAACTGAACGATTGGAAATGCCATAACTTTGGTGTTTTTATACCCGTTACTCGTAGAGTAAAAGGGTATATTGTATTCGTGCAAAAGTATGTAACAGCTAGAAGGAAGCGTTTCCGACCCTATAAAGTATATATATTCTTGATCAGGGTCACTAGCCGAGTCGATATAGCCATGTCCGTCTGTCCGTCCGTATGAACGCTGAGATCTCGGAAACTATAAAAGCTAGAAGATTGGCATTTTGCATGCAGATTCTAGGAGTTCCTACGCAGCGCAAGTTTGTTTCAAAAAGGTGCCACGCCCCCTTTAACGCCCACAATCGGTTATATACGATTGTAAAAATTTTAATATTTCGGAAAAGTAAAAATGCAGTTTTATTGTGTTTATCAATACCTATCGAAATGTAAAATTTTTCAAATCGGACCATTCGTTAAAAAGTTATGCGTGATCAAAGTTTCTATCTCCATCTCCCTCGCACTCCCTTTACCCTGAGTAACGGGTATCTGATAGTCGGGGCACCCGACTATAGCGTTCTTCTCTTGTTAAAGTTAGGAAGTTGGGATTTTTTATGAGTATTAAGAATGCATCATATGAATAATTTTGGAGAATATAATGTACATAATATTCTGCAAGGGTATATCAACTTCGGCTCCGCCCGAAGTTAGCTTTCCTTTCTTGTTAAAAATATAACTGTTTGGGAAAAGACAACAAAAATGCCACCCTTAGGTTATGTAATAATAACGCTTTTAATTTTATAAGTTTATGTACGTGTCGTGTTTATTCTGCCAGTCGAATCTGCACTGCTGCAGCCGAAAGCCTGGCTTCATATTTTAATTCGGGTTTTACAAATGTAGTCGCTGAATAGGTAGCGCGACAGCTTAGCGACATAAGGCAAATATAAAGAGGAGAGCGCAAGAGCGCTGCAGGTTCAGCCATACACCTATGCGCACTAGATTAGGCGCTGGCGGGCTGCTCCGAACATACTCCCCCCGTTGGAGGAAGTAGGGCTCCAACTAAATGGGAATCGATGGGCAGAACGGCTAACTTGGCGACGGCTCTCTTGACCCAGCTGCCATTTCAAGGGTGGAAGGTTGTCCTCCTTCAGCAACACGATGCTTCCGACATTGATGTTGGATGTTTCGACGCGCCACTTGCTCCTTTCTTGGAGCAAGGATAGAGACTCGCTGCTCCACCGCTTCCAGAATTGCTGCTGCATCTGTGTCACCCTTTGCCATCTGCTGAGGCGACCTTCTCGGAGATGCGTGATATCATGCTCAGGAAACCTTGTGTAGCTGGAGCCTTTCAGGAAGACTTTCAGCGTTTTCTGAAATTGGACAGAGTGGACGGGAGTTAAGGATAGCAGAAATCTCTTAAGCGAGAGTTCTCAATTCATCGAGGCCCAAGATGGAAGCACCGACGACTCTATAAAAGTGAAATTTGGCCGATTTAACAGCCGCCTCCCATAAACCACCGAAATGTGGGGCACGCGGAGGTATGAACTTCCAATCAATCCCATCAGCTATGCAGGAGGAAGCTATCGAAGCCGTGTGGGGTTTGCTCAGAAATATATCCTTAAGCTCGGTTAGCTCGCTCTTAGCGCCGACAAAGTTCGTCGCATTGTCACTCCAAATAGTGCGCGGAGTGCCTCTCAGGCCGGTGAATCTTCTCAACGCTGCCATGAAAGAATCCGTTGTGAGATCCTGGACGACTTCCAAATGCGTGGCCTTCGTAGAGAAGCAGACAATGACGGCGATGTAGCCCTTGTGAGGTGCCTTGTTGCGGGCCTCTGCCTTGTGATAAAATGGTCCACAATAATCCCCTCCCGTGGTATGAAATGCTGGGTATGCTGGTATGAAATGCTGGCTGCCCATAACGTGCTCTCAAGTGACAGGCTTCATCCGAAAACATCTGACGCATTTGTTGATGACGGTAGCCACGAACTTTCGTCCTCCAATTGGCCAACACCTTTGCCTTAATGTGGCAAGTAACGCTTGCGATCCTGCGTGCAAGTATTTTATATGAAAATATACGATGATTGCCTTGGTAACTGGATGATCCTTGGGTAACAATATCGGATGCTGAGTATCGTAGTCCAGGTTTGCATTCTGAAGTCTTCCACCAACGCGAAGTAATCTATCGGAGCCGATTATTGGTGTCAGCGAAATCAGCTTGCTCTTCTGTGGACACGGCCTGTCCTGGCTAAGACATCCATACTACTTGGCTAAGTGAACCTGTTGGATGCTCCTCAGAAGAAGTACGGTCCCCGAATTGAGCTCTGTTTCGATTTTGCTCTGAAATTCGAAATGAACCGATAAATGTACGCAAATACACGCTGCAACTTATGAAAAGAGTTAAGGAATTTGCAGTTGATCGAAATGTCAGTGCAAACAGTTCCAATTAGAGCTGCAGAACGACGTTCTGGAAGATCCTTAACTGCATTTGGAAGAGAGGGCCATTTTGACGAGCTTTACAGCAGGAATGGAGGCCCGTTAACCCACAGGGAGTGCTCCAGCAATTCTCTCGGGGTACAGCCTCGCGATACGACATCCGCCGGATTTAAGCTTGTTGGAACATTGTGCCAAGTCATGCCTTTTGTCATCTCCTGAATTTTCGCGACTCTGTTGGAAACAAATACGTTGAAATCCCTCGGAAGCTGCCGAATCCACGCCAGTACGATAGACGAGTCTGACCAGCAATGAAAGTCGCATTCGGAATCGATGGTTTCCTTGACGCTTACGATAAGCTCCGCCAATAAAAGCGCTGCCGACAACTCCAATCTTGGCCTTTAAAGGGGCCACTCTCGACTTGGCGCAGAGTAAATAGACCTTTGGTTTTCCATTGGTCTCCGACCGCAAGTATAAACACGCTCCATAAGCCGCTATGCTAGCATCGCAGAATCCATGCAACTGGTTGCATTAGGAATCGTGAAAATTTCAATTTTGGGCGATCGATAACTGAGAGGTCAACTCCCCCCATGACGAAAGAATAGGCTCTGGTAATGTGTCATCCCAATCCACGTTAGCATTCCATAGGGATTGCAAAAAGATCTTGGCCTTTGTGACAATCGGTGTTATTAAACCGAGCGGATCATAAAATTTGGCTATTGTTAAAAGTGCAATACGCTTGGTGACTCGATGATTTGCAGATAATTGAGAAAAGTTGAACAGAAGTTGGTCAGAAGAAGGATCCCAGGCTAATCCCAGCGCCTTGGTAACAGCTGATCCGTCGATTCCTCCTCATCATAAGAGAGCTGATGCATGGCTCTTATAGCCAAAAAAGCAGCTGGCTTGGTACCATAAGTCACCGTGTTTAGTTTGTAAACACTCAACTCATCCGTAAACTTCTCTCGCCAAACAATACACTGCAAAAAGTCATCCGGGTGCGACACACGCACGCAGCGGTACATCTTGCAGATGTCTCCACAGAGGGCAACTTTAAAAAATCTGAAGCGAAGCAGAATGTTAAAGATTTTTTTCTGAATTGTTGGCCCTGCAAGAAGCAAGTCGTTCAGAGAGCTGCCAGAAGTAGTTCTAGCAGACCCATCGAAGACGACCCGAAGCTTTGTTCTCGTACTTTCCTGCTTATGTACACAATGGTGTGGCAGGAAGAATTGTGGTACTGTTGGATCCTTTGGTGCGAGAGACATGTGGCCTAAGTCGATGTACTCCTGGAGAAAAGCCGAATACTGAGCTTTGAGAACAGGGTTTCTATCAAGCTTAGCTTCCAAACTCCTAAAACGACGACGAAGACAGACTTATGATTTGGAGTATTCGACATCCCACCAGAAACGATACAACCAAGTGTGGTGCTTTGGAGTGTTATCCAAATGTATTTGCCCCATAGCAATTATTTCGAAAAACAGACCATCGCCAATTAACAAGTCGATTCGTTGTGATTGGTTGAAATAAGGGTCAGCGAGCGAAATGTTTTGTGGTATCCTCCATCCTGATGTATTTATGTTGAAATTCGTGATACTGTGAGTCACAACAGCTGTGAATGACGCACGATAGCCTGCATCCCTTGATTGCGCAAAAATATCCACTGATTTATCAGAGTTCATAGAGGACTCACCGATCCCAGAAATGAGTGTATGCGAATGCCTATATTTCAAATTTAACTGGCTGGCTAGGCGCGTAGTTATGAAGTTTAATTGAGAAGCAGAATCTAAGATTGCTCGACAGGGCATAAATGAACCAACCCTATTTTTTACATAGACAATAGCAGTTGGCAGCAACACGTAATTTATTGGCACAATATTTGAAGCATTTGATGGAGGGTGCGATACCTGACGATCAGGTTGTGAGCATGACACTAGTGCTGATGAAGTAAATGGTGATGGCTGACAGCTCGAGAGTGGGTCTGATGATGGATTTATGCACATTTTTTCCCACCTGATGGCCTGGTGTTTGCGTTACCAAGGCTTGATCCAAATTTTCCATCATCCTACACCTCCTCTCCAAAAACGACTCCATAGCAGCCCAGTAAGATAATTCAGCGATTGGCAAATCCTCTTCCCATTTTTCCCGAGTCCGTTGATCCAGCTTGTGGACGACGATATGAATCAGTAATCCATCCAAAATTTGCTGTGTAGTGGCCAGCGTATGGATTGCCCGAAGATCTGCGTTCATAGAATCGCTGAGCTCACGAAGACCCTTGGCAGATCCCTTCTCGACATCTTTTAAACCAAATATTACCTGAGATGTGCCAGAATATGTAAAACTTTGTTATCAAATCGATTTATAAGCAGATTCAAAGCTTTTTATAATTGGCATTTGAAGGTTTGAGCCTCCAGAGCCACGCCGCCTAGACTAGACCGTAAATATTGCAGCTTTTCAATGTCGCTTAGCTCTTCATCATTTCCAATGACCGCGGTAAACGTTGCGAGAAAATCCGGCCACTCAGCATAAGATCCATGAAAACGAGCAATCTCCAGGTTGGGTAATCGAGGCTTCCGTGTCCGAAAAGAAAGATCAGCATGGTGGTTGATGTCTATAGATGTGGAGTTGGCAGCTGTGGTACCCGACAATTGCAATTTGCGCTGAGCCGCTAAGCCTCTATTGAGCCTTGCCTTCACATCCATAAAAAACTCAGAAAATTCCAATCGCCTATCACCCGAAGTCTCCTTTAAATCCAGCCTTTCCAGCGACTCAGTTGTTAAATAAAATTTCATCGCGTTTGTTTGCCGCAGAATTGATTGCACTTGTGCGCGAATCAATTCTATGTCATTTGGCGCGTCATTTTGAGGCCGAACCGCGTTTTCTGGAGCAGCCATTTCTTAGTCGCACACAAAAAATAAAAGAAAAATGTCCGAACCTTTTAACTTTTGCCGCGAAAAATGCGCGGCACCAAACGTCGTCGAAAACGCAACGGAACTTTGTTGTTGTTGTTCCGCCTTATAACAGCGGACTTAAAATTGTGTATGTGTATGCACTATGCACTTTTAGAATAGTTAAATGTTATTCACCTTTTGTTTATAATTTGCAGCACAACACTGTTTTGATTTTTTGACAGCGCGAAATATACGAAAAGATCAAACGCCTGCCGGCTTTTCACAGCGCGAAATGTAAAAACTCAAACGGCCAGCTGTGTGCACTTGTATGTAAGTCCATGTGTTTGTGACCGAATGCCCGCAAACGATAGCGAAACGAAAATATATTGTTTAAACGATATTATTGCAGACGGCAAATAAAAGAGCGATCACGTCGGGGTCACCAAAATGTTTGGGGGAAGACAACAAAAATGCCACCCTTATGTTATGTAATAATAACACTTTTTAATTTAATCAGTTTATGTATGAAGCGCAAAAGCTTAGCGAGATAAGGCAAAAAACAAGGGAGAACGCTATAGTCGGGTGACCCGACTATCAGATACCCGTTACTCAGGTAAAGGGAGTGCGAGGGAGATGGAGATAGAAACTTTGATCACGCATAACTTTTTAACGAATGGTCCGATTTGAAAAATTTCTTCTACATTTCGAGAGGTATTGATAAACACAATAAAACTGCATTTTTACTTTTCCGAAATATTTAAATTTTTAAAATCGTACATAAGCGATTGTGGGCGTTAAAGGGGGCGTGGCACCTTTTTGAAACAAACTTGCGCTGCGTAGGAACTTCTAAAATCTACATGCAAAATGCCAATCTTCTAGCTTTAATAGTTTCCGCGATCTCAGCGTTCATACGGGCAGACAGACAGACAGACAGACAGACAGACAGACAGACAGACAGACAGACGGACAGACGGACATGGCTAGATCGACTTGGCTAGTGATCCTGATCAAGAATATATATACTTTATAGGGTCGGAAACGCTTCCTTCTAGCTGTTACATACTTTTACTCTACGAGTAACGGGTATAATAAAGAGGAGGACGCAAGAGCGCTGCAGGGTCAGCCATACACCTATGCGCAATAGACTAGGCGCTGGCGGGCTGCTCCGAATAGCAGCTATAGGATATAGTCGGCCGATTAAATTTGGTAGGTCAATTAATCCGAAAATAAAACCCATAGAGAATCCCAACTTCTTAACTTAACAAATACCAAAGTTATGACATTTCCGATCAATCAATTGTATAGTCGGCCGATCTTATATACTGCGTGCAAAGGAAAGAAGGGTGTGTGCAAAGTTTCAATTCGATATCTTTAAAACTGAGATACTAGTTTGTGTAGCAACAGACAGACGGACGGACGGACATGCTTATATCAACTCAGGTGGCGATCCTGATCAAGAATATATATACTTTATAGGGTCGGAGATGTCTCCTTCACTACGTTGCACACTTTTGAATAATTATAATTATAATAATTATAATTATAATACCCTCTGCATGGGTATAAAAAGTAACTGAAGAAAAGTTTGAAAAATACGAAAAAAAATTGTCGTTTCTATTATTTTTTCCATGACTGTATATACCCTATATATATTTATAGGGTCGGAAATGTCTCCTTCACTGCTTTGCAAACTTTATAATACCCTCTGCAAGGGTATAAAAAATAATAACGAAAACGAATCATTACGAGTATAAGAAAGTTATAGAAGCTTGGGAAAAGAAAATCCTGAGCAAGCCGACGAAGAAAATTCCGTCAAAAATCGAGGAAATAAAAATCGTTATAATATAATGGACATTGTTCATAACGGTATATACTTTGTTTATACAGATACATGAATTAATAACTTGTGCTGTGTTTTGTGTAAATAAGTGGTAAAACGTGCGTCCTATTTAGTTCTTAAAAATTGTGCATTACAATGTTTAGGTAAAGTTTTAAGTGCTTTCCCCCGGTTGCCCCCTAATGATGTTTATATCCTTTTTTTATTAATATTTCAAGATTATAAAAATGTTTTTTTTTGTACCATTAAAAAATGCAACCTTACCTCATATATTTTAGCAGCTCTTTCTAGGAGGAAGCACTTTATTGTTCTGTGTCTATGTGTGCTTAGTTGTGGTTGTAGTTTGTTTTTGATGTGTGTTTTATGATTTATGTTTTTAGATTATTTTGTCGTTTTATTAATGTATGAAACAAATACCTACTACCAGTATTCTCGAAAGCATGTTTTTAGCATTTGGCAGAATAAATGCGGCACTCAACCCCAAGGAATTAAAAATGTGCTGGATGCTTTAATTAAGGATCTTAAAAACTCAGGATATGAGCTGGATGTGGAGGAATTAAAAAAACAAATATCCTACATTTGTAAGAAGATCACATTGTTTTGGCAAAATGTTAAACGGACAGAATCAACGATTATCAAAAACAAGAAAGGAAAGCTAACTTCGGCGGAGCCTTGCAGAATACTCTGTAAATTATATTCTCCAAAATTATTCATATGATGCATTCTTAATACTCATAAAAAATCCCAACTTCCTAACTTTAAAAACACCAAAGTTATGGCATTTCCAATCGTTCAGTTATATGGCAGCTAAAGGATATAGTCGGCCGATCCTTATGAAATTTGATAGGTCGGATTGATTGGCCAAGAATAAAACCCATAGAAAATCCCAACTTCCTAACTTAACAAACACCAAAGATATGGCATTTCCAATCGTTCAGTTATATGGCAGCTATAGGATATAGTCGACCGATCCTTATGAAATTTGATAGGTCGGACTGATTGGCTAAAAATAAAACCCATAGAAAATCCCAACTTCCTAACTTTACAAACACCAAAGTTATAGCATTTCCGATCAATCAGTTATATGGCAGCTATAGGATATAGTCGGCCGATCCTTATGAAATTTGGTAGGTCGGATTGATTGGCTAAAAATAAAACCCATAGAAAATTCCAACTTCCTAACTTTACAAAACACCAAAGTAATGGCATTTCCGATCAATCAGTTGTATGGCAGCTATAGGATATAGTCGGCCGATCCCGGCCGTTCCGACATATATACTGCGTGCAAAGGAAAGGGTGTGTGCAAAGTTTGAACTCGATAGCTTTGAAACTGAGAGACTAGTTTGCGTAGAAACAGACAGACGGACAGACGGACATGGCTATATCAACTCAGGAGGTGATCCTGATCAAGAATATATATACTTTATGGGGTCGGAGATGTCTCCTTCACTGCGTTGCACACTTTTGACCAAAATTATAATACCCTCTGCAAGGGTATAAAAATTGCATCGAAAAAACATTCTAAAAACAAGAGAGAACGCTATAGTCGGGTGCCCCGACTATCAGATACCCGTTACTCAGGTAAAGGGAGTGCGAGGGAGATGGAAATAGAAACTTTGATCACGCATAACTTTTTAACGAATGGTCCGATTTGAAAAATTTCTTCTACATTTCGATAGGTATTGATAAACACAATAAAACTGCATTTTTACTTTTCCGAAATATTTAAATTTTCAAAATCGTATATAAGCGATTATGGGCGTTAAAGGGGGCGTGGCACCATTTGAAACAAACTTGCGCTGCGTAGGAACTTCTAAAATCCACATGCAAAATGCCAATCTTCTAGCTTTTATAGTTTCCGAGATCTCAGCGTTCATACGGACAGACAGACAGACGGACAGACGGACATGGCTAGATCGACTCGGCTAGTGATCCTGATCAAGAATATATATACTTTATAGGGTCGGAAACGCTTCCTTCTAGCTGTTACATACTTTTGCACGAATACAATATACCCTTTTACTCTACGAGTAACGGGTATAACAAGAGAGAACGCTATAGTCGGGTGCCCCGACTATCAGATACCCGTTACTCAGGTAAAGGGAGTGCGAGGGAGATGGAGATAGAAACTTTGATCACGCATAACTTTTTAACGAATGGTCCGATTTGAAAATTTTCTTCTACATTTCGATAGGTATTGATAAACACAATAAAACTGCATTTTTACTTTTCCGAAATATTTAAATTTTTAAAATCGTATATCAGCGATTGTGGGCGTTAAAGGGGGCGTGGCACCTTTTTGAAACAAACTTGCGCTGCGTAGGAACTCCTAGAATCTGCATGCAAAATGCCAATCTTCTAGCTTTTATAGTTTCCGAGATCTCAGCGTTCATACGGACAGACAGAAAGACGGACAGACGGACATGGCTATATCAACTAAGGAGGTGATCCTGATCAAGAATATATATACTTTATAGGGTCGGAGATGTCTCCTTCACTGCGTTGCACACTTTTGACCAAAATTATAATACCCTCTGCAAGGGTATAAAAAGTTGGTTAAAACTAATGATTTCAGAAAGAAAATTGTCTTACCACAAAACCTGTAAAATTACCGCTATTAATTAATGTTAATCAATGATATTTCCATTAATCCGAACTATTTATTAAGTTTTCAAATAAAATAATAACAATTGCAAGTTTACTTAGGACTACCATCGAAATGGTTATTAAAATACGAAAAACACACAAAAATCCAGAGTCCAAGGATATTGGTTAATTAAATATGTTTAAATTTCTATAACCATGAAAATGTTATATCAACTATGCATAGTAGCGTTACCCTAAAATAGTAAATATACAATTTAAAATGTTTAATACTTCTTCTAATTATAAAACTAAAATAGTTCGAGTTTTATATCCATAAATCTCTTAACAACTTCAGTTAATTTGTATACCCTTGCAGAGGGTATTATAATTTTGGTCAAAAGTGTGCAACGCAGTGAAGGAGACATCTCCGACCCTATAAAGTATATATATTCTTGATCAGGATCACCTCCTGAGTTGATATAGCCATGTCCGTCTGTCCGTCTGTCCGTCCGTCCGTCTGTCCGTCTGTCTGTTTCTACGCAAACTAGTCTCTCAGTTTTAAAGCTATCGAGTTGAAACTTTGCACACAGCCTTCTTTCCTTTGCACGCAGTATATATGTCGGAACCTGGATCGGCCGACTATATCTTATAGCTGCCATATAACTGATTGATCGGAAATGCCATAACTTTGGTGTTTGTAAAGTTAGGAAGTTGGAATTTTCTATGGGTTTTATATTTGGCCAATCAATCCGACCTACCAAATTTAGGAAGTTGGGATTTTCTATGGGTTTTATTTTTGGCCAATCAATCCGACCTACCAAAGTTCATAAGGATCGGCCGACTATATCTTATAGCTGCCATATAACTGAACGATTGGAAATGCTATAACTTTGGTGTTTTTAAAGTTAGGAAGTTGGGATTTTTATGAGTATTAAGAATGCATCATATGAATAATTTTGGAGAATATAATTCACAGAGTATTCTGCAAGGGTATATCAACTTCGGCTCCGCCCGAAGTTAGCTTTCCTTTCTTGTTTTTATATAAATATAATATTTATCTTTTAACATGTTTTTGTTCTTAACCAGCACCATTGATGAAGGATTTTCGTATAATACAGTATTTATTTTCGTATAATAGCGTTTCAAATATAATCGTATAACAAATTCTTAACCTGACCTTCTTCTGTGTATGTCAAATGCCTTGGAGAGTAGTTGAACGGTTTGCCTTGTCAAAATTTAGTTTTATTTTCCATTTGACTGAAGACATCTATGTCCGTTTCGCATTCGAATAAAACTTATCAAAAATGTTAAGATTTTCCTTCTAGCTAATACATACTTTGGCTTAGAACTACCAATGTTTAATTAATTTTATTTTGGCTATACTCAAAAATTTTTTGAAGACCACTATTTACTTTAAAATTATTAGTCACTCTACAATTTCTTTCTTTTTTTTAATCACTTCTGTTCGATTTAAACCTACTACTGTTTAAGCAATCATTTTAAAAACTTGGATCATTAGAGCATTCATTTTCAATAATTCTATCATTTGATCAATCATTATACCCTTGCAGAGGGTATTATAATTTTGGTCAAAAGTGTGCAACGCAGTGAAGGAGACATCTCCGACCCCATAAAGTAAATATATTCTTGATCAGGATCACCTCCTGAGTTGATATAGCCATGTCCGTCTGTCCGTCTGTCTGTCTTAAAGTCTCTCAGTTGTAAAGCTATCGAGTTCAAACTTTGCACACACCCTTCTTTGCTTTGCACGCAGTATATATGTCGGAACGGCCGGGATCGGCCGACTATATCCTATAGCTGCCATACAACTGATTGATCGGAAATGCCATAACTTTGGTGTTTGTAAAGTTAGGAAGTTGGAATTTTCTATGGGTTTTATTTTTAGACAATCAATCCGACCCATCAAATTTCATAAGGATCGGTCGACTATATCCTATAGCTGCCATATAACTGAACGATTGGAAATGCCATATCTTTGGTGTTTGTTAAGTTAGGAAGTTGGGATTTTCTATGGGTTTTATTTTTGGCCAATCAATCTGACCTACCAAACTTCATAAGAATCGGCCGACTATATCCTATAGCTGCCATATAACTGAACGATTGGAAATGCCATAACTTTGGTGTTTTTAAAGTTAGGAAGTTGGGATTTTTTATGAGTATTAAGAATGCATCATATGAATAATTTTGAAGAATATAATTTACAGAATATTCTGCAAGGGTATATCAACTTCGGCTCCGTCCGAAGTTAGCTTTCCTTTCTTGTTAAGCATTCAATTCGTGTTATTATAAATAGTTTAACTTTTTATAAAATAATAATACTAGCTTTAAATATTTATTAGGTATACAAAAAAAACGATGGATAAATAAAAATGAATATCTGCATAATATTTGATATGATGTTATTCGTATTTACTTTAAATATTTTAAGTCATTAGATCAAAATTTAATATATTTGAATAAAAATTAAATTTAATATTTCCATTTTAAAGTTAATAAAAACAGCCATGGATAAAAAATAAAGCGACATATATTTAATTAAATATCCTTTAAATATATTCAATTTAAATAAACTTCGCTTTGTTTTTGCTTAACAATCATAGTATATTCAAATATATTAAACTTTATTGAAATATTTTTAAATTTAATCAAGTAGTTTTATATGTTTTGTACTAAAAGTTATGTTTTTAGCTTTAATTTGCTTATTCGTGCAATTCTATTTTTAGATTTCTACGCTCTCCACTTAGTGCAAGCGGAGAGAGCGGAATTTTCGTCGCCACCAAAAAACGAGCTGCATATTGCAAAACCAATGTATGGGCGTTACGCATCTTAGTGATTATATTGGTCTTTGGTCCTACGTTGCTCAAGCGGAACAGTCGCCACATGACCAGTTTTACCGAAGAAACAGGCCTCCATTTGCATCGAAGTGCTTCTTCCACGAAAAACTTTCGTTGGATTTGGCTCGTCTTCGAAGACCCACACGGTCGATTTCTGTTTTGTTTCCGGCTCATAAACATAGATCCATGATTCGCCACCTGTGACGATCTTAAAAACGTCTTTTTAAACACCTCGATTGTATTTTTTCAAATTTTTTTTGCAGCAATCCACACGAGTCTTTTTTGGAGCGATTGTCAAATTGTGCGGGATCCAACGAGAACAAATTTTTTTTACGACCAAGTGTTCATTCAATATCGAATGTATACTGGTGGAAGAAATGCCCAAGGATGCCTCTATCTCATGGTATGTCACATGACGATCTTGCATTATCAGTTCATGCACGGCGTCAATGTTCTCTGGAACAACGACTGTTTTTGGACGACCTTCACGACCTTCGTCTTCGAGCGAGCTTCGGCCACGATTGAATTCATTATACCAGTTTTTCACAGTGCTATAAGATGGTGCTCCATCGCCATACAAAGATTTAAGTTCATCGATGCACTCTTGTCGTGTTAATTCACGTTGAAAGCCGTGAAAAAGGATTGCGCGAAAATGTTCACGAGTTAATTCCATTTTCCGCCAAGTTGATTTTTTGAAGACACTGTAAACAACACAAATTATGGCCGTACGTCAAAACGTTCTGAGCACGTTTCTGCTAAAACATGTCAAACTTCCCAATGAAAACGTCAGATGGCGCCAGGCAACACTTAGTATGGCCTAGACCAGAAATATATATAGCAGCCCTCGAACTATCCCAAGAGGGAAAACCAATACCATTTATTTAAAAAACCTTAAGTTAAACGGAACAAATTTATGCAACGAATAAGAAAGAACTTTTAGCCATAGTATGGGCTCTTAAAAATCTCAGAAATTATTTATGTGGTGTGATAGGAATTGAAATCGGAACTGATCATCAACCATTATTCTTCGCAATCAGATAACAGATAAGAATCCTAACATCGAAATGACACGCTTGTATTCTTTTATAGAGAGTTTTACACCAAAAGTTATTTATAAACCAGGCACGACAAATGTAGTTGCAGACGTATTATGTCGAATTCAGATAAATAATTTGTCCGATAGAGATCAGTCAGAACAATCCGAGTCTGAGCAAAACACTTTACATTCACCAGAAAGTAATTTCGAAAACAATTTTGAAAAAACTAATAAACTGGTTAAACCAGTTCATGATTCAGCTATTAATACCAAAAGCTAGGTTTACTATTCATGAATCAATTAATACATTTAACAAAACCAGACATATAATAGAGTAGAACACGCCAGTAAATCTAATATCAATCTTTAGAAAATATCTTCAACCAAATAACACAATGGGAATACATTGCACTCTCGAAGACTTTTATATAATTCAAAAACATTTTTTTTTATTTTTGAGTTTTTCTGGCTCGTGGTCAACAATTGAAAAAATGTTTAAGCAAAAGTTTTTAAATTTTATTTTTTCCAATATATTTCGGTTGCACTTCGGCAACCGTCTTCAGGGCAACTATAATCAACATAAAAACACATAAAATAACATAAATTTAGACAATGAAAAACAAATTTTTAAAAATTATTACACCTACATAATTTTACACGTCTGCAGCGTCGGACGTGGAGATTAATACTAGTTGTTATTAAGTAAGAGTCTATAAATGTGAGCGCAATTTTCAACGTATGTTTTGTAGTTCAGTCTTATGCTTGTGGGTGTGTTTGTTATATGTAACATTTCTATGGTAAAGCGTTTTTTTTGTAATGTTGTTCTTGTTCCAAAATAGTCGTTGCTTCAAAATTTGGTGAGTGACCGCTGGTTTTACAGTGCTGTTTTTTGTATATTAGCTTGGTGTCATAATTTGAAGTCTGATCTGTGTTGTGATATTCGAGTTTTTAGTTTTGGATTTAGTTGTTCCTACATACATATATACTGTCACATTTTTCATTTATATCTCCATTGCATGGTATTTTATTTACAACATTGTTTTTGTCAAACATTTGTATTTTGGACTTGGTCTTATTGAATATTGGTCGCAGGGTATTGTTGGGGTTCTGTGCCATTGTTATTTTTTGTTTTTGTAAAATTCTGACTTTTTAAGGCGTTCTGATGGTCTTGGTATATATGTACATATGTTACGGACATGCATTGTGAAGGTTCTCTACATTTTGTTTTTTGTTCCATGTTTTGGTGTCTTTTAATTAATGTTCTAATTAGACGGTTTGGGAAGTCGTTGTCTTTTAAAATTTGTCTTATTTCATTTTTGGTTTCTTCATGAAAAATTTTGTCCGAAATGGTTAGCATCCGTTGTATACAACCTACTGCTGTACTGATAATCATTGTTTTAGGGTGTTGGGAGTTAAAGTTAATGATTCGTCCTGTTGCTGTTGGTTTTTTGTACCACTTAAGTTTTAGAATATTCCCCTGTCTATGAACCATTGAGTCCAAATATGCTAGACCTCCATCTTCTTCCTGTTCCAGTGTGTCAAGTGTGTTTTGTATTTCGTCTTATTTTACTATTGCGAATAAATCATCCACATACTTCGTCAAAAGTCTTGGTTTATGTCTTAGTTTTTTCAAAGTGTTGTCTAATAGCTCTTCTATTACTATGTCTGCAATTATTGGTGAACCAGGGGATCTCATCGGCATTCCTTTTGGTTGTGTGTACATATATGTATATCGTCATTAAATTTAAAATATCTGTTGTCTTGTATGCAAAATTGTACTATGTCCATAAAAATTTTTTTTGGCATATTTGTATGTTCTTTTATTTTTGTCCATTTTTCTCTAATTGTGTCTAGTGCAAGGGAAATAGTAAGAAAAGTCCGTGTGTTTAAAAGAAAATTTTACCAATAAATTTCCTTACACAGAAAATTCCTCCAAGATATAGAAAACGAGGAAGACACGGCTATAATTATTGAGGAAACTCACAGTCGAGCCCATAGAGGACTTGATGAAAAAAATGTAGACTCTATTATTGGCCAAAATTGTTCGATAAACTAAAACAATTTATAAAAAATTGAACAATCTGCAACAAAAACAAATATAAATACCTATAGGAGAAGCTCCTATACCAATCGCGGAGGGTGAAAACCTTCACATTGATATTTATTATGCAAATAATCAAATATTCATAGCTTGCATAGATTCATATTCATACCAGAACTAACTGGCTTAAATACAATAAGTATATGAGTTCAAACATTAAACTAATCTCACAGCTCAATATCGAAGCCGACATTAATTGGTGTGCTATTGCTCTGAAAAATGGACTCGTGGCAACACCAAAAGTCCCAAGACCACAAGGGATAAATGTAACCAGACTCACCAATAGAAAACTAATCTGCAATTTGAACAGCTTATTTTGAAAAAGAGACGCCTGCTTGGAAATCCAGAAAATCGCCGTCTTTAAAGTAACATCGTAAAAAAGCTACCCGCAGACTTACCAAAGTTTTGAAGCATAAAGAAGACAAAGCGAGACCAGTACCGATACCAGCAAGTACGAGGAATTCTACGTGAAAAGCTTATACAAATCCAAGCTATCCGATCGAAGCAGTCATTCCTATAGGGAACTCATAAAGTAAGTTGATTCGCAGCAACGAAGACAGAGCTGAATGATTTGCCTTACTCCTACGAAATGATTTCCAGTATGAGTCAACCACCTTTTTTCCGGCAACTGAATGAGCCACTGAATCCAAAAAGGCTCTGGTCGGCGACTTGATAACAATAAAATTGATTATTGAACTGTGCTGTTTAGATTATTTGCAAGCTGCTTGACGAAATCGCACAACTTGGCTACTTCCCAAGAAAATGAAAAGAAGACCGAAAAAGATCAAACAATTCCGTCATCCTACTGACCAAAAAGTTTAATTTCCTGTACCCAAGACGTTAGAAAATTGTTTTCAAATGGGCATAACACAAGTCGTCCCCACACACCAATTTTACTTCTGACAAAAACATGGAACTATTGAGCAAGCTAACCAGGTGTTAATGTACATACAGGTCCGTTGAGAGGGGGGGGACTGCCGGGTCATTTTCCCGGGGCCCGCATTGCACTATGGGGCCAACGACCACTTTTGTTGGCCAAAATTAATAACTTGCTTAATTTTAGAGATATCGAGATAAAACTTTACCAATCGTTTTTTGGTATCCTTAGGCAAAATATATGTTAACAAGAAAGGAAAGCTAACTTCAGGCGGAGCCGAAGTTGATATACCCTTGCAGAATACTCTGTAAATTATATTCTCCAAAATTATTCATATGATGCATTCTTAACACTCATAAAAAATCCCAACTTCCTAACTTTAAAAATACCAAAGTTATGACATTTCCAATCGTTCAGTTATATGGCAGCTATAGGATATAGTCGGCCGATTCTTATGAAATTTGGTAGGTCGGATTGATTGGCCAAAAATAAAACCCATCAAAAATCCCAACTTCCTAACTTAACAAACACCAAGGTTATGGCATTTCCGATCGATCAGTTATATGGCGGCTATAGGATATAGCAGGCCGATCCTTATGAAATTTGGTAGGTCAGATTAATTGGCCAAATATAAAACCCATAGAAAATCCCAACTTCCTTACTTTACAAACACCAAAGTTATGGCATTTCGGATCAATCAGTTATATGGCAGCTATATGATATAGTCGTCGTTCCGACTTATATACTGCGTGCAAAGGAAAGAAGGGTGTGTGCAAAGTTTCAATTCGATATCTTTAAAACTGAGAGACTAGTTCGCGTAGAAACAGACAGACGGACAGACAGACGGACAGACGGACGGACGGACGGACGGACAGACGGACATGCTTATATGAACTGAGGAGGTGATCCTGATCAAGAATATATATACTTTATAGGGTCGGGGATGTCTCCTTCACTGCGTTGCACACTTTTGACCAAAATTATAATACCCTCTGCAAGGGTATAAAAAGAATAGGATCGAACAAATATATCCCATACCTGCCATACGATCGATTTAGTCAACTTTGTTATTTTTTAAGATAATCGAATAATTAATTTTTTTATTATATACTTTAAAATTACATTTATATTATATTTTTTTATATTTTTTATATCTGCTTCTGAATAGAATTTAAAATACAAAACTAAATGTTCTTTGTTCCACAAAGGTTCAATGTAAATGCACAAAAATCGGATTAAACAAATTTTATTAATAAGTAAAAAAATGGCACCTGCTATTAAACATCATGCTCTTCGGATTCTATTTCAATATTTCATTGAAAATCAAAAGGATTCTAATATTCAACGCAACTACTGTTAAGGTTGCAAAACTTTTTTTTTTATATACATTTTAAAAAGAATTTAATACTCTACAAATCTCAATAGGTTTCAGAAGTGGACTCCGCTGGACTCAATTTGTTACTCTACTTAAAAATTAGTTTTCTAATTAAAAACGCGTTTTAGACAACTCACTTTAACACTTAAGTACAAAGACAGCACGATAGATTTCAACCATTTAAACACTCAAACCCTTAGTACACATCACCATTCATCGAATTCATATCATAAACATTTTTTGGAACGCTTATAAACTGCTTTTTTAAATACTTTAAAAATGCAATTTATAAGTCGAATTTCAAACAGCTGTTATCTTAACAGAAGCGCACTCTATCGGAATTCCTGAAACGTAACATTGCAGATTGGTCTTCTGTTAATATTTCCTAAAACAACTTTTTTGGTTTTGACGACTTTTCAAAAATGGGTTTTGGCCAACCAAAGTGGTCGTTGGCCCCATAGTGCATTAGTCAGGGGCAGCGAGAAATTTTGTTCGAAAATTTAGATGTTATTAGATGTTATTAATAACATTAATACTATCTGGGGTGCCTCTTGTCAAAGCAAAATGTTTCTTAAGTCAAAAAAAACACAATAAAAGTACAGCTATGAACATTAAATTAGCAAATAATTATCAATAAATTAAAAAAACAACTGTTAAATATAAATTGAATTGTTATTTAAATTAATTAATTAACTAATTAATTATTTAAATTAAAAGGTGATGAACGGTACTGCAGGGTAGCTTCTAGTATATAACACTTTTGTATAATTCAAATAAGAATCGAAAAAGGGCCCGTGCCCCGGGTCCCGGTGTGGCTCTCGACGGCTCTGTGTACATACACACTTTCACTTAAATACCATAAATTTTTTGTTTTGCTTTTTTTTATCTTCTTTCTGAATGCACAACATTTAAATAATATTGCTTTAAATTTAAGATTGATCCAAGTAAAACTTCCGAAGTTAAGGTCAGTTGAACGTAGGTGAGTTAGCTCGTTTTGTATTCGATTTTTTCCGCAGGTACTGACGTCGGGAGTTTTTTAACTGATTATTTTTCATTTTATAATAACTAATATATCGAATTTTTAGGCTAAATTCACGTTTTTGACTTGTGTTACCAAAAATCCAAAAATTGAATAAAAAAAACTCAACGTAGTTACCGTTAGAAACATCTTAACTAATAAACAATTTTTTTTCTGATGATCCAGTAACTAGTTATGCTGTTCACCGCAAAACCTTTTTTCTTGGAGTCGACTTTAGAGCTTGGCTGCGAACGTTTAAATATGCTTTGATATGCTTTTAAAATAATTGATCTGACATTAACCGTATCCTGTGAAAAAATTCATGAAAATAGGCCTTTTTTTTTGGCCGAATTAACCATACCAATTGGAATCCACGAAGCATCAATTGGAATTGCTCTAATTGGAGAATGCTGCCAACAACGAAGTACCAACTAATACATGGATCGCACATCTTAATCCTATTATCAGTCTTGACTTAATTCACATGCTAGTGGGGCCGTGCTCAAGTTTGGTTGCACTCCTTTGAAAATCGGTTAACCTTGTCGGCTGCGGAACTATTAACTCAACTTGCAGAGGCTTTTCAGGCTAAGGAAATCGAAATGATGTCCCGACGAAAGTTTAATAGCAATAATGGCAACTATCCTAAGACTGTTCCACCTATTTTCCTGGTGTTCTAGTGCACCTAGAATAAAAACATTTCCAGCAACGAATCGGTTGACCTTTAATTCAGAACCTAATCAATAAAGATATCCTGCGTTGAAAGCATACTGAGTAAAAGTGAGAATATTATTACCAATTACTCTTAAACAAAAGCCCTTTAGATAAAGAAAGACAAATTTCATTCTTAATTACTAGTTAGGGCAAATTGTGCTGTTTTAATAAACTTAAAGATCGTTATGAAACATGATAGAATTACGGAAAATGTTTGCTCGAATGATCAAATCATTGAAAACAAGAAAGGAAAGCTAACTTCGGGCGGAGCCGAAGTTGATATACCCTTGCAGAATACTCTGTAAATTATATTCTTCAAAATTATTCATATGAAGCATTCTTAATACTCATAAAAAATCCCAACTTCCTAACTTTAAAAACACCAAAGTTATAGCATTTCCAATCGTTCAGTTATATGGCAGCTATAGGATATAGTCGGCCGATCCTTATGAAATTCGGTAGGTCGGATTGATTGGCCCAAAATAAAACCCATAAAAAATCCCAACATCCTAACTTTACAAACACCAAAGTTAAGGCATTTCCGATCGTTCAGTTATATGGGAGCTATAGGATATAGTCCGATTATGAAATTTGGTAAGTCGGATTTATTGGCCAAAAATAAAACCCATAGAAAATCCCAACTTCCTAACTTTACAAACACCAAAGTTATGGCATTTCCGATCAATCAGTTATATGGCAGCTATAAGATATAGTCGGCCGATCCTGGTTCCGACATATATACTGCGTGCAAAGGAAAGAAGGCTGAGTGCAAAGTTTCAACTCGATAGCTTTAAAACTGAGAGACTAGTTTGCGTAGAAACAGACAGACGGACAGACGGACATGACTATATCAACTCAGGAGGTGATCCTGATCAAGAATATATATACTTTATAGGGTCGGAGATGTCTCCTTCACTGCGTTGCACACTTTTGACCAAAATTATAATACGCAGTATATATGTCGGAACGGCCGGGATCGGCCGACTATATCCTATAGCCGCCATATAACTGATTGATCGAAAATGCCATAACTTTGGTGTTTGTTAAGTTAGGATGTTGGGATTTTCTTTGGGTTTTATATTTGGCCAATCAATCCGACCTACCAAATTTGATAAGGATCGGCAGACTATATCCTATAGCTGCCATATAACTGAACGATTGGAAATGCTATAACTTTGGTGCTTTTAAAGTTAGGAATAATTTGGGAGAATATAATTTACAGAGTATTCTGCAAGGGTATATCAACTTCGGCTCCGCCCGAAGTTAGCTTTCCTTTCTTGTTAGTTTTAATATTTTACAAATTTTTTACTGTTGATTTCAGCATTATTTTTGAAAAAACAACAGAAAAATTGGTTAATTTATTTTAAAAAAATATTTGACTTGAGTTTTAAAATATCTTATTGACATATTCGGATAATTGGATTCTAAGTTTGCCGTTAAGGTATTTCCACAAAGACTTCGCACATATACAATTTAGGTTGTACTTGCACTTGCTATTTTCCTTGTAATTACACAGGCAATTTCAGTTGCAGTTGCCGGCTTAAGTCTTCTATTCGTTCCGTTGTCTTTTGAGTGATGAGCGTACTAAATGTTTCTGATATGTTGTGCTCCTAATTAGCAAAGCGGTGAACAAGCCGCAAAGTGGGCGAACTTAAAAGTCGACTTGGGGGTGGCGTCAGTCGGGCTGGGGCGCCCAGCTATACTGCAAAAGCATGACATTGCATGGGTCATTCGGTCCATAAATTATCGCAACCAAACAGCAGCCAACCCGTTGTAAATTTTCTTACTGACGTGCCGCAGATAATGGATAAGTACAAGCACACAAACAGATGCGTCCTTTAAATTGCAATTAATTAATCTTGCAAATTCGTCTATTAATTCATTTTCATGTCTTGAGCATTGTGTGTTTTTGAAAAATTTGTTTCGATACCAACTACTCTAATCGCTTTTGCTGCTAAGTAACATTTACATTATTTTATGTTTGGTACACAAAATATGGTACATTTTGGTAAATTTTTCCAATTCTGCATTTAAAGTAGTCCAGCCGTCATCAGTAAATGTTACGAAATAATTACTATTTTACGGTATATTAGACAAAAATTGGAAGTTAAGTGCTCTACCCGACCCAAAAAAGTGAAAAATACAACATTTTTCCAGTAAGTACAGAATAAATATATTTATTCCATAAAAACATAAACATATTTGTATGAGAATTTTGTAGCTGGTGAAAAATATTACAAATTTTGATTTTACTTTAAAGAAAAACATTTTAAAACAAGATAGGAAAGCTAACTTCGGGCGGAGCCGAAGTTGATATACCCTTGCAGAATACTCTATAAATTATATTCTCCAAAATTATTCATATGATGCAACTTAATACTCATAAAAAATCCCAACTTTCTAACTTTAAAAACACCAAAGTTATGGCATTTCCAATCGTTCACTTATATATGGCAGCTATAGGATATAGTCGGCCGATCCTTATGAAGTTTCGTAGGTCGGATTAATTGGCTAAAAATAAAACCCATAAAAAATCCCAACTTCCTAACTTTACAAACACCAAAGTTATGGCATTTCCGATCAATGATAGGATATAGTCGGCCGATCCTTATGAAATTTGGTAGGTCGGATTGATTGGCCAAATATAAAACCCATAGAAAATTCCAGCTTCCTAACTTAACAAACAACAAAGTTATGGCATTTCCGATCTATCAGTTATATGGCAGCTATAGGATATAGTCGACCGATCCCGGCCGTTCCGACATATATACTGCGTGCAAAGGAAAGAAGGGTGTGTGCAAAGTTTCAATTCGATAGCTTTAAAACTGAGAGACTAGTTTGCGTAGAAACAGACAGACGGACAGACAGACGGACAGACGGACAGACGGACAGACAGACAGACGGACATGGCTATATCAACTCAGGAGGTGATCCTGATCAAGAATATATATACTTTATAGGGTCGGAGATGTCTCCTTCACTGCGTTGCACACTTTTGACCAAAATTATAATACCCTCTGCAAGGGTATAAATATCTTAAACTTTTTTATTAAAGGGAAATATAATAAGCATTGACTAGAAAAAATTATTAATATATCTTTATTAATCAGAAATGATTTGGAAAGTGTAAGAGAAAAATTTTAAAAAAGTTACCAAAAAGGGAACTTTTGTAAGACTTCGAATTTCTTAAAGCTGATGAAATTGTTGTTGTTGTGAACCCAAAAATATTCCGACATTAAAATATGAGGGTGCCCATGGACATAGTTTTGAGAGCTCGATGATTAAACCAAAATGAAGCGGAATATCATCAAAAAGATAATCACGTCGCATAGTAAAGGTTCCCCTCTTTTCTCGAAAAGATTTCTTATTGGCAAGAACTGGTATTCGGCTATATATTTTTTATACTCCCATATTTTATGAATTGATTTTATAAGGAATTGACTACATACGATTTCTAAAGCCAAGTCATTTTAAATCTCTTTGCCTCTAGCAGCCAAGTATGAAGAATGATAATAAAAAGACAATTTAGAAAGTATGGAGAAATAGTATTAAATACGTATTTAAACTTGTTTGTCTTTAACAGCCAAATATCAAGAATAATAATTAAATAACATATTTAGAAAGTATGATAAATTGTAAAATATTTTTTTTGTTATTAAAATTGACAGCTAGAAACAATCGACCACAAAGTAAACTCTAAATAAATTTTAAAGAAAAAATAAAACCACTCGGTTACCTAAAAATGAATACTGTTATTTAATTAACGAATTCAAATCACGAATTCAACTTTTAAACATCATTTTATTTCTCTTTAAATTCAATTTTATTTTTTAAAGAAAAGAAATTAATTTTTGAATTGATTTCACTGATTTCAATTTTAATTAGAATGCGGATTCAATATAACAGTTCTACGTTAGTTGAGTTCTAATTTAAAACTGAATCTATTAAGTTGTCTGCAATTTTAAGACATTTGTCTCATGAGGAAGTGTGCCCTTAATTTTAGATAATGAACTTTTTAGGCAATCAAATTGCCTAAAGCTGTATTTATAGACAATAAAAATTAGCGTGAATTTTAGACAATGCATATCAAATATCATATATTTCTTTGTAATAAAAAATAGGCCTTGTTTTAGGTGTTGTATGCCAGGATTATTTTTTATCAATAATGGCATAGGCGCTCAGATAATCCATCGAAATAAAAACAAAAATGTAAGTCTTTAAGATCATACTAATTGACAGGCAAATCATTAGAGACTTCAAAATAAAAATCATATATCTTAAGAAAGAACAACAAAGAAACGGGATAAACTGCATACAGGACTTGATAAACATAAAACATACAATTTCAGAAGTCATGTTATTTTTAACAGCCCTACTTTGAGCAGTCCAAATCGCAAATATATTTTACGTAGCTGGAACTTTTCAAATAGAAAAAATGATAATTTAAACATTTTTAGGAATGATTGCACAAATAAAAATTCAAAATTAGTGGCAGAATCACAAGACAAACAGTATTTTATTGTATTATACACAAACTACACGTTGTCTATTTTAGAACAAGTAAATTGTTATTCATATAAAAAAAAAAAAAAATTTTTTTAATTTGAATTAATACTTAAAAAACTTAATAAAAAACAAAAATTTGTTTTTGAAAAAATTGTCTTTTAAAACAGAGATTTAAAAGAGCAACATTATTTGTTACAACAATGCTTTGACTCTCCGTAAGGACATGCGCAAATCGTACTTTATTTGGGACGTATTTTCAGTTCTTTCCAGTAGGCTCTCTTAGCTCTGCTGGGAAATTTTCTCTTCGACCAGTTTAAGCTTAATTTTTAGCCAATACCATCTCGTGTTTGGCTAAGTTTACCCAGTTGACCAAGGCGCGATAGTAAAGCGAAAGTATCGCAAAATGTTCGTAAACGAGCTTTTACCAAAGTCTCGTTAAATGTTCGCAAACGGACTCAGGAAAGAGCGTTTGGCAAACAAAAACCGGGCGACATATTTTTCAGCCTTATGTCCAGTTTTCATTCACTTTTGAGCTCGTTTATATACGATTTTAAAAATTTAAATATTTCGGAAAAGTAAAAATGCAGTTTTATTGTGTTTATCAATACCTATCGAAATGTAGAAGAAAATTTTCAAATCGGACCATTCGTTAAAAAGTTATGCGTGATCAAAGTTTCTATCTCCATCTCCCTCGCACTCCCTTTACCTGAGTAACGGGTATCTGATAGTCGGGGCACCCGACTATAGCGTTCTCTCTTGTTTTGCGTTTCGTTTCTTTTGTGCGTACGTTCTTTTATGATTGGAAACTTGCAGAGTGCAGTCTAGAAAAATTGAGTGTTTAGTGCTCAGACCAAAAAGTGAAAAAAATGTCAAACAACTACACAAGTCTTTTTAATTCTTCTGTAGACACTCAGGAGTCAGGTTAGAAAACGTCTAAATGTATTTCAAATAAATACATTACAATTCTGTTTTTATTACAGCTATTTTAGACAAATTAGAAAGACTTAATAAGAAAATAGACCTAATCATAAACAAGCTCGATCGCTACACAGTCGAAATGCTGGCTCTTCGATCTGAACTATCAATTGTAAAGGCCAAGGTTTGTGGAGAAATCCAAAGGTCAAAAGAAGTGATGCCTATTGAGCCCTTTAAGACTGTCGGCGAGTTGGACAGTTTTAAGGCGACTTTAAAGGAGGAAGCATTCTTCAAAAAGTTGGTGAGTATTCTTAATGCAACTCAAGAGTTGAATTTAACGTATATGTACGTACATTCTATACAGATTTCTGAACTTAAGAAAGCCTTTGACAAATGGTTTAGGAGCTCTGGTCGCTTAATAGTGTCCGACGAACTTGCAAGGCAGTGGTCTTGGCGTGGAACAGAGGCCAAGAAATGTATATTAGGGGCTTGCGCGTTACTCTAGCAATCCGTAGTAAGTATTTTTTTTATAAGAATTATTATTATTATTGTATTACAATATACAATATTACAGAATCGTATTTTTACAGCGGGACTTAAGGATAGATTTTCCTTAGAAGATTCAGATTTGTACAGGATAACCCAAAAGTTTTTCCAGAACGCCCAGGACAGGATATCCAAGAGCCAGAAGCAGAAGATAGTATAAAAAGAATATGTTAGTATGTTAAAATAATCTCGTTAACCTTAGAATTTTCTTATTTTTGATACAATATTAAAAAAAAAAGTTAAAATAAAAAACAAAATTTTACTACTGCTGCACTGTAGGAATGAAATGGAAAGAAACACCTTTTATAATATCTTCTTCGATCCGCTACTAATATTAATTTCGGCTCGTTAATGATATTAAAATCGACTTGTTAATGATATTAAAATCGCCTCGCTAAAGATATCACCAAAGGCACGCAAACGATCCGTTTTCGAGCTATCAAAAACGAAACTTTCTCTGCCATAACTGAGTGTCCAGTGATTCGTTTTTTTATCGTTTTCGGATCCGAGGCGATAGTCGTTTTACGTTTAAAGCCTAGTATCCTGATCGACGAAAACCGTACGCCAGTCATGAGAGAGAGCGAGAGGCAAACAGCTGGCGTTCACTTTTCGTCGGGCCTTTTTTTCACGTCGGTCTCCTGATCGACGAAAAAAATACCAGAAAATTCCATAGCGTTGCCAGTCTGCGGAAATGAACTTTGGGTGAACCCTAGCGAAAAGATTAAAAAATTTAATCTTTTGGCGTGCGCTTCTCACTGAACATTATAAGAAATGGAGGGAAAAACTCAAAAAACTCACAAAAGTCGATTGCAGGTGTTTATATGTGAGGACAAAATAACATTAATACTATCTGGGGTGCCTCTTGTCAGAGAAAAATGTTTTTTAGGTCCAGAATGTACGAAAAAACACAATAAAAGTACAGCTATGAACTTTAAATTAGCAAATAATTATCAGTAAATTAAAAAAAACAACTGTTAAATTTAAATTGTATTGTTTTTTTATTTCTTTGTACAGCGGCAGACTTGTTTTGCCAAGGTAGTTGATAATATCTTTTAAAGGCTCTTTCCCGCAAATACGATATTTGAATTTTAACTGCTTGTCAACAAATCCAGCTGATTGACAGTACGACCGTAGCACTCTTAAATCTGATAACCTCTCAAACTTTTGGTCACACTGGAAAGATTAAAGTTTTTACGCTAGCGTAATCGTTTGTCGATCTGGATACTAGGCTTAAGTTTCGCGTAACTATCGTTTGCGATATCGCTAACGAACATTTGGTCAACTGGGTTAGCGACAGTTTTATGTGTGTGGATGGGGATGTAAATGTAGATCAGGGACTAGCCGATTGTCTAAAATGCAATTGTGACCTATTTGGTCGTGTTTGTTAAATGTCTCAGACTGAAAGATGTATGCCCAGCTCATCTGCTCGAACAATTTGCCACACATTGTGATGAAAACTAGTACCAATTTGATTACCATCTAGTTTAGTGTTTTCAGTGCCACCATCGAACTGGTAAAGCTACAACAAATCCTTGTACTAGGTTATATTTTATGTTTTAGGCTAGCCCTAAAAGGAGATTTTTAACAAATTCGAACTCAAACAGTTAAGGTTCACTAAATCATGAAAAAGTAGTTAAATTTATGCTTTTCAAAATCATTTTAATTTTTAAATCCACTTTAATGTAATATGTTTAAGGATTACCGTAGGTGTTACATCGCATCGAGACTGTGCAGAATTATATTGTAAATCTGCTGCGATGATTAGACCAATTTGCATATTGATCGAAAGTCAATTTTATCCTCCCTTAATTTTCAAGCTTAAGAATACTTTTGAAAAATCGATTGATTCAAGAAAAATTGCTGTGAAAGTTATGCAAATTACATTATTAAAATTGGTTTCGACACTTATCTTTGTTGAAACTTAAAAAAGACAAGCCAGCCCCAAACATTAATTTTGAGTATATTACTAAAAACAATGAAGCCATGTCGATTTTGCTCTGCATTTTGCCATCGTTTCTATGGCAGCTATGTGATGTTGTAAATAATTACTATATCCCAAAGAAACATTTTAAGAAATACAGCAAAAATTTTTTTTTTAATTTTTATTTTTATTATTGTTTGATTTTTTTGTGGGAGCCATATAATATAGATGTCCGATTTTTAATTAATTAAAGCCGTAATTCCATAGTATTTAAATATTAAACAAGAAAAGAAAGCTAACTTCGGGCGGAGCCGAAGTTGAAATACCCTTGCAGAATATTCTGTAAATTATATTCTCCAAAATTATTCATATGGTGCATTCTTAACACTCATACAAATCCCAACTTCCTAACTTTAAAAACACCAAAGTTTGGCATTTCCGATCAATCAGTTATATGGCGGCTATAGGACCTATACTATTAAGTCGGATTGATTGGCCAAATATAAAACCCATAGAAAATCCCAACTTCTTAACTTTACAAAAACACCAAAGTTATTTCCGACCAATCAGTTATATGGCAGCTATAGGATATAGTCGGCCGATCCCGTTCCGACATATATACTGCGTGCAATAGAAAGAAGGGGGTGTGCAAAGTTTCAAGTCGATATCTTTAAAACTGAGAGACTAGTTTGCGTAGAAACAGACAGACGGACAGACTGACATGCTTATATCAACTCAGGAGAAGATCCTGATCAAGAATATATATACTTCATAGGGTCGGAGATGTCTCCTTCACTGCGTTGCACACTTTTGACCAAAATTATAATACCCTCTGCAAGGGTATAAAAAAGAAAAAAAAGAAAAACAAGAAAAGAAAGCTAACTTCGGGCGGAGCCGAAGTTGATATACCCTTGCAGAATACTCTGTAAATTATATTCTCCAAAATTATTCATATGATGCAACTTAATACTCATAAAAAATCCCAACTGTCTAACTTTAAAAAGACCAAAGTTATGGCATTTCCAATCGTTCAGTTATATGGCAGCTATAGGATATAGTCGGCCGATCCTTATGAAGTTTGGTAGGTCGGATTAATTGGCTAAAAATAAAACCCATAGAAAATCCCAACTTCCTAACTTTACAAACACCAAAGTTATGGCATTTCCTATCAATCAGTTATATGGCGGCAATAGGATATAGTCAGCCGATCCTTATGAAATTTTATAGGTCGGATTGATTGGCCAAATATAAAACCCATAGAAAATTCCAACTTCCTAACTTAACAAACACCAAAGTTATGGCATTTCTGATCAATCAGTTATATGGCAGCTATAGGATATAGTCGGCCGATCCCGGCCGTTCCGACATATATACTGCGTGCAAAGGAAAGAAGGGTGTGTGCAAAGTTTCAATTCGATAGCTTTAAAACTGAGAGACTAGTTTGCGTAGAAACAGACAGACGGACAGACAGACGGACAGACGGACAGACGGACATGGCTATATCAACTCAGGAGGTGATCCTGATCAAGAATATATATACTTTATAGGGTCGGAGATGTCTCCTTCACTGCGTTGCACACTTTTGACCAAAATTATAATACCCTCTGCAAGGGTATAAAAATAAAAATTCGTTCCGACTTATATACTACCTGCAATAGAAAGACAAGTTTTAGGAAAGTTTCAAGCTCGACTCTGCTATATATATTATATATATATATATATATATTATATATATATATATATATAATTAAATGTTTGCACTATAAGTTTTACATAAAAAAAAAAACTTTATTTAATTTTTTATTTATCAACTAGTACAATGGTTATTTGGAAGAACACCGTCCTAACTGTTTTAAGACTCAAACTGAACTCGTTCTCTAACTCCTATTTCTTCTACGATCAAACCTCGGTTCTGAGCTTTGGAGCTTTCTAATGAGTGGTTTTAGTGTTTATTGAGTGACATTCATAATTGTACTTTGGACCGTTCTTTGTTCTCATCTTGTTTATGACTTCGGTCCCGAAATCTGAGTATCCTGAGTCGTGGGAAAGGGCCGATAGTCAGATCAGCGACTCATTTAAATTGTTTAGTCTATTGGTCTGGAGTTTTTAATAACATGGAAATTTTCCATGGTTTGTTGACAATTAGGTTTCGATTTCTCTGAGGGTGTCTTAAAGTAATGTGTGGGTGTGTATGTATGCGTGGGTGTGTAGACATGTACATAGAGGTTTGTGGTGCTATGGATATGTCACTCCCCCAACCTTTGAATTTGGCCTGTCCTCAGGACGATAAATTTGGATATAATGAAATATTTTCTTCTATGTTTACAGTAGGTTGATCGTTTACATTTTCTAGGTTTTTCGGTGTTTCTTCCTTTGGTTTTACATATTTTACAATTAATTTTCTTGGTATATTTTTGAACTTATAGAATAGATACAATAAAATGCTTATAATTGTAATTACAAATGTGGTTGCAGTTATTATTTGGAATACATTATTATATTTTGTGTGTGTTTCTATAATTTCTTTTGTTTGAATATATGATAGCGGTTCTAATTTAGTTACATTGTTGCTTACATAAATGCTCTGTGTATATTCTAGCATAGTATTTGAAAGTATGAATTCATCTAGTTGTACTGAACAATTAAGAATTTTAATAAAATTATTACCAGAGATAGAAATTTCTTTATTAATACAATTTTGATTTAAAAGTGTTTTAGGGATATTCCACGTCAATAATATATTTGGTTCAACGTAATTAATTTGGAAATTTTTATGTGTTTTAGTATATTTGCAACTTGTGGATTCTTGTTTTATTATGCCATTTATACATTCGTCAAATACTACTTTTCCTGTTTCTTTATTAAATACTTTTTCTTCGTGAAGGTAATATTTTTCAAATATGTTTTCTGTCAGAATGGTATTAGTATCATCTGGATACGGAATTATTTCAAAAATTGGTGCTTTAATGACCTCTGTAGGAATGTGGGAAATTATTAAAATTTCATTTGTGTCTGTTTTAAGCCAAGTGGAAGTTTTAATTTTCAACAATTTCTCAGAACTTATTTTAGTTAAATCATCATGTTTTAATAATTTCGGATTAAATATACCAAGTCGTGTCAACTGCATTCCTAGCTCAATATCTTCTATGTATTCTGTAAAGTGTTGTAAATTAAATATTACGACACTAGCTTGTTCTTCTCTTTCGTTATCTTCTTTTAACTTATTAATTATTTCGATACCATTATTTATTACATCAATAATCATATTTAAATCTGTATTTTGTATACTATTTTCTGATAAGTTATCTATTTTTTGTTCTAACTCTTCCCTATCATCTTGATCTAATGTTCCAAATAAATATTTGTAAGTTTTGCCAATAATGTTAAATAATCCTCGTTTATTACGTTTGGCCAATTTAATGCCATTTATTTCTCTTTTGAGTTTCTCAGCTAAATAGCGAATTTGTATAATGTTATTAAATTCGTTGGCTTCTTTTATAAGACTTTCAAATATTTGTTCCGTTTTTGTTACGTTTATGCTTAAATAATGATATTCGAAATTTGTTGGAATATCAATAGATCCGGTTTTGAATACAAGGTATCCATTTTGGGCCTTAATTGGGTTTATTTCGATGCTTTGTCCCACTGCCATTTTAGTTATGGTTATTAGTATAATTGCGAAAATGATGATTTTAAATAGATTGTTGATTCCGTTCAGCTTCCCTGGAATTGTCATATTTGCTTTTATTATTTTTCTTCTTCTTCTTAAATTTAGATTTATAATGAGTTATTTTCCTGCCTCTATTTGTTTCCTCAAAATGTTTTTCATCTATCTGTCTCAAATTCCCTGTTTTCTTAAATGGGTTTGTAGTTTTTGATTTTACTAGTGGTGATTGTTTAAATCGTGTGTCTATTTCAAAATCATGTCGTTTCTCATTTAGTCTGTCGATCTTCTTCGCTTTTCTTTCTTGTGTGTTATACTCGGGACTTCCTGCATACAAAAATATGTCAGCTGGTATTCTATTTGTTGTATTATGTTTAGTTTTATGGTTATACGTATAAAGAATTAATTCAAATTTAGTATACCTATTTTCGATGTCTGTGTCGCTTCCTATTATTCTTAATTTTTCGTTAACTGTCTTGTGAAATCTTTCTATATCTGATATACCGTTTTTACTTGTAGTAACTTGAATTTGTACGCCTTCTGAATTTAACCAATTATGTAGAGCTACACACATAAATGCCGAATCTTTATCTGCTTTAATTTCTTGTGGTTTTCCCATTTCATTGAATACTTTTATTATGGCCCTTTTAGCTTCTAACCAATCTTTACTTGTAACTTCGACAAGAGTGGCGAACTTTGAGTATATATCAATGCATGACAAGAATTGTTGGTTTCCTACCATATAAAAATCTATGACAAATTTTTCTCTTATATTTTGTATTTCTGGGGTAGTTTCGAAAGATAAATTCGTGTTCCTATGTTCCGTTTTGGCGATGTTACAGATTTCACATTCGTTAATAATATTTTGTATTAGTTTCTGATAGTCTGGGAAATAATATTCTTCTCTAAACCAATTAATAGTTTTCTCGATTCCTGGATGTAGCAATTCTTTGTGTTTCTTTAATATTTTTTCTTTGAAGTTTGCATACGTGGGGATGTCTTCTAGTCTTTTGGTGCATCTCACTACCTTTGTTAAATGATTCGGACTTATTATTTCTAGATAAGCTTGTTGGAATATAAGAAAATCTGAGTCATCATGAAAATATACTGCGCTCTTTTTTGTACACAAATATTCTTTGATGATATCTTTCGCAAAAGTATTTGTCATATCTGTATAAGTAATTTTGATTTTTGATTTATGAAAATAGTGTTGTACGTCTCTGATTTCTTCATTTCCTTTGATAAATTCTATTTGTCGGGAATAATAATTGATTGGCCGTTCTGTTATTGAAATATAGTTCTGATTGTCTTCATTTGCGCTATGCACTGTTGCATCTATACTATTGGCATCTTCTCCTAATAAATTTTCTTCGGGGATGTCTTCGAACATGTTTTCTTCTATTTTAACCCGCGATAGTGCGTCGGCAACATAATTTTCTTTTCCTGGTAAATATTTTATTTGATAGTCAAATTCATTTAATTTAATTTTCCATCTTTGTAGTTTCATATTTGGTTCCTTGATATTGTTTAGCCAAACTAAAGGTTTATGATCACTTAAGATCTCAAAAGGTCTGCCGTAGAGATATGATCTGAAATATTTCGTCGCCCATACAATTGCTTAAAGTTCTTTTTCTATTGTTGAATAATTAATTTCATGTTCATTTAATGTTCGGCTAGCATAGCATATTGGTTTATGGTTTTGTGATAGGATTGCTCCTATAGCTATGTTGCTAGCATCTGTGGTTAAAGAGAATGTTTTATCAAAATCAGGATAAACTAATATAGGGTCGGAAGTGATTAAGACTTTCATTTTTTCAAATGCATCAATGTATGATTTTTCTTTAATGTTTATCGTGGCGCCTTTTTTCAATTTCATGGTCATAGGTTTAACTACATTTGCAAAGTTTGGTATAAACTTTCTATAAAATCCACATAGTCCTAAAAATGATTTTATCTCCTTTGGAGTTTTTGGTATCGGAAAATTTATAATGGCACTAATCTTTTTTGGGTTTGGTTTTATACCTGTGGTGGTTACTACATGACCTAGAAATTCTGTTTCTTTTTTCATGAATTCGCATTTATCTAATTGTAATTTTAAATTTGCGTCGCGTAGCTTTCCAAATACTTTTCTCAATGATAAAATATGTTCTTCCAATGAAGTGGAAAAAATTATTATATCATCTAAGTAAACTAAACAATCTGTATAAATTAATTCTTCTAGTAAATTGTTCATACATCTTTGGAAAGTAGCAGGGGCGTTTTTAAGTCCGAATGGCATACGTGTGTATTCATAATGACCATTCTTTGTAGAAAATGCTGTTTTGGCAATAGATTTAGGGTCCATTTGAATTTGATGGAATCCTTTAGCTAAATCAATTGTCGTGAAATATTGACATCTTCCCAATTTGTCTAATATTTCATCCATTCTGGGTATTGGAAATTTGTCATTGATGGTTATTTCATTCAAACTTCTGTAGTCTATTACTACCCTGAACTTTGGTTTTCCCGAAGCGTCAGCTTTTTTGGGAACCATCCAGATAGGTGAACAGTAAGGAGATTTCGATTTACGAATTATTCCCTGTTCTATCATTTCGTTCATTTGTTTGTTGACTTCCTCATCAAATGATTGAGGGTATTTATAAGGCTTCTTATAAATAGGGTCCTCATGTTTGGTTTGGATAGAATGTTTGATAGTACTTGTGAAAGTCAAATTTTCGCCTTCTTTGTACTGAATATCTTTGTATTCAAATAAAACCTTTTTCAAGCATTCCTTTTCCTCTTCGTTTAAATGTTCTAATCTGAATTCGTTGCATTCACGAATTTCATTTTCAACAGCGAAGTTAAAAGATTGATCCTCAGATGAGGGTGGATTGAGGCATTTTATTGCGGTCTCATCCTCTTCAATCTTTTTCTTTGGTGATTTGGGATTAAGGCTTTTTACGGCGGTCTTATCCTTTTCACTTTCTTTCTTTGGTGATTTGGGATTAAGGCTTTTTACAGCGGTCTTATCCTTTTCACCTTTCTTCTCTGATGATATAGGATTAAGGCATTTTACTGCGGTCTTATCCTTTTTATCATCATCACCATACATAATTATCAGTTTATCTTCACCTAAAGTTACCGTTCCATCTTCAAAATTAATTTTAGCTTTGCAATTTTTAAGATAATCTCTTCCCATTAGAACATCATAATTGTCTGAAAATTTATGTAAATAAAATTTTTGTTCTATTGGGCAAATTTTACTTGGTTTTATCATTACGCTTTTATTTAATTTTATCGATCCATTTATAGTATAAACTTTTAAATTTTCGTCATTGACTTCAAAGTTCCCAAAATTTTCTTTCATTATATTAATAGATGAACCCGTGTCAACCATGGCTTTAAGAAGTTTACCTTTAATGATTACTCTGATATATGGGTAGAATTTTCTGGCTCCGAGGCTATTTGCTGAAAATTTACGTCCATCCTATTCTGTGTGCTCTCACTTTCTCTTTGTCTTTTTACAGGAGCATTTGGGGAATTATTTGATGTTGACGCTTGGTAATTTAATGGATTTTGAGATCTGCCTTGAGCTAGAGAATTTCTAAATTCTTGATAATAGCGATTTTGATTCGCTGAGGACTGAGGAATTGTTGAATTATTTAAATTTGGATTTGGATTTGAATACGAATTTGAATTTGAATGACTGTTAAAGTTATTACTGTGTCTCGGGTAATAATTTGAATTATTCTTTTGATGATAATAATTTTGGTGGGTATTTCCCGAATTCCTGTGGTTATCGTAACGCGCCAATCTATAGTTTTCCAAGGGATCCGCATCCCAATGTCCTAACACCATTGCTGTTTCTTTTAAATTGTTAATTGTGGAAATATCTCTTTTTGATAAGGCATTATACAATCTATCAGGAAGATTTTTTTCTATGCATTTCGTAATGGTTTTGTTTAATGATGCTGTATAAATGGTTTTTTCTGTTTGGTCAATTTCTAAATCTAACTTATTAATAATAGTTAATGATTTCTTCCTTAGTTCATCTACAAACTTACTGATGCTTCCTCTATAATTTGTCCTGTAGATGAGTGCTATAAGGTCCTCGTATGGTCTGTGGTCCTTGAATGCTCGGATTAGGGCTGCTTTTGTAGATGGCCAATTCATAGTTTTTTCTTCTGAAATTACGGCTTTGGCGCCGTCTACGATGGTCCTTTCGATGGCTCCATAGATGATATGTATTTGTCGGGCATCTTGGGTCGGGTATAATTGTAACAGGTATTCGACACGCCCGATGTAACCACCTAGGTCGGCGGGATTGCCATCAAAATAGGGCAACTCTTTTACTTGACCAATTAATTGATTCAAATGAAGTTCCGATAATTGGATTGGGGTTGCCATTTTTGGTTTTGTTAAAGTTTCAATTAAATTATTCAAATTATTTAATTTTTTCGTGGTATTGACCGAATTGGATTTTTTATGTTTTATGTGTCTCTCAATATTTCACTTTAAATTATTTAATTTTTAGTGGTATTGACCGAATTGGATTTTTCACTAGTCTACGCACGACGATTCGCACATAAGTTCTTTTGCGGATTTCACTTGTGTGTTCGACGATTTATTTTCTTACTAGTCAGGATATACTAGTTGTATAGTACAATCCCTAAGACCAGTTTAAAACCGACGTTTTTAACTTTCACTTGAAATCCTACCGGCTGCGCCAATTAAATGTTTGCACTATAAGTTTTACATAAAAAAAAAAACTTTATTTAATTTTTTATTTATCAACTAGTACAATGGTTATTTGGAAGAACACCGTCCTAACTGTTTTAAGACTCAAACTGAACTCGTTCTCTAACTCCTATTTCTTCTACGATCAAACCTCGGTTCTGAGCTTTGGAGCTTTCTAATGAGTGGTTTTAGTGTTTATTGAGTGACATTCATAATTGTACTTTGGACCGTTCTTTGTTCTCATCTTGTTTATGACTTCGGTCCCGAAATCTGAGTATCCTGAGTCGTGGGAAAGGGCCGATAGTCAGATCAGCGACTCATTTAAATTGTTTAGTCTATTGGTCTGGAGTTTTTAATAACATGGAAATTTTCCATGGTTTGTTGACAATTAGGTTTCGATTTCTCTGAGGGTGTCTTAAAGTAATGTGTGGGTGTGTATGTATGCGTGGGTGTGTAGACATGTACATAGAGGTTTGTGGTGCTATGGATATGTCACTATATATATATATATATATTATATATATATATATATTTATATATATATATATATTATATATATATTCCAGCAGAGAATATATGCACTTTACAAAATATATGTATTTTACATACCTGTTGCATACATTTCAACGAATAAAATATAGCCTTTGACTCTATCGAATACATTTTTGTTGTAGACACACAGGAAATAAACTTAAGTCTTTTAATTAAAAAACGTATATGTCCCCCGCTACCGAATTTAACACATTTTCAAGCAAATTTTTGTTTGCATTTCCCATAAAGTTTTCCCTGGTCTAACCTTAAGTGTGTGTGTGTGCGCAAAAGGAAAATACAGAGCAAAAAGGTTCGACAGGCGTTTTATTTAATTACATATTTTTCTTTTAATGTAATTTATCTGATTTCGTTTGCTTTGTGCTGTCTGGTCCTTACCCAGCCCCCGTGTTTCTTTGGAAAAAGGCAATTCATTTCATTTTGGTTTTTGGCATTTAGTCAGCGGTTAGCTTTCGGGTTTTTCCACTTTTGGCTTCGGCTTACATTTTTTACAGATGGTCATAAAAAATAATAAAAGCGGAGGCTGTCGCAGCCAGCCAGACTATGAGCCCCTGCTCCAAACTTTCTTCCGGTCATCAGCTTTAATTTCACCAGTTCTTTTCCGTGCCACTGATCACCTTCCATGACCATACCCTTTGCAGGTCTAAACTTAGCTTCTTTAGCTTAATTGCTGGGCAGACAAACGCCTAGGACATCAGAAACAAGAAGGAACGCCCAAGTTAATTGCCTATCGGATATCCATTGACATTAATATTGACATTATATATTGACATTAATATTTCCAAATCGTATTTTTTTATGCATACATTGATCAAGGTGGAAGCGCGTGCCGATCGGACGTCTATATCCTATAGCTCCCATAGGAACAATAGGGTGAAATCGGTCCAAATTTGATGATTATCAGAATATTTCGCGCAGTGTGTAAGCTACTAACATAAATTTTTCCAATTCTTATTTATTTACGCATATCTTGATTAGGGTAAAAGAGCTTGCCGCTCGGAAGTCTATATCTTAAAGGAGATAGGAAAAATTGTTAAAGGCTTTTTTTTTCTGTTTGTATATGACATTTTTGCAGTATAAAAGCAATTGACTTGAAACGATGCAAATCTAGTTTACTTATGTATACCTTATTCCTTTCGCTACTTTTTCACTTTTAGCAATTTCGGCAAAGTCTGCAAGGGTATTAAAACTTCGGCTTGCCGAAGTTAGCTTTCGTCCTCGTTTTTAACTAGAGGTGTAATATGTTACTAAGTATCAAAAATGTGGGTGCCACCGAGTTTTTCGATTTGTAGACATGGCTTGATTGATTCGGCCCTATTTTTTCATTACACACTATTCAACAAATTAAATACACTCACTTTCTCTTACACTTTACTGTACAATTATGTAAGCCCTTTGACAGCGCCGTATTCGGAAGGCAACAACTAGGATTAAATTACACCTTAAATGATGCTTTAATAATGTACGTCAAAAGATTACATCACAGTGTGAAAATATTTCCGGCCGTAAGGATATTAATACACTAGCCAGAAAAAGTATGCGTACAAACATGTTCTACAACTTTGGATTAAACAAAATTATGTTTTTAACAATTAGTACATTTTTTAAGCTTTCACTTGATGCAACTCATTCTTGGACATAAACGTTTCGTAATACAACTATAAAGGTTTGAACCTTGGCCTGATTTTCAATCAGAACAAGGGAGAACGCTATAGTCGGTTGCCCCGACTATCAGATACCCGTCACTCAGGTAAAGGGAGTGCGAGGGAGATGGAGATAGAAACTTTGATCACGCATAACTTCTTAACGAATGGTCCGATTTGAAAAATTTCTTCTACATTTCGATAGGTATTGATAAACACAATAAAACTGCATTTTTACTTTTCCGAAATATTTAAATTTTTAAAATCGTATATCAGCGATTGTGGGCGTTTAAGGGGGCGTGGCACCATTTTGAAACAAACTTGCGCTGCGTAGGAACTTCTAAAATCTACATGCAAAATGCCAATCTTCTAGCTTTTATAGTTTCCGAGCTCTCAGCGTTCATACGGACAGACAGACAGACAGACAGACAGACAGACGGACAGACAGACGGACAGACAGACGGACAGACAGACGGACAGACAGACGGACAGACAGACGGACAGACAGACGGACTTGGCTAGATCGACTCGGCTAGTGATCCTGATCAAGAATATATATACTTTATAGGGTCGGAAACGCTTCCTTCTAGCTGTTACATACTTTTGCACGAATACAATATACCCTTTTACTCTACGAGTAACGGGTATAAAAATTATGGGTATAAGTATAAATCATTTATTCCACTCCTCGACAATGACTTTTTTTTTTAGCATATCCTCGGATGTTATATTGTGTAGGCGGATCCTGCGCACCAGAAGATTCCACAAATGCCCAATGAAATTGAGATTTACCTGAATTTTCAGAGATAGTGCAAACAAAACTGCGCACAATGTTTAGGGTCGTTGTCTTGTTGGGACCAAAAGTCGTCTTAGAGTTCAGCAAGGGCTTCTGGAAGAAGCAAGAGCGATCCAATAACGAAGAGCGATCCAACAAGTAAGGAGACGCGTTGCTACTATCGCAATGGAAAGGGTCACTGGCCCAGGGAATGCATAAAGCCGAGAGGACTCTAGGGTCCTGTTATGAATGTGGGGCGTTGGATCACCGTAGCAGCGGATGTCCTTAAATATGAAAGAAGGCGTCAATAATGTAGTAAGACCAAACAATAACAATTAACTTTGGGAAGCTGTACAAAGGACTTGAAGCTCTATTCCTGTGAAGAAATGCCAAAATTTAATTGATTCCATGCATAAGCGCTGTGCGTCCGTTATTGCAAACAAAGGATATGCAACTAAATACTAAAATAATCCATTAATATAGGTCTATTATATACATTTAATTATTTAATCTTTAAACGTTTTTTTGGCTGTGATGAATTTTTAAAAGTTTCACTACTATTATTTTGAACGAACAAATTTTTGTAATATTCCACATTTTTTTTGTTTTATGAAAAATCTTATGAAATATCCTAAGTTGTTTTGTATTATTATTACCTACTATTAGTTAAGTTTCAATGAAAATAAAAAACATTTTGTAAAAACGTTTCAAAAGTTATTTTTTTGCGGTTTCTAGAAAACCTCTGCGGGCACTACTATTATGTTGACCTCAGCTGTATGTATTTTTTAAATTTGATTGTTGTGACTAAGAAATCTATGAGCTGTAATCTGTGCTGGGCAACGATTTTAAGGAAACCTGCATTCTGAAAATAAATGTTGAGGACTTACAAATAACTGTTGAGAACGCAAGTAACAAAATTGCCAGTTCATTTTGTAATGTGCTTACGGTATCTAAGGCTTTGGAAATGGATTAAGAGAGCCTGTAGCATGAAAAAACATATGTTCGTTTCAACTCAAGATTGTTTGGAAGTTTAAGAAGATAGAAAACAAAGTAAATTTTAATCCTTTGTTCTTGTGGGTTTTGGAAAAACTAGCCTTTCCATAAAACAGAGGTTTTTTCCTGTTTCTCCAGCTGTAGAAAAGTACTTTTACGAAGAAGTCAGACAAATGATCAAGCTTTGGGTAATAAAGAAATCTTATTTATCTGGCTGGTGCGTCTTGCGCCGTGAGAGAAAAAGATGCGCACATTTTGCGGCAAATGTAATATCAAATAATACAATCTAAATACAATAACCTCGCAGACAATTGCAGGATTGATGGATAGCTGGATCTTAGCTTAGGAACGTAACACTGAATATGGAGAAGAGCAAATTTTGCATGAAAAGTGTCAAGTATTTGGGTCATATAGTGGAAAGAGGGGTAGTGGGGTATTTTCAAAATCCTTGAAATCTTTGAGAAGATTTCTCAGAATAGTCGGTTTGCACCACTGTCTGATTGCTTGAAACCTAGTCAAGAATTTGAGATGACTCCAGAAGGCGAGTAAGCATTTGTAATTGGAGGATATATTTTGATCTGCGCCAGTTTTACGTGGCCAAGATTTTGCAAAGGCATTATATATTAATTGTGATGTGGTAGGGCCTGTGCCGAGGTTCACGAATTTACAGTGATTACGGACCACGCGTCTCTCAAGTAGAATTAAGAATTAATTTTAGATGGCAAGTTCAATATATGTAGTTTCCGGACACTTTGTTCCGAGTAAATGAAAAAGAAGATGCAGCCGGCTTCTGTCAGCCATGGTTAACTAATTTATTTACGGTCTTCTCATAAGGATAAAGCCAATTCCAGCAGTCGAAAAGTAGTTGATGGACGGGAATGGATTTCTGATTAAATAAAACAACCTCTTCAGTTGACTTCTGAATAAACAAGAAAGGAAAGCTAACTTCGGACGTAGCCGAAGTTGATATATCCTTGCAGAATATTCTGTAAATTATATTCTTCCAAATTATTCATATGATGTATTCTTAATACTCATAAAAAGTCCCAACTTCCTAACTTTAAAAACACCAAAGTTATGACATTTCCAATCGTTCAGTTATATGGCAGCTATAGGATATAGTCAGCCGATCCTTATGAAATTTGGTAGGTCGGATTGATTGGCTAAAAATAAAACCCATAGAAAATCCCAACTTCCTAACTTTACAAACACCAACGTTATGGCTTTTCCGATCGTTCTGTTATATGGCAGCTATATAATATAGTCGCCCTATCCGGCTCGTTCCGACTTATATACCACCTGCAATAGAAAGACAACTTTTGGGAAAGTTTCAAGCAGATAGCTTTAAAACTGAGGGACTAGTTTGCGTAGAAACGGACGGATAGACGGACAGAGGGACATGGCTAGATCGACTCTCCTGGTGATGCTGATCAAGAATATATATACTTTATAGGGTCGGAAATGTCTCCTTCACTGCGTTGCAAACTTTTTGACTGAAATTATAATACCCTCTGCAAGGGTATAAAAAACAAGAGAGAACGCTATAGTCGAGTGCCTCGACTATTAGATACCCGTTACTCAGCTAAACAACTTAATATAAATATGCAATTGCAACTGTGTACAATGTAAATACATACATATGTATATGCTTACATACATACACACATACGCCATTGTTTGACTCAGACCTCCAATTTGGCTAACTTCATTTGATTTGCATAGTTCTTGGGATATAGTTCGGTATTGACAAATGAAAACCATCGCAATTTCCTTTAATATAAATCCTTATCGAGAATTAACGTTGACTCTGTTGAGCACCTTGGCCAGCTGTTCCAAAGTCATCAGTTAGATGGCGCCATGAAAGGCGGAAATGTAGGCGCTAGCCAGGCTTAAGCGTTTAATGGGTTTTTGGGCGTTAGAGTGGGCGTGGCAAACTTTTATTAGGCCAATCGATAGCTATTGACGAAACAAATACATATCAATTAAAATTTTCATAATAGGATCAAAACTGTGGCCACAGCTTGTGGCTTGTGGGCGTCAGAGGGGGCGTGGCACCATTTTGAAATAAACTTGCGCTGCGTAGGAACTCCTAAAATCTACATGCAAAATGCCAATCTTCTAGCTTTTATAGTTTCCGAGATCTCAGCGTTCATACGGACAGACAGACGGACAGACGGACATGGCTAGATCGACTCGGCTAGTGATCCTGAACAAGAATATATATACTTTATAGGGTCGGAAACGCTTCCTTCTACCTGTTACATACTTTTGCACGAATACAATATACCCTTTTACTCTACGAGTAACGGGTATAAAAATCCGTGTTAAGCGAGGGCCAAGTGTATTGTCTTATATACAAGACAAAACTAAAGCCGATAGTAATAGTGTAAAGGTGGAAAAGTTTAAGTTTTCTAATGCTTACATTTCATCTTTCACGATAAACGAGCTTTTCGAAGCCATATGATCTGGCGACATTTGGCCGGATAATATAGTTGTAAAAGAGTTCGAAGCTATGATAAAAAGGAGGGTCCCATGGGAGTTAAACTTCCTAGTCAACGCCAACAATGTACCAACTTCAGAATACTAACTTCTAACCTCCTTCTTTCCTATCAGAATTCAAGAGGCTTGCGTAGCAAGCACACTAAATTGTATTCTGATAGCCTTTCTTTTGCATCTCATATTATAGTGTTCACAGAAACCTGGTTAAAGCCGGAGATCTTTAGCTCCGAAGTTTTTATACCCCTGCAGAGGGTATTATAATATTGGTCAGAAGTTTGCAACGCAGAAGACGTTTCCGACCCCATAAAGTATATATATTCTTGATCAGGATCAATAGGGGAGTCGATATACCGTTTGTGAGCTGAAACTTTCACAGTCGCCCTTATTTAAGGACGTACACGTATTTACGTGTATGCAGATCAAGTTTGAAAATCGCCCCGATCGGACGTCTATATTCTATAGCTCCCATAGGAACAATCGGATATACCTTGCAAGAATTGATGGTATTTCGCGCAGTGTAAAAGCTATTGACATGAATCTTCCAAATCGTATATTTTTATGCATACCTTGACCAGGGTAAAAGCGCGTGCCGATCGGACGTCTATATCCTGCTCTCATGGGAGCAATAGGGTGAAATCGGTTAAAATTTTATGATTTTTAGGATATTTCGCACAGTATATAAGCTTTTGACATGAATCTTTCCAAAACTTATTTTTTATGCACACCTTGAACAGGGTAAAATCGAGTGCCGGTCGGACGTCTATTTCCTATAGCTCCTATAGGAACAATAGGGTGAAATCGGTACAAATTTTATGTTTTTCAGAATATTTCGCGCAGTGTATTAGCTATTGACATACATTTTTCCAAGTCTTATTTATTTACGCATACCTTGATCAGGGTAAATGCGCTTGCCGATCGGACGTCTATATCTTACAGCTTCCGTAGTAAAAATTGTTAAAAGCGGCGAAAATATCCCTTTTTTTCTATTTTTATATGACGTTTTTGCAGTATAAAAGCTATTGACATGAAACTATGCAAATCTAATCTCTTTGCGCTACTTTTTCAACTTTAGCAATTTCGGCTTGCCGAAGTTAGCTTCCGTCCTCGTTTCAGGTTGTGACGAATCCGCCTAGAAGGCGTGTACTATTATAATAGTTTTAAGAGAGATATCGTGAAGTACAATAAATATAACGTCATATTAAAGCCTAGTATCCTGATCGACGAAAACCGTACGCCAGTCGTGAGAGAGAGCGAGAGGCAAACAGCTGGCGTTCACTTTTCGTCGGGCCTTTTTTTCACGTCGGTCTCCTGATCGACGAAAAAAATACCAGAAAATTCCATAGCGTTGCCAGTCTGCGGAAATGAACTTTGGGTGAACCCTAGCGAAAAGATTAAAAAATTTAATCTTTTGGCGTGCGCTTCTCACTGAACATTATAAGAAATGGAGGGAAAAACTCAAAAAACTCACAAAAGTCGATTGCAGGTGTTTACATGTGAGGACAAAATAACATCAATACTATCTGGGGTGCCTCTTGTCAGAGCAAAATGTTTTTTAGGTCCAGAATGTACGAAAAACACAATAAAAGTGCAGCTATGAACTTTAAATTAGCAAATAATTATCAGTAAATTAAAAAAACAACTGTTAAATTTAAATTGTATTGTTTTTTAATTTATTTGTACAGCGGCAGACTTGTCTTGCCAAGGTATTTGATAATATCTTTTAAAGGCTCTTTTCCGCAAATACGATATTTGAATTTTAACTGCTTGTCAACAAACCCAGCTGATTGGCAGTACGACCGTAGCACGCTTAAATCTAATGAACTCTCCAACTTTTGGTCACACTGGAAAGATTAAAGTTTTTACGCTAGCGTAATCGTTTGTCGATCTGGATACTAGGCTTAAGAGTAAAGCCTAGTATCCTGATCGACGAAAACCGTACGCCAGTCATGAGAGAGAGCGAGAGGCAAACAGCTGGCGTTTCACTTTTCGTCGGGCCTTTTTTTCACGTCGGTCTCCTGATCGACGAAAAAAATACCAGAAAATTCCATAGCGTTGCCAGTCTGCGGAAACGTGAACCCTAGCGAAAAGATTAAAAAATTTAATCTTTTGGCGTGCGCTTCTCACTGAACATTATAAGAAATGGAGGGAAAAACTCAAAAAACTCACAAAAGTCGATTACAGGTGTTTACATGTGAGGACAAAATAACATTAATACTATCTGGGGTGCCTCTTGTCAGAGCAAAATGTTTTTTAGGTCCAGAATGTACGAAAAAACACAATAAAAGTGCAGCTATGAACTTTAAATTAGCAAATAATTATCAGTAAATTAAAAAAAACAACTGTTAAATTTAAATTGTATTGTTTTTTAATTTCTTTGTACAGCGGCAGACTTGTTTTGCCAAGGTAGTTGATAATATCTTTTAAAGGCTCTTTCCCGCAAATACGATATTTAAATTTTAACTGCTTGTCAACAAACCCAGCTAATTGACAGTACGACCGTAGCACGCTTAAATCTGATAAACTCTTAAACTTTTGGTCACACTGGAAAGATTAAAGTTTTTACGCTAGCGTAATCGTTTGTCGATCTGGATACTAGGCTTAAGAAAGTTATATCTAAGTTCAAAACACGGGGTGGCAAAGCCAACCGATATTTAGCCAAGACACGTTAAATACTAGAAAAGCAAAGGAGCTAAAGCCTAGTATGCAGATCGACGAAAACCGTACTCCAGTCATGAGAGAGAGCGAGAGGCAAACAGCTGGCGTTCACTTTTCGTCGGGCTTTTTTTTCACGTCGGTCCCCTGATCGACGAAAAAAATACCACAAAATTCCATAGCGTTGCCAGTCTGCGGAAATGACTTGAAATGCTTTAATTTACAATAAAACATTTCCATGTTCCCCAAAAAAGCTAGTTTTCTAACTATTGCTTAATTGCTTACATTTGTTTTGTATTAATTATATTATTTACTATTTACTTACTTAATTTGTATTGATTAAGTTTTTACATTAAGGTATAATTTGTATCTTTTACAAATCGCTTCAGTCGTTCTTTTACCTATGAGATAGAATACTCAGTTTAGCTTGCCTTTTTGTCTATCAGCTATCACAGTCCATTTGCAATGCTTAAATAGTAAAACTTTAATAAGTTTGTTTAAGAGATCTATCTTATGCACATAACATTCATTATTCTTATCAAACCATAATGAGTAATCACTACTTTCATTTGTGCACCTAATGCATTTCTCCACAATACATTTTCTTATACACAGTTGTTTTTTATTATTTTTAAATATATTTTCAAAAACTTTTATGTATATTTTGCAGACATTAAAGAAAAGATCTGATGGAGCTTTTAATTTTCCGAAGTCAGAGTCGCTCGAGTAGTTTTTTTCATGTATAAAAAGCTCTGATGGAGCTGTTAAATCCTCGGTCTCTTTTATAAGGAACGATCTGCATTTATCGCAACTGGATCCCCTTGCAATATATCCAACAAAATATCTGCTTGAGGTTAATTCAATGGGTACATCATTGCACAAAAAATTATGCATATTTTTGTCAAAGTACCTCTCATTGCCTTGTACAATTTCTGAAAATGATACAGAATATTCTTGCCGCTGCATTTCTTTTTTTCAATGCAAGGCTGATATATAATGGAATCAAACTCTATTGGCAACATAACATCATCATCGGTTTCACAATTCAACTTTTGTGAGAATTTAAAAATGTGCAAAGATATCAGTTTGGCAATTATTATATTAAATTCATTAACTGAAGGGTTTCTACAGTTACCCGCCTTTTGCGCGAACGCACGCAAATATGTTTTCGAGGGGATCCTGGTTAACTAGACTAGTTAAAAAGAAAAAGTGGTCCTTGTGGTCTTTAAATATATCTTCGACGAGTCCAAACATAGCCTCAGTAGTTTGGAGCAAGCCATCAAGACAATATATACCATATCCATGGTATTTAATGTTCCTTACGTATTCCTGCATTTCCTTCAATTTATTCCAAACAATATTGTTCAATTGAAGTGCGCTTTTCATGGGGTTTTTGTCATTTAGTATTCTGCTATTCAGGCAATCAAAGTAATCATTAATCATTAATCATTAATCGCAGTAGAGGCTGCCACTTCGGAACTATTTCGATGGAATTGCTTGTTTTGGTTACAAGTTTTTAATTGCAGTGTGACTAAATTTTTGGGTTGCCAAACATACCCGCATTTGCTCAAATCTATTTGGGTTAACGTGACTTTTTGTTAATTTAGTCATTCTCGTAACAGAGCCCTGTTCTAATTCGTATACCTCCCGTATGACATCAAAGTCAACTAGTCCGTCAGGGGTTTCAAATTGAGCTTTCAGGAAATTATTCCTTATAGATTTGAAAAGATGCGGAATGTCATAAAACATATAATATTTTTTATTATTGAAAGTAAAGTAAGGCTTCTCATTAGTGACTTCAAGTAATGAGGTACATTTTCTATTGTTACCTCCTTGATCATACACAACACCCCTTACTTTAAACCCAATATTTTCAGCAATATTAATATTTTTATAAATAAGGCTTTTCAAACATTCGCCTTTTATATTTGTTTCGGGTACGAAATAGTTTAATATAAACTTCCATTTTTTTAAAATACCCCGTATAACAAATACGCAAATGTGGCTTCCTATTTTATTAGAGCGGTCAAGTAAGTGCTCTAAGCCATAAATTACATCAACAGACGCATTATATGTTAACTGGTTCTTTATTGCAACTTCATCACAAGTTAATATGCATTCTTTATCCGGTTCAGTCATTTCCTTAATAGTATCTTTAAGGGCTGAATACAGACATTCGTTGTCTCCCGGCTGTAATTTTTGTATGCTGTTCCACTTTTGTAAAGATGAAGGACTCGGAAGATTTAATTCTAATGAGTCTCTTAAAAACATATATGTTGAAGTAGACCTGTAATAAATGCTCTGGGCGAACAATTTTTCGGAATCATTCCATCTCATATTTGTTCCCTTTTTTTCTTTAAGAAGCATTTTGGAAAATATTTTTTCATTTCCCGTTAAATTTATTTTATCTTATCACCTTTCGTTTTAAATTCAAATTTTCTTTTTGCAGCATCTTTATTCGTATTTGTCTTTCATCAGACAACTTTTTATATGTATAATATTTTTTTTGAGGGACTTTTAATGTTTTTGTACTTTTATGGCACTGACGACAAACTTCAGCAGGGGACTCTGAGCGGCGTCTTTTATTGGAGGCGATCTTACAACATTGAAATTAATTTCATTATTATTGCAACTGGAATCTTTAATTAGGTTGCGAGCTGGGATTGTTCCGTTCCTCAGATATCTTACCCCAATATCATTTGGGGAGAAATGATCTTGGCATAAAAAACAGTGATGAAGTTCTCGCCACAAAATCTTCCGAAAATTGGCACTTTTCCGCCCATTTCCTTAAAATTGTTGGATCCTTTTCTGGAAACTTAAACAATTTAAGGTCGGGAAAATCGCGCCTTGATTTTTGGCAGTGGGACAGGCTGCACTTGTTTCCACTAATCTTTGCCCTTTTTTTCTCTGCCATAGCCATTCAAATTTGGCAATTAGAAATTTCTAGAGACAATATTTTATATTGGAAAACCAACCTGTCAAAATAAGCAGCAACACCAGCAGCACGTAAAATTCGCGCGCAAAATTACAAAACAATGTAAGCGATTATAAATTTCTTTTTTTTCACTATTTTGCACAATTTATGCACGCACTTTAATTTTTTATGTCACTGATGCAGCGGATCAATTTTTAATAGAAGGGAAAGCGTTTAAACTTTCAAAATCTTTAATATTCGTTGGAATCGGGGAGCTCTATGAACTTGTAGGCTTTAAGCGAACACAAAAAGAGAAACCCAAAGGAGAAACAAAAAGTTAGCGCGCTTTTTTTTCACCCAAAGCTCGCGTTTTACAAATCAAATTAAAAGGCGCAAAATCATTTAACCAAATTTAATTTTTATAAAATGTATTTATTTAAGTATGTATTTGTATATTAACTATTTTAATTAGGTATAGTATTTAATATATTAACTATTTTAATTATTAAATAGTATATTCCATATATTGACTACTTAAATTATTTAATTAATTTAATAGAATATTTAACATATTAACTATTTCAATTATTTAGTATATTTAATAAAATAAATAGTTAATATACAAATACAAATATAAATATTTATTACTTATTTTAACAGGGTAGGTTTAATTTTCAAAATGTATACTCCTAGTATATTTAAATTCAGGGACTGAAGAGAACCGATACCGGTACCGAAACCGGAACCGGAACCGTGTCCTTTTTGCGGAACCGAATCGGAACGAAACCGAAATTTTAATTTTCGATGGAACCGGAACTGGAACCGGAACCGCAAACAGATTTTTATAGGAACCGAAACCGGAATCGGAACCGGTATTCCAATCGGTTTCAGTCCCTGCTTTTTGATATGTAATTGAAACATGAATAAATGCGAATGATGATTTATACATATGTTGTCGCAATTACTTTTTTACACGGTTATACATTAAAAAAATGGAACCGATACTGGAACCGGAACCGATTTGTAATATTTTTTAGGAACCGAAACCGGAATCGTTTTGCGATTTTTCTTAGGAACCGAAATTGAAACCGGAACCGCTAACAGATTTTATAGGAACCGAAACCGGAATCGGAACCGGTATTCCAATCGGTTTCAGTCCCTGTTTAAATTAAATACAAGTACATTTTATGTAAGTTATCCATTTTTAGAATTTCGTATATAAAATAAAATTAGCTTTAATGATTTTGTGCCTTTTAAATTTGATTTGAAAAGCGCGCGCCTATGTTTAGAAAGAAAAGCGCGCAAACCTTTTCTGTTTCCCCTTTGGGTTTACAATCTTTTTTCTAATAATTAAAATAGTTAACTTACAAATATTTAAATAAATTTAATTTATATTATGATAATAATTTTATATAATGTTATTATAATACGTATAATATAAAAATACCACATATTTTTTAATCCATATATTTAAAATACAATAAATATAAAAATATTCATCCTGTTCAATCGCAAAATTTCTGAGGCTCCTAAAAATCGTTCACAAGTCGCATGCTGAATACCCTAATGACAATTATTCCAATGTGAAGTCATGTATGAAATACATTATGTTATTTTTTTATTCTTAGATATATTTGGTCATTACTAAAAAATATTATAATTAATATTATTATATTATTATCAATAAAGTAGATATAAAGGCAATAATGTTATAATTTTAAAATAAAGAGTATATTTCGACAGCGCGCTGCAGCGAATTTCTTCGCTTGTGAATACATGTGCACACATACATTCGTCGACAGTCGCAGTATGCGTGCAAAGAGCGGCTGGCTTTTGAGCGCTCTCTCGCTGGCTTTTGGGCAGAGAGCGAAAAGCCAGTTGAAAAGCCAGCACAAAAAATTCGTGTGCAACAAAAACCGTATGGCGTTACGCATCTTGGTGTTTATATTGGTCTTTGCTTTTACTCTACGAGTAACGGGTATAATTAAATTTATTTTCTAAGTCCCTGCTAAGAAACTAACATGAAATTCATATTCTGTGGCATACGCAGAGGCCGCGGTCTGCCTGACCGGGAGAGTTATCATTTGACCCCGCACAGGAACCCTCAGTGCAGCGTGAGAAACATCTCAAGCGATTATTTTCGGTTAGGCTCAAGATTACAAGTGCTAACACCGCTCCCTTCAGATCAAAGTTTATGGCTCTAGATTTAAAACTGTCACATGACACACAGATCATAAAGTATTACTAGTATACTTTATTTTATTAGTGTTCGTCTGAACAGCCGATGAATGCAAGAATTTCGATGCCTGGGGAAAACTTTTGTTCCCGAAGTTCATAAGAATGCTCACTATGAACCCTTAGCTTCACATGGTGGAGTTTCAAAGACTTTGGATAGGATAAGACGGTATTAATATTGACAAAAACAACATAAACAAGAAAGGAAAGCTAACTTCGGGCGGAGCCGAAGTTGATATACCCTTGCAGAATATTCTGTAAATTATATTCTTCAAAATTATTCACATGATGTATTCTTAATACTCATAAAAAGTCCCAACTTCCTAACTTTAAAAACACCAAAGTTATGGCATTTCCAATCGTTCAGTTATATGGCAGCTATAGGATATAGTCCGCCGATCCCTATGAAATTTGGTAGGTCGGATTGATTGGCCAAAAACAAAACCCATAGAAAATCCAAACTTCCTAACTTTACAAACACCAAAGTTATGGCATTTCCGATCAATCAGTTATATGGCGGCTATAAGATATAGTCGTCCGATCCTTATGAAATTCGGTAGGTCGGATTAATTGGCCAAATATAAAACTCATAGAAAATCCCAACTTCCTAACTTTAAAAACACCAACGTTATGGCTTTTCCGATCGTTCAGTTATATGGCAGCTATATGATATAGTCGCCCGATCCGGCTCGTTCCGACTTATATACTACCTGCAATAGAAAGACAACTTTTGGGAAAGTTTCAAGCAGATAGCTTTAAAACTGAGGGACTAGTTTGCGTAGAAACGGACGGACAGACGGACATGGCTAGATCGACTCTCCTGGTGATGCTGATCAAGAATATATATACTTTATAGGGTCGGAAATGTCTCCTTCACTGCGTTGCAAACTTTTGACTGAAATTATAATACCCTCTTCAAGGGTATAACAAGAAAGAAATGCTAACTTCGGGCGGAACCGAAGTTTATACACCCTTGCAGAATATGCTGTAAAAAATATATTCTCCAAATTCATATGATGCATTCTTAATACTCATATAACATCCCAACTTCCTAACTTTAAAAACACCAAAGTTATGACATTTCCAATCGTTCAGTTATATGGCAGCTATAGGATATAGTCGGCTGATCCTTATGAAATTTGATAGGTCGGATTGATTGGCCAAAAATAAAACCCATAGAAAATCCAAATTACAAACACCAAAGTTATGGCATTTCCGATCAATCAGTTATATGGCAGCTATAGGATAAAGTCGGCCGATCCCGGCCGTTCCGACTTATATACTGCGTGCAAAGGAAAGAAGGGTGTGGTGCACAGTTTCAATTCGATAGCTTTAAAACTGAGAGACTAGTTTGCGTAGAAACAGACAGTCCGACATGCTTATATGCTTATATTAACTCAGGACGCGAATAGATATACTTTATAGGGTCGGAGATGTCTCCTTCTCTGCGTTGCACACTTTTGACCAAAATTACAATACCCTCTGCTAGGGTATAAAAATTGCAAACCCGCGGTCGTTAAGATAAATAATATTTGATTTGATTCGTTAGACGAACTAAAAGAAATGATAGTAAATTAATATAATTTAGGACAGACCAATTTACGGAAAACAATATCCGTATGCTCTATCTGTCGCCGACTTCGTGAGTAGCGAAATCAGTAAAATGCTATCAGAAGAAATAATACGACCTAGTCAAAGTCCTTACGATTCACCAGTTTTAGTAGTCCCAAAAAAAGGACATAATGAAGACTTGTCATTTCAAGAAATTTTTCAACAATAGATTTATCAGACACTAATTAAAGAATCTAATGAAAAAAAAAACCTTTTTTTCAATAAATAATGGAAAATACTAAATAAAATAATAAATAAATTTTTAAGAATTCCATTCGGACTATCAAATGCACCAAGAATTTTGCAGAGAGCAATGGACGACATCCAAAGAGAACAAATGGGGAAAACATGCCATGTCTACATGGACGACATTATAATATCAAATTCGATTGAACAACATTATGTAGACTTAAACAAAATTATAAATATATTATTAAGGGCAAACATGAAAATCTCTTTGGAGAAATCAAAGTTCTTTAAACGCGAAACCAATTTTCAAGGATACATCGTATCTTATAACGTCATCAAGACAGACCCAGAAAAAATTGACACCATAAATATCCGCTTCCACAAAACTATTATAGAAAAGTTGTCCTAAATTACGTCTTTAAAGCTCTAACAAAATATTTAGGAGGTCATAAGAATATCTCATTGCCCAAGTAGAACTGATTTAACCGGACTATAATACAAAATGTACCTTGACCACCGACGCTTCGGAGCATTATTATCTCCGGAAGGAAAACCAATTACTTTTATTTCAAAAACTTTGACTAAAACAGAACCAGTTTATGCAACTAATAAAAAGAAAAATTTAGACATAGTTATGGGCTCTAAAAAATCTAAGAAATTACTTATACGAAGTGATTGGAATCGAAATACAAACCGATCATTCGCAATCTCAGATAAAAACCCTAATATCGAAATGAAACGCTGGTACTCCTTTATAGAAAGTTTGACTCCAAAAGTTATTTATGAACTAGATACAACTAATGTACATAGTTGCGGACGCATTAATACGAATAAAAGATCAACAATGTGTCCGATAGGGATCTGACCAAAATACCTTCCATTCGGCAGAAATTAGTTTCGAAAACGTTATTGAAGGAACTAGCAAAGGAAGGAAGTACAAAATCATTAAACCAATTTATGATTCAATTGTTAATAACAAAAGCTAGGTTTAATATCTATCTCTTAACCTGTATAATAAAACCAGACATATGTATAATCGAGTATGACACTCCAGAAAATAAATTCTAAAAGAATATTTACAGCCAAATATCAATGTCGTATACCGACACTTGAAAATTTTGATATAATTCAAAGACCTCTAAATGACAACATCACTAATAAATTCTTTATACGAGAAAATGTTGAAGAATTCTTATAAGACACTTTTTGAGTAAAAGGGTATTGAATATTTTTATACCCTTGCAGAGGGTATTATAATTTTGGTCAAAAGTGCAACGCAGTGAAGGAGACATCTCCGACCCTATAAGGTATATATATTCTTGATCAGGATCGCCTCCTGAGTTGATATAAGCATGTCCGTCTGTCTGTCTGTCTGTTTGTACGCAAACTAGTCTCTCAGTTTTAAAGATATCGAATTGAAACTTTGCACACACCCTTTTTTTCCTTTGCACGCAGGATCGGCCGACTATATCCTATAGCTGCCATACAACTGATTGATCGGAAATGCCATAACTTTGGTGTTTTCAAAGTTAGGGAGTTGGGATTTTTATGAGTATTAAGAATGCATCTTATGAATAGTTTTGGAGAATGTAATTTACAGAATATTCTGCAAGGGTATATTCACTTGGGCTCCGCCCGAAGCTAGCTTTTCTTTCTTGTTAAAAGTGTATTTGTTTTGTCGAATGCTTAATAATTTTTCGTCACATAAATTGATATCGGAAATTTTTTATGCAGGAAGTGCGGTCGTCTCGACTTTTTTACCCTCGTTAAAAGGAGTTTTGTTCTATTACCTTTGAGCAGATACATTTAGCTAAAAAAATCTCGTTTGTACCTTGCGGCATTATTTCGCTTTAAACAAAAAACTAATTTAAGATTTACTCGCATGCCACGATTTTAATAGGAATATATGAAGAAATATTATGATTGATCATCTGTGTTCATGATAATGACCTAGGCTCCTTGGAAAATGTTTATACCTTCCAGCAAGGAGCACATAAAAATATATTAACGAAAAGCGATTTTTTGGGACAGCAGCGTGTTGAGATAACATTATATTGGAAATGAAAGGCCGTCCTTGACCAGGTGCCCTAGCTGCTGAAAGGAATGTTCGTAAAATTTTTGTATCGGTCCTAATAGATTCCAGCAGCGGCGAAATGCCAAACATTATTTTGTCGCTGCAACATGTTATGAAATATTTTATCCGTAAAATTTTCAGTTCAACGTTGTCAGCTGCCAACTGCAATTTATGTTGACTAAACTGAAGGGGGAGTTGGCGGTGGGTGTCTAAAGTTAACGAAACCACAGCGCAGAGCAAAATGCCAGCGTGAGGCTAAAACCTAGCTGAAAACCATGGCATGGTGTTGTTATACTGGCTGCAGTCTGCATTCCTGCCGCAATATGGGTCCAATCAGTATTATATGATAACGATTTCTCTCCATATTTCGACCTATATAAACAAAAGCTCGCAATCGACAAAACTTATTTGTTTTTAAACATAAGTCAACAAGGGGTATTTTATACGGTTTCGAATTCATGAAAATCGTACACTCATAGCAAAATTAACCATAAATTTTAGAAATTCTCCATAAAACTTTATTTTTTCTAAATCCAAGAAAAGATTTATATTTTCAAGGAATTATTTTCTGAAAACAAGAAAACTTTTCTTGAATCAAGAAAGTGTTTCTCAAATGTAGAAATTGTCGCCATAAACTAAACTCGCCCTCAATCCAAGAAACAATTTCTATGCTTTAGTAAAAATAGTACTTGTTTTTAGAATTTTTTTCTTAAATTTTCTATTAAGGGGTTATCCGGGTATTAAAGGACGAAAAAAAGGACTTTTTTCTTAAATTTTTTAAAAAGATCTTACGACAATTTTACAAATTTCATTTATTGTACATTAATGTATAAGGTTTGACCAACATAGTGTAAAAATTTGAACCAAAATTATTAAAAATTGAGCCGTTGACCACATCAAAAAGTTATTCTGATAGTGTATGTGTCGGGCTTGTCCTTTGTCCATTTTTTTTAAAAATAAAAATTTAATTTTTTGTAGCGCTTTTCATAAAAAGTGTAATTTTTTACGTAAATTTTTGCAATATCCCTGAGTTAAGGATAAGAAAAACATGTCTAAAAGAAGTGTGCAGAAGTCGATCGGTGCAATAGTTTTTGAGAAAACGTGACTACCGACTTCAAAAAAGTGGTTTTGAGAAAAACGCGTTTAAATCTGCTCGACGCCAGAGCGCGAATTGCCTGTTGTGACTCACGCGCTGGGCTTTAAATTTCTCCCATTCCTAGTTTTGCTTTGATCGACTTGAAATTTTCGGACAACATTCCTGACACTTTGTACTATTATATAAAAAAGTTAAAAAACAGAATTTTTGAAGTGTCAAGACCCGGATAACCCCTTATACCTTTTTTTGTCAAAAAAAAAAAGAAAAAGTTTGGATTTTTTATGAATGTAACAATTATTTTTATTAAATGAATTATTATATTTTCTGAAAGTTTAGATTGTTGACAATGTTTATGCAAAAAGTTGTGCAAAAATATTTAATAGTTTGGCTGGCTGTTTCCCTTAAACGCCTTTTTTGGAAGAGCCTTGCGGTGATAATTCCCCAGGACGAACGGGTCAAGTAAAACCGTAAAAATAAAAATATTTCACTAGTTAAGAGTAATATCCTGTACTTGAACGAACGTTTTAAATTTTTTTTTTTGTGCATACGGGAACGTTTTATGCAAAAAATTAAGTTTTTGGACGCTATAATTCTTACAAAAGTATATATTTTGGCGAAATACAAATTTTTACTTAAACAATCGATCGTTCAAGTACTCATAAAATTCATTACGAACATTTAAAAAAAAATTTGAAGAAAATCGGTTCAGTAATTTTTTCGCAAATCCATATCACCGCAGTCATGTTTCAAAAAACACCATTTCGAGATATTTGCGTTTATAGTTTCAAGTTTGGGTTTGGGCGGGGACGAGGAGCGCGGCTAGGAGCGCTGTAACTTTCTTTTTACTGCTCAAATCTCTATGAAAATTTTGGGACATGTTCTTAAGACGTTGTTCTTTAAGATAAAGCAAAAAAAATTTTCGATTTTTGAAAATGAAAAAGGTATATACCCCCCTTAATTTAATAGAAACAAGAAAGGAAAGCTAACTTCGGGCGGAGCCGAAGTTGATATACCCTTGCACATTATATTCTCTAAAATTATTCAAATGATGCATTCTTAATACTCATAAAAAATCCCAACTTCCTAACTTTAAAAACACCAAAGTTATGGCATTTCCGATCGATCAGTTATATGGCAGCTATAGGATATAGTCGGCCGATCCCGGCCGTTCCGACATATATACTGCGTGCAAAGGAAAGAAGGGTGTGTGCAAAGTTTCAATTCGATAGCTTTTAAACTGAGAGACTAGTTTGCGTAGAAACAGACAGACGGACAGACAGACGGACTGACGGACATGGTTATACCAACTCAGGAGGTGATCCTGATCAAGAATATATATACTTTATAGGGTCGGAAATGTCTCCTTCACTGCGTTGCAAACTTTTGACTGAAATTATAATACCCTCTGCAAGGGTATAAAAAGTTGCTTCATATAATTAATTAGTAGGTTAAACTTTATAGAAACTTAAAAATGTTAAAAAGTAAGGAGATCATACATATGTTTCTATTCATATCAAATTTGAAATGCATTCGGTGGCATTTATAGTTTAAGCCAGTTTGTTTCAACATGTTTTCTTTTATGGTGGCTCCTTATCAAAAAATCAGTCATTTCGGATTGTCTGGTCGCTTTTAAAGCTTCTTTATGGCACTTCTTATAAGTCAAGATCGTGTAAGAACGAGGTTTTAAGTGTGTTAAAAGGGGAATGGGAGAAAGTGTGCAACGCAGTGAACGAGACATCTCCGACCCTATAAAGTATATATATTCTTGATCAGGATCACCTCCTGAGTTGGTATAGCCATGTCCGTCAGTCCGTCTGTCTGTCCGTCTGTCTGTTTCTACGCAAACTAGTCTCTCAGTTTAAAAGCTATCGAATTGAAACTTTGCACACACCCTTCTTTCCTTTGCACGCAGTATAAATGTCGGAACGGCCGGGATCGGCCGACTATATCCTATAGCTGCCATATAACTGAACGATTGGAAATGCCATAACTTTGGTGTTTTAAAGTTAGGAAGTTGGGATTTTTTATGAGTATTAAGAATGCATCATTTGAATAATTTTAGAGAATATAATGTACATAATATTCTGCAAGGGTATATCAACTTCGGCTCCGCCCGAAGTTTGCTTTCCTTTCTCGTTTTTGTTTTCAAGTTTTCTGTTCTTCTTTGTGCACCTCTTCGTTGATCTTTTCTTGTTAATGTATATTAAATTATATATTAAATAAAGAGAATAAACATTTTTTCCATTTGCATTAACGTTTTCATCATAATTCGCTCCGAAATGTGAATTTTGCAAACATGTACTCACTTTTGCTTCCCATTGTATATGTTGCCTAAGGATATCAAAAAACGGATGGTAAAGTTTTATTTCGAAATCTTTAAAATTGAGCGAGTTATAAAATATGGCCAACAAGGGTAGGTGGTCGAGTGGGCCATGGCTAAAGCTGAGGCGTTTCTATGCTGCTGCCGCTGCTTCTGTAGCTGCCGATTTAAAAAATCAGTATTACAATCAATTAGGATTCAAAATTAGTTAAAAATTTAAAGTTACAAATTCATAATGTTTTGATGTGCTATTCATAGTAATTTCTACGTTCTACTTAGAGTAATACACTCATACCAATATTAACCCTAAAAACAAGAAATTCGCCATATTTGTATAAATGTGTATAATATTATGCCTTATTTCAGTTCTTACAAGTAAACTCCGATAAGTATCTAATCCGGAAAAACTTATAATTTGATTAGCCCGTCGGTGGGATTCGAACCCCGGTCTCCCGCGCGTGTGTTCAAAGACATTGAATGGAGCCACTGTCCCGCGCGAAGAACGCACGGCAAAACCAAGGACTATATGATGGGGCGTTAGCAAAGAATATTAGTTTTTTTTTTTGGCTAAAATCTCGTTATTGACTTCAAAGTGTTACCATAAATCCAAAAATTGAAAAAAAAACTCGACATAGTTACCTTTAGAAACATCTTAGGCCTAGTATCCAGATCGACGAAAACCGTACGCCAGTCATGAGAGAGAGCGAGAGGCAAACAGCCTTTTTTCACGTCGGTCCCCTGATCGACGAAAAAAATACCAGAAAATTCCATAGCGTTGCCAGTCTGCGGAAATGAACTTTGGGTGAACCCTAGCGAAAAGATTAAAAAATGTAATCTTTTGGCGTGCGCCTCTCACTGAACATTATAAGAAATGGAGGGAAAACCTCAAAAAACTCACAAAAGTCGATTGCAGGTGTTTACATGTGAGGACAAAATAACATTAATACTATCTGGGGTGCCTCTTGTCAGAGCAAAATGTTTTTTAGGTCCAGAATGTACGAAAAAACACAATAAAAGTGCAGCTATGAACTTTAAATTAGCAAATAATTATCAGTAAATTAAAAAAAACAACAGTTAAATTTAAATTGTATTGTTTTTTAATTTCTTTGTACAGCGACAGACTTGTCTTGCCAAGGTATTTGATAATATCTTTTAAAGGCTCTTTCCCGCAAATACGATATTTGAATTTGAACTGCTTGTCAACACACCCAGCTGATTGACAGTACGACCGTAGCACGCTTAAATCCGATGAACTCTCGAAATTTTGGTCACACTGGAAAGATTAAAGTTTTTACGCAAGCATACTCGTTTGTCGATCTTTGCTCTGACAAGAGGCACCCCAGATAGTATTAATGTTATTTTGTCCTCACATGTAAACAACTGCAATCGACTTTTGTGAGTTTTTTGAGTTTTTCCCTCCATTTCTTATATTGTTCAGTGAGAAGCGCACGCCAAAAGATTACATTTTTTAATCTGTTCGCTAGGGTTCACGCAAAGTTCATTGGCAACGCTATGCAATTTTCTGGTATTTTTTCGTCGATCTGAGTACCGAGGTAAAAAAAAAGCCTGACGAAAAGTGTACGGTAGCTGTTTGCCTCTCGCTCTCTCATGACTGGCGTACGGTTTTCGTCGATAAGTTTAGAGATAGGCAAAGAAGGAGGTTAGCTAAATTAGAAAGGTTAATCCGCGCGATGGGCTTGATAGAGTAATGGCTAAAAAGTATATAAAATAATTCTCAAATAGTTTAAAATTATCTTGTCTCAGAGTATTATCGTATATGGTTAAACACAAATTTTAGTCAAAAGATTGCAAGGCAGTTAGAGAAACATCTCCGACCCTACAAAACGGGATCACCGCGGTCTAGAAAAGGACGTCGCACGCGCAGATCAGCCACGATTAATAGTGTGAAAATCTAGGCCTATCCGTGTACGCGAAACTGATAAGCCGGTTAAGTCATGTGCTAAGTGCCCAAGAATTAAGATCGCAAAGTCGCCGTTCGGACCTTAAGGAGTCCGTGCGTTAAGACCTGCTGCAGAAAAATAGGACATATGGTTAATATGTTAAGCCAGTCAAGGAATAAAGGAGGATGAAAATATTGGAATGGAACGGAAAAGAAAAGAACGCAAAAGCCAGTTAAATCTACATTTTATTATGAGCACAACGGTCAAAAACAAAGGTTTTTTGTATCACATATCACACTTACCATGTCGGGCCAATTGAGCATACCAGCAAGAACTTCAAGAACTCAAAGACAGTCTGACTGCATCCAACAATATCCAACAAATATTGTTCAACTTGTCAAGTAGTAATAACGACAGGTTATTTTTTTTAATACAGTTCCAGTCAAGTTTAACACACATTTACAACAAACATTAGAAAGCAGTTCAATACATATTGCGCCTATGAGTAATTGTCCTGACCAAGTGAACAAAGCATATTTTAACTACCTGGTTTTTTATTTTATGCTCGCTCAGAGAGGTTGTGAGTTCGTTCCACCAAATTTATATTGACCGCCCGTGACCAAAGGATAACGCCAGAAAGGAATAGTTTGGTGCTGGTTTGTTGTTTCTCAAGATATAGCCTTATTGCTACTGTTTTGCTACCCGTTGTCGCTGTTTTCTGCTGCGTTGCTCCTGGCTCGCTGCTGCGCTGCTCCTGGCTTCCCGATGCATCGCTCCTGTCTTTGTGCTGCGTCTCTCCTGGCCTGCTACTGCGTTGCTTCGGCTTGCTGGTCCGGGTGACTGAGATCGGGACGGCTCCACCAAAAACCCTGGATGTTAGTGAACTTCACCTTTATCGCCTGACACCGCGCAAGGACTCCCTAAGTATGATTTGACCACGAACCAGGACCGTTGGATCGAAGCGTTGTAGCGACTTTGCGATATTGATTCTTGGGCACTTCGGTTTCGATTTACTTATTCCGCGTTCACGCACTCGCTCCGATTCTCGCACTCGTACTGTCCCAAGCTGCGCTTGCGCCGTCCTGTTATAGGCGCTGTTGGTGCCGTAATTTCCCTCGCCGAGCTCGGGTCCAAGGTCCACTGAAGTACCGTTCATTCACGGTGTGTCCTCTTTATCCGAGTCCGAAGTCCGCCAATTCACCGTATGACCTCGTTGTCCTTGCCGGGCGCGTGTCCAAGGTCCACCGAGGTACCGTTCATTCACGGTGTGTCCTCTTTATGCGGGTTCGAAGTCAGCTAATTTACTGTATGACCTCGTTGCCCTTGGCATATGAGGGTCCAAGGTCCGAATATTTCCCGGTTGACCTGAATGCCCTTCATTTCTCCAGCTTTCCCGCCTCCACCGCTGTTGCTTGTCCGATCTCCTGCATCGGGATTTGTGGGGAGTTTAAGACTCCTCACAATATACGATGGGAAAGTTCCGGGAAAATGGAAAATAAAGAATAAGATGTAAATTGGATAACCGCGAGTCTTTTTATCAATAGTGTAATACACTACACATTGGCGACGAGGATTTAAATTCGGTGTATTAATATACATCAGACAAAAACACAGCTTTGTAAATACAAAATTTAAATGGCAGGTGAGAACAAACCTGAGATGTCGCCTCCAACCTCAACACCTACATTTTATCAGACATCAACCATTCCAGAGTTTTCTCCAAGCAACGAGTCATTCGAAATCTGGAAGAAAAATTGGACATCCACTTCTGTGAACTTAACTTAACAGATGGAAATTCGAAGAAGGCAACGCTTTTGAAAACAATCGGATCTGCACCATATAGTGTTTTACACAGCTTATGCAGTCCCAATTCACCTGTCCAAAATCACACATTATACACCGCCAACGCTCGTATTTCGAGAGCGAAAGAAATTTCATATGGCTTCTATGGGTGATTGTGAAAATGTTGCGGAGTGGTATGCACGATTGAAGCAGTTGGCGATAAAGTGTAAATTTGGACAATATTTGGAAGCATTTGTTTTAAACCAATTCATTATGAGTCTTCCTGGTCCAATATTTGAGCGCCTTTGTGAAGAAGACGAAAAACGTTCATTACCTGAAGCATTAAGACTAGCAATGATAGTCGAAACAAAGATAACCACAAAGTATTTAAACGAGAGCATTAATTACGTAAATAGGAACAACAACAACACGAACCAGAGGCAAAGCGGATTCAACAAAAACAACGGCAGCTGGAGCCCTCGCAAAAATTTCAAGGGGAATGGAAGTCAGCAAGGTCCCAATGGCGAACACACCGGAGAAGTTTGCAGTAATGTACAGCAGCGGAAACCATGTACACATTGCGGCTGGAAAAATCACTTCTCGGATACTTGTAAGCACAAGGATTGTCGCTGCCACAAATGTGGAAAAATAGGCCACTTGGCAAGCGTTTGTAAATTAAAATCAAAATCTGTATCTTATGTAGCAAAATCTCAATTAGAAGAAAAAGATGATTGTACTAATTATGATTTTTCTATATTTAGTGTGTCTTCGACTCTGTCTGGTGGAGTTTATTTTCTATCCGTGAATATCGATGGTGTTCATGTGAAAGTTGCTTGTTATACGGGTGCACCATGCACATTAATTCCGAAAACGATGTATGATAAAACACTCTTTAAGAAACCATTACGGAATTATTGTACTGCATATGTTGATTACAATGGAGATAATATTGAAGTTGTTGGTGAGTACGACGCAACTGTAGAGTTCCAAAATGCGAGCAAAGAAATTGTCATCGTAGTAACAAACACGTCGAGTCCACCTTTACTTGGAAGGAACTTTTTAAGAACTTTTAACTTCGAATTATGGCAAGTAAACAATATCGATTCGCAAGATCAGCTCTCAATCATAGAAGGAAAAATTAAAAATGAGTATTTTTATGTATTTAAATCAGAGTTAGGATCTTATAATGTCTGCACTGTAAATTTACAACTGGAAAACCAAAACAAGCATATATTTTTCAAGCCAAGACCTTTACCATTAGCATGAAAGAAAAGGTAGAGCTAAAGTTACGCATGTTAGTTGAACAGGGTGTGCTAGAACACGTAGACAGTTCTGAATGGGGAACGCCATTAGTTCCAATACTAAAGCCAAATGGTGACATTAGGATTTGCGGTGATTACAAAGTAACTTTGAACCGGCATTTAATAGATGTTAGGTATCCTTTGCCAAGAATAGACGAGATTTTCGCAGCACTCGAGGGAGGTACATTATATACCAAACTGGATCTATCTAACGCTTATAATCAGCTTCACTTAGATGAAAAGTCCCAGCTCTTGTGTACCTTGAGCACTCATATAGGATTACTTAAGGTCAAACGATTACCTTTTGGTATCAAAACAGCCGCAGCCATTTTTCAAAAAGTCATGGAAAGTTTGTTTCAGGGCTTAAAGGGAGTTGTTGTTTACCAAGACGATATAACTGTAACGGGAAAACACCTTCAAGAGCACGTTCAAAATTTGAAAAAAGGTCTTAGATAAATTTAAACTTGTTGGATTGCGACTAAATATACAAAAATGTGAATTTTTCAAGTCCAAAATTGACTATTTAGGATTATCAATTGACAAAAATGGTCTTAGCAAAAACAATGTGTCGGAGCTTCGTGCCTTTATTGGAATGGTCAATTACTATTCTAAATTCATCCATAATTTTACAAAGAAAATGAGCGCACTTTAAAGGGGTAAAATTCGATTGGTCTCAAGAATGCCGAAGGGCATACGATGCGATTAAGAGAGACGTAACTTCAGACCAGGTATTAGTCCATTTTAATTCAGAATTATCTATTGTTTTGACAACTGACGCAAGCAACAATGCAGTGGGTGGCATTTTGTCGCACAGCTTTAATGACGGACTTAAACCAATAGCATTTGTCTCTAGAGCTTTGTCAAAAAAGCACAATTACAGCACCCTTGAAAAAAAAGCTTTTTCAATTATTTATTGTGTTACCAAACTTAAACAATACCTTTTGGGAAATAGGTTTACTCTAAGGACAGACCATAAACCCCTATTGGGCATTTTTGGAGAAACCAAAGGATTACCCCAGATGGCATCCGCACGGATGCAAAGGGGGCCGTTATTTTATCAGGTTTTGAATATTGTGTTTTATGGGGATATCGAGTAGTAGTTCCCACCAAACTAAGAAAAGTAGTGTTACATGAGATGCACAGATCTCATCTAGGAATTGTTAAAACAAAAATGTTAGCACGTTCATATATTTGGTGGCCAGGAATGGATACACAAATAGAAGAACTGATCAGACAGTGTGAACCATGTCAACAATTGCAGTCTAGTCCAGAAAAGGGTTTATTAATCCCTTGGAAATCAAACGGTCAAGTTTGGAGCCGAATTCACATAGATTTTGCAAGACCAATTCAAAACTTTTATTTGTTGATAGTCATTGACTCTTATTCGAAATGGGTCGAAAAGTTTTTAATACAAAGGAGATTACTTCATCGTTTAATATAAAAATGTTAAGAGACTAGTTCTGCACATACGGCTTAGTAGATATTTTAGTGAGCGACAATGGTCGCCAGTTTACTTCTAATGATTTTAAAACTGACATGTTAAATAATGGCGTACGGCACAGTTTGACAGCTCCTGGACACCCTTCGACAAACGGACAAGCTGAAAATTTCGTAAAAACTTTAAAAAAAAAATCCCTTTACGCGAACATGAATGGTGATAACTGTCAAGATTTTGACACCGTCTTAAACAGATTTTTTATAGACTACAGAAACACAGTATATTGCGCATCAGGAGAATCACCATCTAAGTTATTTTTAGGTCGAACTTTAAAAACCAGATTCTCGTTTATGAAACCACCCGAAGTCACAGAGCACATAGAAAGTAGACAGCAGCAATCAATTGTAAACTATAAGGGCAAGCGCAACGTAAATTTTAGAAATTGACAAGAATTGTTAGTCAGAGACTAACAATCCCAACAAGGCAAGTTGGACTCAGGCAACTGTAAAACAGCCGTTAGGCTCTCGATCCTACAGTTGTGTTTTATCCAACAATGACCGTAAAATAAAGCGTCACATGGATCAAATAAAAAACAAGAGAGAACGCTATAGTCGAGTGCCTCGACTATTAGATACCCGTTACTCAGCTAAACAACTTAATATAAGATTAAGTATTAAATAGTATTATGTATATTAAAGTCTAAATGTTTGCACAACACGAGTAACGGTAATAGGGAATAGCTTTCTTTGAAAGGAGTTATCTTTGCCGGGCAATTGCAACTGTGTACAATGTAAATACATACATATGTATGTATATGCTTACATACATACACACATACGCCATTGTTTGACTCAGACCTCCAATTTGGCTAACTTGATTTGATTTGCATAGTTCTTGGGATATAGTTCGGTATTGACAAATGAAAACCATCGCAATTTACTTTAATAGAAATCCTTATCGAGAATTAACGTTGACTCTGTTGAGCACCTTGGCCAGCTGTTCCAAAATCATCCGTTAGATGGCGCCATGAAAGGCGGAAATGTAGGCGCTAGCCAGGCTTAAGCGTTTAATGGGTTTTTGGGCGTTAGAGTGGGCGTGGCAAACTTTTATTAGACCAATCGATAAGTATTGACGAAACAAATACATATCAATTAAAATTTTCATAATAGCATAAAAACTGTGGCCACAGCTTGTGGCTTGTGGGCGTCAGAGGGGGCGTGGCACCATTTTGAAACAAACTTGCGCTGCGTAGGAACTCCTAAAATCTACATGCAAAATGCCAATCTTCTAGCTTTTATAGTTTCCGAGATCTCAGCGTTCATACGGACAGACAGACGGACAGACGGACATGGCTAGATCGACTCGGCTAGTGATCCTGAACAAGAATATATATACTTTATAGGGTCGGAAACGCTTCCTTCTACCTGTTACATACTTTTGCACTAATACAATATACCCTTTTACTCTACGAGTAACGGGTATAAATATGTAAGCTCATTATGTGTTTTTTGCAGTTTTCTGCGTAATTTTAGGGAGCAACATCTTGATCAGCAATGCAGAACTGCTGGAAGTGTGGCGTAAGCAAGTGAGCTTTTGCGAGAAACGAAATGCCGTATACACTGCAAATTATATCGACGCAAGGGAAGACGACAATACATATTTATACCCTTGCAGAGGGTATTATAATTTTGGTCAAAAGTGTGCAACGCAGTGAAGGAGACATCTCCGACCCTCTAAAGTATATATATTCTTGATCAGGATCACCTCCTGAGTTGATATAAGTATGTCCGTCTGACCGTCTGTCTGTCCGTCTATCTGTCCGTCTGTCTGTTTCTACGCGAACTAGTCACTCAGTTTTAAAGATATCGAATTGAAACATTGCACACACCCTTCTCTGCTTTGCACGCAGTATATAAGTCGGAACGGACGGGATCGGCCGACTATATCCTATAGCTGCCATATAACTGAACGATCGGAAATGCCATAACTTTAGTGTTTGTAAAGTAAGGATGTTGGGATTTTCTATAGGCTTTATATTTGGCCAACTAATCCGACCTACCAAATTTCATAAGGATCGGCCGACTATATCCTATAGATATGGCAGCTATGGAACGATTGGAAATACCATAACTTTGGTGTTTTTAAAGTTAGGAAGTTGGGATTTTTTATGAGTATTAAGAATGCATCATATGAATAATTTTGGAGAATATAAAGTACATAATATTCTGCAAGGGTATATCAACTTCGGCTCCGCCCGAAGTTAGCTTTCCTTTCTTGTTTAAATTATAGTTTGTTAGTACTTGCAGATCCATATTGAAATTTTGTCGTCCAAACAAATTTTAACATTTAGCTGGATTGGCGAACCTTAAATCCGACCAGCTTAAAGTCTCAGCCATCCAAGTTGGCCACGCTAATGAGCTATGAGCCAACAAAACCCTCATCCCATCCAAACGAAATCACTGTTTTATGTTTTTTTACACCCCGCGTACTTATATGGGGTGTGTGTTCCTCGTGGAGCAATAAAATATTTATGGGAGTTGGCTAAATCACCCAAAAGCTGATTTCCAACGAGCACGCAAGAAGAGGAATGATGATGATGACGAGGTGGTGTATGAAAGGCATGGATTTAAGGTTTAAATGCTTGAATTCAAGCCATGATCCCAGTAGAAAATATAAAATTAATCAATGTTCTGGAAGCAAACACCCAAACTTATAAACAGAACTCTTGACTTTAAACGCAAAATCCGTAAATTCATTATGTATAACATTTCATGTTCTACCCAACAAAAGACCGACTGGTTTTTATATTTATTACTGCTTGTATTTATTTTGGACAGTTTGCAATGTAATTAAAGTAAAGAAATGGTTCTGGCATTGAAAATAAGTCCGAATTGTTGGTGCAACAGCTTGGCCAACATTTTCCCCCGATGTTTAACAAGGAATGCCGGCGTGCAAGGGACAGCTTTAAGGGCAAACAAAATTGGCAGTACTTAAATGAGTTGAATGACATTATAATTTGGGGATGCAGAGATTTAAAAGGCAAATGAGTCTATAAATATAAGTCTATATAAGAAGTTTAACAAGACCAAGCAAATGGTTTTAAATTGGTTTATTTAATGACAAAACAAATATTCTTTTTTGTAAAGCAATTATTCTTTGTGCTTATACTTTTAAACATCATTTATATGAAAAAATTAAATATATTTCTATTGGTTAATTTCTTATTTCTATTTATACAAATTTAAAGCTTAAATAAATGAAAATGTATGTCCTACCTCATAAGTCGTAAGTCGAAAACTCAAAAAGATTCTTTAGTTAAATCAAGTTTAAAGTGAACTGGATTTTTAAAAATTATCTCTTAACAAGAAAGGAAGCCAACTTTGGCAAACCAATCTAGCAATGGGCTTACTTTCCTACGATTTTTTTCTGCGAATTGACTTCACATGTATACACCCTTATATTTCCTTATTGCCCTTCGAAATGATATAACTCTTAAGAATCGTAGAACTGAAAGAATTGACGTGGAACTTGCTTTATCTTTTAAAGAATCTTTAGAAAGGTTCTCATTTTGTTAAAAAACTGTTATTTGTAAAGACAATTTTTAAATGCGCATATGAATATTTTGTGTTCTACTGTCTCTCTTCCATGCCTGTGCCTGCGTAGCATTTTTATACCCTTGCAGAGGGTATTATAATTTTGGTCAAAAGTGTGCAACGCAGTGAAGGAGACATCTCCGACCCTATAAAGTATATATATTCTTGATCAGGATCACCTCCTGAGTTGATATAGCCATGTCCGTCTGTCCGTCTGTCTGTTTCTACGCAAACTAGTCTCTCAGTTTTAAAGCTATCGAATTGAAACTTTGCACACACCCTTCTTTCCTTTGCACGCAGTATATATGTCGGAACGGCCGGGATCGGTCGACTATATCCTATAGCTGCCATATAACTGATTGATCGGAAATGCCATAACTTTGTTGTTTGTTAAGTTAGGAAGCTGGAATTTTCTATGGGTTTTATATTTGGCCAATCAATCCGACCTACCAAATTTCATAAGGATCGGCCGACTATAGGATAGCTGCCATATAACTGAACGATTGGAAATGCCATAACTTTGGTCTTTTTAAAGTTAGACAGTTGGGATTTTTTATGAGTATTAAGTTGCATCATATGAATAATTTTGGAGAATATAATTTACAGAGTATTCTGCAAGGGTATATCAACTTCGGCTCCGCCCGAAGTTAGCTTTCCTTTCTTGTTTTTTTAGGAGATGGTGAAATTTTCAAGGAGTCGCTTACATACAGCGATAACAGATTTGTTTAACCGAAGAGTTACCAGAGCTGCCCAGTAAAATTTGTTAGAAAAATATTATTTTTGCTTTTAAATTATTAAATTATTTCTCCATACTATTATTTTTATTTATATAAGAAAAAGTTAAACATATATTGTTATACATGTAAGGTTATTTTAAATGTATACCATAAGTCACAATAAGTATTGTTTTTTATTTATCACTCAAAAATAACTTTTATTTTTGAAATATAGAGTGTTTCTTTAATTTTTGTATGTTCTTAGATTTATTTAACCATTAAGATCACTAAACTTTTGTCAATCATTTACTGTTTAGAGAACCACGGTCACAGCGCTGTTACCACATTTCCTCAACTGGGATAGCGTTGCAAAAGCAATTGTCGGCAATGAAATGAGTTTGGTTACTCTTGCAGGGTGTTTCACTCAAAAGCTTGCATTTCAGTGAAGGAGTCATTTCTGACCCTCAAACTATGTACATATATAGTCTGTCCGTCTGTCTGTCCGGCTGTCCATCCATTTCTTCAAAAAATAGCTGCCATAGAAAAAATTAAAATGTGAATTGAAAAATATTTAGAACTTCGTTGTTTTATAACATAAGGTGCCCGAAATAAATAAGTAGGACACCTAATTTTGTTGTTTACCAAAAAAAACCATTGAATATTTTTGAAAAAAAACAATTTTTAATTATTCTTTATTAAATTTGTAACACTTTTTAAGTAATAGAAATAAAATTGAACTTCACAAAATAGTATAAAAAATAAATCAAAAACTTTCAAACGAAATAAGTAAGTAGGGCAAAGCCAAAATATTAAGCTTAATGGTAATTATACCCGTTACTCGTAGAGTAAAAGGGTATATTGTATTCGTGCAAAAGTATGTAACAGCTAGAAGGAAGCGTTTCCGACCCTATAAAGTATATATATTCTTGATCAGGGTCACTAGCCGAGTCGATATAGCCATGTCCGTCTGTCCGTCCGTATGAACGCTTAGATCTCGGAAACTATAAAAGCTAGAAGATTGGCATTTTGCATGCAGATTCTAGGAGTTCCTACGCAGCGCAAGTTTGTTTCAAAAAGGTGCCACGCCCCCTTTAACGCCCACAATCGCTCATATACGATTTTAAAAATTTAAAATTTCGGAAAAGTAAAAATGCAGTTTTATTGTGTTTATCAATACCTATCGAAATGTAGAAGAAAATTTTCAAATCGGACCATTCGTTAAAAAGTTATGCGTGATCAAAGTTTCCATCTCCATCACCATCTCCCTCGCACTCCCTTTACCTGAGTAACGGGTATCTATAGCGTTCTCTCTTGTTTTAGGATAAATTTAGTAAGATATGGTATACATATTTTAAATAGTGCACCCTTTGTTGTCTTGAGAACTCGCCCTGGCATTGAGTTAATTAAGTTTTTCAGTATTTCTATGTCGATTTTCTCCCATTCTTGTTTAATAGCTTCTTTTAATTCTGTAAGACTTCTGAATTGTTTTCCATTAGCATAAACCTTTTCAGATATTATGCCCCAAAGATTTTCAATTGGATTTAAATCAAAAATTGGAATTAACAATTCCAAAATTGGGATTTGCGATGATGAAAATAAGCTCTTTTTATGCTTTGCACAGTTGATAGGTGCATTATTCTGTTGAAAAGTTAATTCTTCACCAAAATAATTTTCTCCAAATTGGACTAGAACTCCGTCTTTGTGCATTTATTTTATGAGCTATAAAGCATATGGAACATATGGAAAGTCTCCTCCATTATACCCAAAGGCAGCCCATACCAAGAGAGACCCGCCGTGAAAGTTCCTGGAGACGTGGACTTTTTTGGGACTTCTTATATCGCGATTATAATAGCGATAGCCATCTAAATTAAACTTTTTCTCATCGTTAAATATTTCATATTTCTACTCTATATCCCAAAATTTGTATTAATTGGCAACCTGCAATTGGGCTACTTTGTGCCTGGGCAGTAGTTCAGGTTTAAGCCGTTTTCATAGTTTTCATATGAAACATTTTCAGATCCTTTTACAATTTTTTGGACCCGTCGGGTGGATACTGGCAGAGACAAATTACATCGTATTTGGGATGCACTAATGTTTTCATTAATTGCTAGAAATTTAATTCGTCGCTTGTCCCGCTCGTCAACTAGGGGTGGGCGCCCAGAACGGGGTTTCTTACAATGATTTTCTGGGTCCTTGAAAAGGTTTTCCACCGTCCACTTACTCCTCCCACATTTTTCAGCAATTTTGGGTATTGACATTATTGATTTCTCAGAATGCCAATATTCTTGCTCGTTCTACATCGCTCAAATGAGTGAAAGTCGGCAATCTGAACAAAAAATTTTAATTAAAACTTACAAATTATTATTTTTTCCACGAAACTCACTAAATTTGATTTTTTGTAATTGTTAACAGTCACTGCAATTTAAATAATTTAATTCGACGTCATCAGCTTTACTGAAACGAACACAAAAAGAGATGTCCCACTTACTTATTTCGTTCGCAGAAGCAAAATTCTTTTGATAAGAATAAGCCTAACGGGAAAATCCTACTGTAATTTTTAGATTCTCTTTGCTTATGTCTCACAAAGATTAATAAACAATTCGTAGAAAAAAAATTCCGGAAATTGGTTTTTGTGGACAAAAAAGTCATCAACATAAGTGTCCTACTTACTAATTTCGTTCACCTTATATGTATAAAAGTCGAATAATACTTATTTCTTATTATTCCAGAAATCCGGTCTTAAATTTTAAAAAATGTACGACTATATAATACAGCTGTTATTGGAACAATTCGAAAAATAATTGAAAATAAGAAGGAACGCTATCTGTTACCCTGTTAACCTATTTTAAAATATATACGCCCCTTTATGGGCGTGACAACACGAAAAATTTGGTTCCATCTGACGTTAAGGCTTATTAATTTATTTCTTAATAACTTCTAAAATAATAATAGGCTAAACAAATGTAGACCAAATAAACGTATAGCGCTCAAAAACAGAGCTCTTTACAGAGTTTTCCGATTTGTGGACGTTAGAGTGGGCGTGCACACATTTTGAATCAACTTGCGGAGCGTAGCTAGAATCTGCAATTTGGTTCCAAACCTTCTAGCTTGTATAGTTTTTAAGATAGACTGACTGTCAGAAGGATTTACTCCTCTATTTATGCTGATCAGAAATATAAATACTTCATAATGGTGGAAAAACAAACATCTATGCGCACAAATACTTTTCTACTCTACGAGTAACTGGTATAAAAATGTAGTTATGACTTTGTTTCTATTTCACTAAAGTACTCTAATATCACTTAAATCAAAACTAAAGTATACAGATGCCAATCGATTTTTTGAGAAATAACATTTTTAAATACTTTTAAAACTCATAAAAGTTGTGTTAAGGCACTTTGATGCTTTATACCACACAGCTAAACAGTGGCTTAAGATGGTGAGTACTTTGTAAAATGCGGTGGTAAAAAAGCCATCAAGGTAATTTTATTTATGTAAATGTGTCTAGCAAAATGAGGCAAGGCAAACATAAGCCAAGTAGCAACAACTGACTTTAAGGCGACATCGAGGAGTGATCCTGGTGAGAAAGTACCCTGGGGTGAGCAAGGAGGGTAGTTGATAGTAGCAGCTATGCGACGTGACGCCTTGCACCATGCGGAACGCAAGACACATGTGCGAAAAGCTGGTAATGAGAAGCAGGGGTGGAATTTTATATATCGATTAAGTGGATGTTGAAAGGTATTGGAGTGAGGCGGTTAAAGGGGGCAATGGGTATTTCTAGACCGGGTCCTCAGCAACTCTACCGTACGAAAAATGCATTTTGTTAAGAAAATGGATCACCCAGTGGAAAAATGAGTTTTCATGCATTCTTAAATCTTTAAAAATATAATAAAACAGGGACAAATGCAATCATAAGGCTTTCAAATATTTATTTTCGAACGACCTTAATGTTTTGTATAACTGGGTTAAGAATGAGATTACCTTTAAGGCAACAGAATTTCATAAATACATACATCAAGTATTTAAATGTTAATATTTGTATGGTAAATACAAAAATAAATTCGATTTCTTTATTTAAAACTCGAATTTTCTATTTTTAATAACTGTTCGCATCGGTTTATTTAATCAACCATGATTATCCAAAAAAGGGGGTGTGTGATATGAACCGCCTCTTCGACGGATCCGCCACTGAATTGACAACAACAAATTTGGTGAGATTTTTTAGAAAAGCTGTTTATCACATATAAACCGCCGTTCCCGCATTCAAAAGAAATCACAATTTAGGTAGCAACTGCAATTAAAGGATTTGTTTTTAACTTTAATGCCTATAAATTCCTCAGCTATGCCAGAGAGCTACAGGCAATTGGCTCCCCCACACTTTTCGTCGGGGCCTTTTCTCATCCCGCTATTCAGATTGACGAATAAATATAATAAATTTACAGCGCGTTGCCAAGCACCTGAACTGAATTTTGGCTCTAGAGAAAAGAATAAAAAATGTAATATTTTGAAGTGTGTGCCCCGTTTGTTCCTAATATTTCAATTTTGTTATTTGCTTTAAATTCATTTGTTTATTAACATACCCAGATAGCATAACCTCTTAAATATTTTATCACACGAGAACGATTTTTTATTTGATCTAGGCTTTAAAATTAAAATAACAATTGGAAAACAATTATATCGAGTTGTAAATGCTAAATATAAGTTATTCTTCTATTTATTCGGAAAAAAGGTTTTATTCTCCAAAAAGCACAAACGAAATCTTAGAAAGATTTTTTTAAGTCAATACTATAAAACACTCTATTAATTAAATAAACTCCCTCCGATTTGCAAAACGGTTGAATATTGAAATAAATGATTGACATTTTCCTTACTTTTTAATTGTTTTATTTTCCTATAATAAATTGGGTGGACATAATTTGGTAAGAAAAAGAGATTATAAATTTTAAAGCCCCTGCAATTGTAGCGCAGTGAGACGAGTTGTTATATATATACTATTCTCCTGTAGATAATATACAATTTTCAGACTTTTTTCTTTGTATTTCTTTCAAGTTTTTGTGTTTCTTTTTTGTTTTATTATCGCGTTCGTTTCTTGTATTTCTTAAAACCTACTTTATTGCTTAAATTTTTGTACCATGAATATAAATGATACAAAGCTATCTTAATCAAAAGAACAAAAGAAACCCCTCAGAAGTGTTTTTTATGACGCGTACGAAATCTCCATAAATCTTTGTACCTTGTGACTTGCAGTCATTCTTTACCTATCTCATTTGGCTTTCGCAGCTCAGTGAGGTACATCCACGCCATGCCTCAATATGAGAGCTACACCAACCATCCCCCACCTCATGTGCTTCCAACGGTTGCACCACCCACAGAGTCAACCATCCAATGCCCATCCAGCTACACAAGGACATTGCGACGCCGATGTCGAGTCTGGAGAAAAACGTTATCCTGTTGACTTTAACAAAAATTTATGTTGTTTACTCTTGAATGAGTGGAAAGGGTGTGCTGAAGCGGGTTAGGAGTGAAGGGTGATGTGCCGGGTTTTTGTGGGGGTGAAGTAAGGAAATGTTGGGCCCTTTTGCAGTATGGTTGTAAGAGAGGGTAGGAAGGAAATTTTATGCTTTAGAATTCAGCTTAGAGCTGCAAAGTAGCTTTCATATTAATTTTCAAGAATTTTCTGCGGTAAAATCGGGAAGTGCTCAATTTCAGGGGTTTTAAGTGCTAATTAGTTATTTTGACCAAAAACTTACGTTGCTTGTTCATATATCGTCCATGTTTTATAAATCTAGAGGTGTGCATAGGATTAAAACATGAGTTTTATTAAAAGAATTTACTGATCCTTATGTCACTAAGACTTAATTCATTTCGTTAATCTGGGTCTCCTGTCTGTAGTCCCAATACGGAATACATATTGACCGCATTGAATCAGTACAAATTCTACCATATATAGCCGCTAAATAAATGTTCATAACAATATTTTTACAGTTTAGAAAACATGAGCTTTGAAGCCTGGTGGAATAAGTTTTACATTCATTGCCAAAAGTGGCAATTTGAAACTCAATTGAAAAGCTATTACTAGTCTACCAGTTCGCCCCCTTAAGGGTGGAGCCTTCAAAAAATCTATTTTTTTGAGGACTTTTTTTGGAAGGAAAAATTTATTCGATTGAAACTTTTAGGTTTTATTGTCATATATTTCAACAGTCTTCTCAAAATTTTTCAATAAAATATATGTCATATTATGCCTGGTACAAGCATTTCGCCGAGCCGCCTAGAGTGTACTGTGTCGTGCGGCGGGAAAGATGCAGGTCGCAATTTCCATCAGAAAACAAAAATCCAAAAAAATATCCTTTTTCAATTGTATAGCTTCTAACTAAACCAACAAAATTGAACAAAAAGTGAGAATTTCTAAACTTTTTTGCAAATTAAAAAAAAAAAATTTTTTTGGAAAAAAAAAAATTTGCTTTATATTTTTTAAAAAGTGGGTTAATCATAACTTTTTTAAGGTTTTTTAGGTTCAACTAGAAGAAATTCCCGAAGCCAGTTATTGTTGTTTCGTTTCAATAGGACGTTAAATTTAGAAGAAATCGTAAAAATGAAAAACCGAGAAGTCGCACGTCAAAGTTTTCGTATATTAAAAATCGTTACAGTTGCTCACTATTTCTCCTGTAACTTTAAAAATATTTCGAATTTGCTTGTGAAATTTAAGATACACATTCTTGGATAGTTTGGGTAGACTACCCTCTTAAATTAACCTTATAATACGATTTTGTCTTTTAACGAACTGTTCTGTGACGAACTTTATTATTGGCACAGCGTATGGTAAACTTTGATAATGTTTTTCTTTATCAATAATAACTCAAATAAATATTTTGATAAATAGAAAAACAGCAAAATACAATTTTTTTTAATTTGTATTTTTTTTAATTTTTCGATTTTCCTATGGGAGCTACGAGATATAGATGTCCGATTTTAATTTAATTAAAACCATAATTCCATGGTATTTAAATATTATTAAATCCCAAAGAACAACAAAAAATTAAAAACAACAAAGTTATTCTTTAAAAAATTTTTTTCGATTGTTCCTATGATAGCTATTTGATTAAGCTCGTTCCGACTTATATACAACCTGCAATAGAAATACAACTTTTGGGAAAGTTTTAAGCAGATAGCTTTAAAACTGAGGGACTAGTTTGCATACGGACATGGCTAGATCGACTATCCACTTTATACGGCCAGAAATGTATCCTTCACTACTTTGCAGGCTTTTGACTGGAATTATAATACCGTCTGCAAGGGTATAAAAATAAGGAAAATAAGCCAGACCAGAGTGCCCACTTTTTTTTAGCCCCCCCTTCAAAAAACCATCGTCTAACCTCCTTCTAACCTTTCAGAAACTAAAGAGGATAAATTGTATTCTAATTGCCTTTTCTTTGCATTTCATGATATTGTGTTTACAAAAACTTTATTAAAGCCGGAGATTCTAAGCTCCGAAGTTTTTCTAGGTATGTACATATGTACACAATATACAGTATGTCAAGAAACTCTTTACACACTGAAAAAAGAACATATTTTTTGACTTTGTATGCAAAAATAAGGTTTTTCGTTTAGTTTTTTCAATATTTTTTTAATGCAGTATGCACAAAAATAAAAACATAACAACGCAAGGGAAAATTTTTAAGCAACAAAATATGAGTTTACACATTTTTGACACATCTTAGTTTTCAATTCTGTTTTGTTCTTCTTCAAGAAAAAACGGTACTTTACCGTTGTTTATGCTTCTGCACTATGCGCTATGTTTTCATTTCTTTTCATTTAATTGCGAAATCTTTCTGCACAAGTGTCAAAAAGCAAATTTTAAAATTATTTAACATGCCTGGAGCCAGATTGACCTTTGAAGTTACCCAATTGATATATTATAATCACCAATTGGGAAAATCTGTAGCTGAGCTAGTGGAGATGTTTCTTGTGTTGTGAAAAACAATTTATAATGTTTTAAATCGTGCCGAAAAGGAAGATAGACTAGAAGCAAAGTGTGGAAGTGGTCGAAAAAAGAAGATTGACGAGCGGCAGACCGCCTTATCATGCGTAAGGTCCTTCAAAACCCTTAAATTTCGACCAGAACCCTTGCTAAGGAGTTGGACGAAGAGTGTGGCACGGTCGTTTCACATGAAACAGTACGCCAACTAATTCTGCGGAACAAATACTCTTCGAGAGTTGCGCGTAAGAAGCCGCTGCTTTCAAAAATAAATGTTGAAAAGCGCCTAACTTTTGCTGTCAACATGAGCCTTCAGACGGACAACTATTGGGATGGCGTCATATTCTGTGACGAAACCAAAATGACAATGATGGACCAACTAGGGTATGGCGCAAGCCGCTTACAGCTTTAGATCAGCGCAACATCATTCCAACAGTAAAATTTGGCAAATTGTCGGGAGTGGGAGGGCTTGTGTTTATTGAAAATACAATGAATGCTGAGCAATATCTCTCCATTCTCAAAACAAATTTGAGGCAAAGTGCGGACAAATTTGGGCTTATTGTCGATAATAAGCCAAAATTCAAATTTTACCAAGACAATGACCCCAAATATAAGGAGCTCACTGTACGAACGTATTAAAATTAGTTTAAGACAGTATAAGTTGTTAAATATATTCAATAAACTGTAGTTTTAGTATTTTGTGTAAAGAGTTTCTTGACAGTGCCAAAAATGTGTAAACTTATATTTTGTTGCTTACAAATTTTCCCTTGCGTTGTTATGTTTTTATTTTTGTGCATACTCATTAACAATTTCCTATATAATAGTTCTACATAGTAATATTGAAAAAACTAAACGAAAGGCTTTATTTTTGCATGCAAAGTCAAAAAATATTTTCTTTTTTCAGTGTGTAAAGAGTTTCTTGACATACTGTATACACTCGCTTGAAGTTAGTTCAACAAAGATATCGTTTCTGAAATTTGACATTGTTTAAGTCACATTTCTACTATTAATTGTGTCTCAAAAAAGCTTTTCGATAGGGATCAGTTGGTAGTTCCATTTGATTTCAAAACACCTTGGGATTTGTGGTTAATAGATCAAAAAAGAATGTCTTGTTACCTATAGTACATCATGAATTTGTTAACGGTTTTGCTTGAATTATCTTAATCCCAGGTCGGATGTGCTTTTTATCAAATTCTGTTCACCACTTGTCATGCATTTCATCTAGTATCGCAGTGAAAATCGACACGAGTACCGTAATCTGTTTTTTCTAGCAATTTAAATGCTCGGTCAAGATTCACCGTGCTTAATGCTTAATGTTATAATCAGGCTCCGAAGCAGTTTTATAGGATTGTTTACACTAAACGCAGATGTAATTCTTCCCCACATGACGGCAAAAGTCAATTTATTTGTTTATCATTTTAAAAACAATATTTCTACTTTAGCTCATTCAACACATGTAGCGCTTGTAGTCGATTGGGAAGCGCCATCTAGGAGTCGCTCTGCGATATGGGATGTGGCATATGGAAGGGGGCAATGAGAGCAACAGACCTTTCTGTCAACTTTCTCTGGGTCATTTCCACATATTCGGCTAGGGGTTACCGCCAGTTTAGTGGCGTCTCGATTTGTCTTTCTCAAGCCAGTCGTCCAAGGGTCAAGTCGTGCCTCAATGAAAAAACCGTAAAGTCTAATCTTGGTGTAATCTCAGCGGAAATATATCTCTGTCGCAGCGCTGATTCCTAGCTGGTGTGTTTTCAGAGCAATTAAGAAGTGCAATTAATTTATTAGGCATGGCGCTTGATGAGAAATAAATTTCGGCCGCAAATAACTTTAGCTGCCATTGAGTGGAGTTCGGCGAATGAGACGGAAACTGAAGCACCGCACTGAAATCACCGAAGTCTCGCAGCGAAAAATCTCTAAAAACATACCGCCGCCCCAGCAGTAGTCGCGCAGCCGCCTTAAAGGGCGCAATTTAACGCCTACGGGAAAAAACGTATAAACACGTATAAGTCGCAGCGGAGGCAGGGAATCTGTATTTTTTGGAAAACATAATGGGTGCGTGAAGCCTTTGCCAAGCTCCGAGAAAAATCCCAGTTTTCGCAAAAATTCGCCTTAAGTCCATAAAACCTATTCCGGGCCAAAGAAAGTTGTCTCATTAAAGGCCCAAAAATATCGTCATGAATATATTTAATTATATGAAAAAATATCAAACACAGCTGCCGGAAAAGAAAAAAAAACTTCAGTATTTGAGTTATGTTTTAGTTTTAGCTATATTCTTTTTGTTTTTTTTTATTGTGGTGCGAAGTGAAAATAATGATGCAAAGCCAAAGGCTATTTTAGTGATTACAGTATGTAGTAGTGGTTTATTGGTTTTTTGACCCTGTGACTCGGTCGTATTTTTTTGTATTGTCTCCTAATTTTTAGGTTTTTCTCCAGGAAAGCGCTTTCTTCGAGAAGACCTCTTCTGCCAATTTGGTGAGCGAACTATGTTCCCTTCATCTGTATTGATTAAAGAAAACTAAAAGAAAAAGTCCCAATTGTATCATAACAAAAACAAACAAAAAAAAAAAACAAAAAAAAAGAAGTGCGATATCGAGAAATACAATTTTTAAAAATTTAATTTAATTAAAAAAACAAAAAAAGTCTAAAGCAAACTATCAAAGAAAAATAAGTGACAGAATTTAATTTAAATAAATAACAAAGAACAGTCGAAAAAAAATATGAAAAAACCTTCACCTCTAGTCGACGAGCCAAGCCGGAGAACAATTGGCGTGAGTGCTTCTTTCGAGTAACAGCTTAGCCTGTGTAATTGTGAATGTTCGTTAGATTTATAATTAAATTCTAATAATCATTATTATTTTATGGCACCCAACTTCATGGCCACGTTTTTACGTTGCCCCACGTAATACAATTTTGTTAGAAATATTTCATTTTAATTTGGAAAAAATCGAGCGAATAATTCTCGTATTGCCACGGTTTGAGACTTTCAGATATTTTCACTTATTTCAGGCCGGAGAAAATTCATTACTTCTGTGAATCCGACTCCTAAAGTCGCGGTGTCAGTGCTTCTACGCTCAATTAGTTGTGCTTCTCGCGAAAACGAGTGCAAAACATCGCTAGTTTTTTTCAAATTCGAATTCGAATTTCATTTTGCCCAAAGGTCTTTAATATTCAAGAAGTCGGTAAAGCAGTGCAGAGCTGTTCCGAATACCTATAATGTGTGATCTTTCGGACTCCGAAGATGATTTAAACATCAGTATTATTATGGCGCGAAATTAACAAAAAACAAGAGAGAACGCTATAGTCGGGTGCCCCGACTATCAGATACCCGTTACTCAGGTAAAGGGAGTGCGAGGGAGATGGAGATAGAAACTTTGATCACGCATAACTTTTTAACGAATGGTCCGATTTGAAAAATTTTTTCTACATTTCGATAGGTATTGATAAACACAATAAAACTGCATTTTTACTTTTCCGAAATATTAAAATTTTTAAAATCGTATATAAGCGATTGTGGGCGTTAAAGGGGGCGTGGCACCTTTTTGCAACAAACTTGCGCTGCGCAGGAACTCCTAGAATCTGCATGCAAAATGCCAATCTTCTAGCTTTTATAGTTTCCGAGATCTCAGCGTTCATACGGACGGACAGACGGACAGACGGACATGGCTATATCGACTCGGCTAGTGACCCTGATCAAGAATATATATACTTTATAGGGTCGGAAACGCTTCCTTCTAGCTGTTACATACTTTTGCACGAATACAATATACCCTTTTACTCTACGAGTAACGGGTATAATTAAAGAGGCACTACAGCAAGCTAGAATTCCATATATATATATATATATGTACATATATATTCCCCCTGTTTCAACACACCATTGTCAGACAATGAACCGGATTCGGAACTAGCAGCCATAAATGGCGACGATGAGGACTGGTGGACCCCAAGATCGGCTAACAACAAAATTTGCACAGGCCTCGCATCCTTCCTCGAAATGCAATTCAAAGCAGCAGTCAACCGGCTTGTTAACCACAATACCGACCTTGTCCTCCTCTATAATTCAAAGCTACGTATCCACCACTTTCCCTTCCAATGGAAGTGTTGTAACGAACTGATTTTTATGGTCTGCTCGCTACGAGTATCGTGCGGCTAGCTCAGAAGATGTGTGTTGTTCGTCCCACCAAATTTATATAAACGTGACCGCCCGATTGTCTAATGAGAACGCACAGAATGTTAGGATGTTTATACTAGGATCTTTATTCGCCGACTTGTCCCTCGGCCTGGGACTAATGGTGACAGATGTTTGTCTCAACGCCTTCCCTGATGGATTGTGGCTGCTCCACCGTCGCTCTCCGCTGCCCCGTTGCTCGCTGCTCCGGAACGCCTCCGTTGTCGTTGGCCTCGGGGCTATGAGGGTCTATTGATGCGTTACCGTTCCCAGACTAGGGTGAACAGGCACAGGGCTCTCAAAGCATACGCCTTTCGCAGCCACAGCCTCCTGTCCCTGGATCTATCCCAGCCTGACACACCAGGCATACGCCGGAAGGCCGCCAATGCAGTCCCTGTGACAGGACGCTAGGTTCAAGACGAACGCTTCCCCCCTCGCCTCTTAGCCGTGCACTGGATACGTCGGAGTATGGCTTGGTTGCTGCTGCTCGTCGATGACTGCTCGTCGTTTCTCGTGTCCTCGATGTCCTCGCTCTGCTCACGGCGCGAATCCTGGTTTCGTTGTCCACGTGCTCTTGTGAGACTAGGTGCAGCGGGTCTTTGGCTCTCGGGCTTCAGTCAGCTGCCTTTCTAGGACTCTGGCGGTGAACTACTGTGCTCTCGACGCATACGCCTCTCGAGACACCCGTGGTTCGAACGCGCGTCCTTCGTGGCTAGTCGCACCAGGGCCTGCACAATTCCCGGAATTCGACAAGGCAATTGTTTTCGCACGGCAGCTGGTTCTGGACAACTTCCCTTCCGAGCCCACGGTTCTTTGTCGAAGGACTCTTTTTATTCAACTCTGTCGGACTCGCCGAGCAATACGCCAAGCTCAAATCGCGACAAGAATTAGAACAAAGCGCCTGGACTTAGCCGCGTGATGCCTTAAGGACCTCAGCTACCTGTTTCTTGACGTAGCGATCTTGCTCCTTGTTGACTCGGCGCGGCTCTGCTTCCTCCTGATGTTAACTTGACTTGTGTTGTTCACTGATTTGCTGCTTGTCTACTGATCTTGCTGGATTGACTCCTTGTGATCCACTGATTTGCTGCTTGTCTACTGATCTTGCTGGATTGACTCCTTGTGATCGACTGATCCGGCTTCCTGCGCTCGGCCCGCTTATATAGGCTGGCGTATCCCGTTAATTCTCGGCCTCTCCTTTTTCGACTTTGCGCACGGCACTATACTAGAGTCCAAAGTCCGCCGCCTTCTACCGTTACTCCTCGTCTCCAAACTCTCTCTCTCCCCGTTCTCTCCAAACTCTCACCAGCTGCATTCTCCAAACTCTCTTCTCGGTTTTTAACTCCTTACTTGCCTTTCTTCGGGAACGAAATGAGACTTGTACCTCTTCTCCGGCTGTTATCTTGGAGTTCTCCGATGTTCCGGATCGCTGATGTTGGTCCTCCTTCCCACGACGTCGCTCCTTCTCGTTCTATGTAGTTCCCGCCCCAAGATGTTTCCCCCCATAGACTTGTTTTTCTTCTCTTCGGCTGTATTCCTTGTAAATCCTTGTAGCCTTCGAGTCCTCTTGCTCCTCCAAATGGCTCCCTCGACGCTCACAGCTCGTACCTGAGTTCCACAGCGCCGATCCTCCATTTCGTTTCCCGCCCAAGATGTTTCCCCATAGACCTCTCGTGTTCTCCTTCCTGCTTGAAAGTCCCGCCCAAGATGTTTCCCCCTTATGCTTCGCGTTCTAAGCATCTCCTTTCCTCCGTTGTCTGGTCACACTACCGCTTTCCCGATCGGTTTTCCAGCCGATTGTTACGAACTGCTTTTTTGTTCTTTGGCAGTGCCGCTAGCTCAGTCTTCTCTCCGGGCGGATTCCCCCTAATGCCACAGCCCGCAACATAAACGTCGATGACTACACTGTCTCACATCACAAAATAATCGCTCATCACTAACAAACAAAATGTAAACAATGTAAATAATTATAATTGACGGAAAAATGTTTTGGTGGCTATTGTTGACCCAGACAAGCACGCCCACCCAACCAAGGATGCCCCGGAGGTTTTTGCAGGGGCATCACCCATATTCCAGTTGGTCAAAGTCACTCCTCGCGACTAGAACAGCTCCAGCTCCCCCACAACGACAACTCACTCGCACATTTCAGTTTCTACATACATTTAATATCCACAGTAAGTACCTATGCTAAACATTGCTATTGTCTTTACGACCAAACTTGGCCACCATCTTCAAATTTACGCGGTCAAAGCAGAAGATTACCTTCCCTTGGCAAAGGCTACAGGCTCTGCGGAAATTATGTTCCTCTACTCACGTATTGGTGGAACTCACAGTGAACGAGGCGCACAAAAAAAAGGGCACACACTATGTATGTGGCGGGTCACCTAATCCTGAGGAGCTACTGGGGAAAAGAAGGGACAGGCCAAACGGTTAGAAATATGCGCTGTAAACGATCCCGCCGAAAACTTATAAAGGCGACCCTTTTTTACAGGCAACAACGAGGACAACTGAGGTTTTCGGGTCTAAGTCCTGATAAATTCACAGGTCAACACGGTAAGTATAAATTAAGTAATGTGTACATTTAATTAACATTAATGATTTTAGCCACTTCTGGGCTAGGCAACGGGCAAGATATGCCCCGGCCGAAGAGTACTCTGCCGGAGGCCAGCAGTAATAAGGGCTGGCAGTAATAAGTAGCTGGGTCGAACGAAGGTGGGTATACGCCAATCTCCAAGGTAAATCTCAAAATTAATCTCCAAATTAATTCTCCCGGGGCCCTTTGTGTTGGGACCCCGGTTGCCCTACTGATAATTATTCGTGAATAAATTAAACTAATAAGCCTAACACGCTAATTACACTCACTTTATTTTTGATTTCGGCATAAACACTTATTAACTCCCGATCCGTCAAGCTTTCTGGGCAATATGGCTGCGACTATCCCAATATCTGCCCTATCATTGCTATATCTCCATATTCCCTCGCCTCTCTCGAAACTGGGTCATCGGACATATTCAAGGCCAAAGTAAAGTAATCCCTGAGCGAACCGGGATTATTTCAAATGGCCAGATCGTCCGCCGGATTCCCCAACGGGGGGCGCCACCGAAACCATCGTTCTATCATCCTAACCTATCGATAGAGTCCATCCCATTATCGACTCCAACTGCAACACCAACCAAAGATTTCGAGAGGCGCTACCCGGAGTCTCAGCAAAACGACGAAATAATTGGTAGCTTTGGAGATTCGAACGGCGCCTAACGCGGGGCCCACGCATGACGGGAAGTATTCCTGATTTTGTCGTATGCTTGTATACTTTGTGTGTCCTTCTTTCAGATCAATGGCGGATGTCCTTATGTAACGCTTGTGGCAGAGAAGTTACTTTGCAGCGTGGGAAATTGTTGTGCCGCCATCTAGTTGTCGGCTTGGGTACTACCGGCTGGGATAGAAGAAGAATTCTGGGGGTAAAGGTTTCGGAGTAAAAGAGGCAACAGAGGTAATTGTCAGGTCAGGAAAAATGGCGAAGTCATGGCTAGGGAGAACGGAGATGGCTCCGACCGAGGTCCGCGCGCCACAATTTTTCTTTCAATTTTCGGCAGGCCTAGAGTGACGTTGTGTCTATGGGAGCAGCAACAGGAAAGACAAAAATAAACCGAATAAGTGAACAAAAAAATCGACCGACCCTAAAGCCGATTCCAAGGGTTTGGCGCTTATTGCCTGGCCCGGAAAACTCGCGGTAGCAGTTGGAAAAAATTCCGATTTCGAAAAGCCATCAAAGTTCCCGAAGAGAAGAAAAAATACATAAGGAGGACGGGACGAGTGGGAAATTTCCTCGGCATCCAACTCGAGGGGGCCTTGAGGCCTTTTAGATCTTTTATGCTTTGATATTGCACCTTATTTCAATGTTTGTAGTTGCAATTCGTGCGTAGAGATAGTCAGAGTTGAGGGGGGGTTGAAGAAAGCCAAAGTAAATCAAAGTCACCAAAAGGCTCGAGATCAAAGCACTCGGTTCCAATTAGAAGGTGATTTCGGCTGGAATAATACTCATTCCCATTGCGCTCTCCAACTCCCGACTCTCCAAGCGGGAGGATGGCTGAGTGAAACCAGAAAACTATTCGAGCAGTTCCCGTGGTACTCCGCGACTCAATAGACCTGCGTGCGATCGTCCGACATAAACAATTATAAATATTTTAATGTAAAGTGAAGAAAAAGAAATCGCCAGCGGAAACGGAGGAGAGTTTGTTATAAAAAAAGCCAGAGGCAAGCAATGTGAATTCGAGAAGGAGAATTAGAATTAAGAATTAGAATAAGTATTAGTGAGGTGATACAAAAGCAATTATAAAAAAAAAGAAAGAAGCAAAAAATAGGAAAAGCAAAAAAAACGGAGGATCATCAAAAAAGTTTGTAAAGCGCGTGAAATGAAGCATGAAACCCTAACCCCGTGAATACAATATAAAAGAGCAATTTAATTTCTGTTCCGCTGGTGCCGTGCAAATTGTGGTGGAAAGAGATGTAAAAAAAAAAATGTCAAGCTGGTTTGCACAGTGGTGGTGTTGGTGATTTGTGTTTTTTTTATTATTTTTTTTGTAATAAAATCTCACAGAAAACCTCACGGAAGCGCTTTCGTCGATGGACATCCAACACGGTGGTGAGTGATATTTTACGTTTATACAAAATTTTTTGGAAATAATAATCTTAGGCAAAATCCACCAATGACCAAACTTTGCCCCACCGTCCCATGTTAGTCCAAGGAAAGAAAAAAGAAAAAGGGGAATCAAAAGAAATAGAATTTCACGGTCACGGCCAGCATACGAATGATCGGGAGTAGGGATTCAAAAATTCAAGGCCAATGCCCTTAGCGAAATACTTTGGAGCGTATTTATTTGATTTTTGAGTGAAATAAAAGAAACGGCTGTGTAAAGTCACTCGTTAATTGCAATTGCATATAAATTTCGGCCGATCAATATTCGCATACTTTTTTTGTGATTCTCTGGAGTTGATTTAGGAATTCTTTATATATTTATATTCTGTATATTTTATTATTTTAATAATGTCTGTTAATTGTTAGAATTTTCTGTAGTGTGTAATATATTTTATAATGTTTTAAGAGCTTTTGAAATTGCCTCTAAATAGGATGATCTCCCGGTGAAGGCCGTTGGCGACCCAGAGGGGACGTTCAAACAAAATATGATTAAATTAGGTGTGGAATGGCCAAGGCAGGGAGGGCATCAGAGAATCCTCAATATCAGCAGAGGGTCTTAGGGAATGCGGAGGAGTTTCTGTCGAGCTGATGTTTGTGCAGAGGTGGGGGATTATTCTCCCTCCCAAATTTCTTGTCGTAGCACGCAAAATTTGATATTTTCGAAATGACTTGTAACGAACTGATTTTTATAGTCTGCTCGCTACGAGCATCGTGCGGCTAGCTCAGAAGATTTGTGTTGTTCGTCCCACCAAATTTATATAAACGTGACCGCCCGATTGTCTAATGAGAACGCACAGAAAGTTATGGTGTTTGTATTAGGATCTTTATTCGCCGACTTGTCCCTCGGCCTGGGACTAATGGTGACAGATGCTTGTCTCAACTCCTTCCTTGAAGACTTGTGGTCGTTCCACCGTCGTTCTCCGCTTCCTCGCTGCTCCGGAACGCCTCCGCTGTCGCTGGCTTCGGGGCTATGAGGGTCTAGGGATGCGTCACCGTTGCCAGACTAGGGTGAACAGGCACCGGGCTCTCAAAGCGTACGCCTTTCGCAGCCACAGCCTCCTGTCCCTGGATCTGTCCCGGCCGGTCACACCAGACGCTTACACAGTTTCTACCTGACGGTTCAAGCATACGCCGGAAGGCCGCCAATGCAGTCCCTGTGGCAGGACGCTAGGTTCAAGACGAACGCTTCCGCCCTCGCCTCTTAGCCGTAGACTGGATGTAGTATGGCTTGGTTGCTGCTGGGCCTGCGATGACTGCTCGTTGCTCCTTGTACCCTCGATGTCCTCGCTCTGCTCACGGTGCGAAGTCCTGGGGCGTGGTCTAGTGAGACTAGGTGCAGCGGGTCTTTGGCTCTCGAGATTCGATCAGTTGCCTGTCTAGGACTCTGGCGGTGAACTACTGTGCTCTCGACGCATACGCCTCCCGAGACACCCGTGGTTCGGACGCGCGTCCTTCTTGGCTAGTCGCACCAGGGCCTGCACAATTCTCGCCGGCCGGTTCAAGCGTACGCCGGAATTCGACAAGGCAATTGTTTTCGCACGGCAGCTGGTTCTGGACAACTTCCCTTCCGAGCCCACGGTTCTTTGTCGGAGGACTCTTTTTATTCACTTCTGTCGGATTCGCCGAGCAATACGCCAAGCTCAAATCGCGACCAGAATTAGAACAAAGCGCCTGGACTTAGCCGCGTGATGCCTTAAGGACCTCAGCTACCTGTTTCTCAGCTCGGAGACTTCAACTCTAAGTCCGGAACGTCTTGATGTAGCGATCTTGCTCCTGTTGACTCGGCGCGGCTCTGCTTCCTCCTGATGTTGACTTGACTTGTTTTATTCACTGATTTTCTGCTTGTCTACTGATCTTGCTAGATTGACTCCTTGTGATCGACTGATCTCGCTTCCTGCGCTCGGCCCGCTTATATAGGCCGGCGTATCCCGTTTATTCTCGGCTTCTCCTTTTTCTGTTTTGCGCACGGCACCATACTCAGTCCAAAGTCCGCCGCCTTCTACCGTTACACATTCTCTCCAAACTCTCTCCAGCCGTATTCTCCAACTCTCTTCTCGTTTCTCTCCAAACTCTCACCAGCTGTATTCTCCAAACTCTCACCAGCTGTACTCTCCAAACTCTCATTTATTTGTGAGGAGTTATTTAACTCCTCACACACTATATTGGCAACGGACAAAAAATTAAGCAAGACGACAGTTCGACAGGCAATTAACCACTGCGCCAAATCTGATGTGTCTATATTATTCAAAATTAGCGAAAAGCACATCAATGTTGGCTCTGTTGGTAAACAAAAGGTAAAATTGGCAACACAATTGTTTTCCAACACAACAGCGAGTGCCATTAGGCGATACTACAAGTTGGGGTATGAAGTGGAAAACGCATGCGAAACCGCGGATATTTTTTAAGTATTCAATGATTGGTTCGACGTTTTCAACTCTAAATTGACAACTTTCAACTCTAAAGAAATGACACAGCCATATGGTAAACAGATTATTGCCAACGAATCCTTTTGGTTAAGATGACAGAAATTATGTGCAAAGATATAGTTGGTAAAGATCATAGGCTGCCATTCAAAAAGGAATATTGGTCAATAATGCATCCCTTGGTGGTCTACTGGCATATTTGTCTAAAAATTATCAGATGGACTAAATACTTACAAGTCGTCTTAACCAAGGCGGACAATATGACCATCCAACTTCTCTTCAAATTAAGTATAGGTTAAGAAAATATATTACAGGTATGCCCAAAATAAAAAAGATAACTAATAAATGATTTTAACAACACTAATTGTCAAATGATTAGCTCTATGTTTTAGCAATGTTTTTATCGTGATTAATTTAGGTTTGTCCTGTCTCTGGTGTTTTATGTGTTCCTTTATTTAAACAGCCTTAAAAAAAATAAAAGAATATCGGCACTCGGTATTAGGCCCATCGAGCCTATGGTATTTTCATCTGTTAAATTTGTTTTCTTTTCGTGAGGCTGTGTTATTTTTATTTACTTATATTTTTAATTTGTACTCAGCCAAGAATACTGAATTGTTGTCAGGCAATGGTAACGCAGAAGAAGATGACACGGATAATTGGCTGAACATAGACTTTTCCAAAATAAATGACAATGGCAAAGAAAACGAGCGGTCTTGTAAGAAGAGAGCTTGGATGAGTTAACAGAGGATGCTGTGGAGTACTTAGGGGGCTATATAATAAAAAAATAGCACCTTTTAAATGATTCGGCTGACAATGAACATTTACTTATGTAGATGAAGTGTCTCACGGGGGAACTCATGAAACCGTCAGTCCAGTTCGTGGAAAAAATAAATCAATAAAACTTATATTTGTACACTACATTGGCGGCCATTCGGTGGCACGCCAAATTGAAGGAGGCGGAGGAGGAGGAACGGCGGATGTGGGAGGTCCCGCCTACGCCCCGATATTTTGCGGAGGAGCACGCGGCGGAAGAGAAGGACGAGGAGGAAGAGTGGGCACCATCTCCGCCGAGATGGTTGCCAGAGGTGCCGCCGACGCCACGGTACGAACCGCAGTGGCACTACGGGGAGGAACCGGCGAGCGAGGAAGAGGCGCCGATGGCCACGCCTCCATGGCGGCCGGAGGTGCCGCTGACGCCCCAGGGCAACCCGGAGGGGCATCGCAGCGAAGACCCGGGGAACGGAGGAGAAATACCGAGGGCTACACCCCCATGGCGGACAGCACGGCCACCTACCCCGCGGTACCCCCAGCCCGAACCAAGTACGCCGGAGACTCCATTCCCCACAACGGAGGGGTCGACGACGGTGAGGACCGACGTACCGGCGGCCCATGTCAGCCACAGCACGCGGGCATTTATTGCCGAGGGTATGCGGTGGCGGCAGCAGTCGGTGGTATGGACGTGACCGGAGGGACCAGCAACGGAGGCAGACGGGGATGAGCCACGGATATGGGAGGAAGAGGCCCCCCCACATGAACCCGAGGGATCCCCGGAAGAGAGGCCGGCCGGACGCATGGGCCCCGCCGACGCCGAGTACGGGGCCGCACGACACGAAGGAGGCAACGCACCCGGAGGAGCCCTTAGAGAAAGGACCCTGGGTGTGGCCAGAACCCAAGGTCAACCACCGACCTACTCTGCAGCGGCAGCAGTCGGAGCCAGAGGTAGCGCGCGCGCGGCCGCTATTCGAGCGGCAGGCGTCGGCTCCGGAGCCAGGCGGTTGGCGAGAGGTCGCCCGCGAAGAATGGCCGGAAGGTATCACCGAGGCATCGGCGGTCGCGACGGCACGAAGGAAGGGCGGAAGGAGGTGCGTCCTGGTCACCCAAAGTGGACGGAGGTTCCGGGTGAGGGTAGGGGCAGCCGGCATCCGTGTATACGCCCAATAAATTTAAAAAAAAAACACAAACACACAAGTAAACACAAACTTATTAATCTAAAGTCGGGGAAGTAGCTGGAAAGATGAGGGAGGGATGCATCGTTGGCAGCAATAATCTAAAAAAAAGAAAAAATAAGGAAATATATAAGTGAACGCAAGAAAGATAAACATTAAAACTTATGAGACTTACCTGAAGCCGGGGTAAATAACAATGCCCAGCAATGAGTTTAGTTTCCTCTTTACACTCTTCCTGTCAGGTCGCCATCTCAGCAAGAGAGAGTTTGAGCCTGGAAAGGGCATCTGAAGGGCGAAGGGAGAAAATAAGAAAGGGGAAAACAAAAGAAAGCATGAAACACTTACCAAATGCAAAGAATTATGCTACATCACGTCAACAAAGGGATGGGGGCGCTTTGATAAATAAGCGGTCGATTGGCACTGGACGATAGTGTCGATCGATGGGCACAGAACACTGGAGATGACGGCACATGAAGGGTCACACTAAACTATCGCCACCACCGAATGGCAACGCTGCACTATTTCAAATCATCGAGATCGGCTGGAAAACCGATCGGGAAAGCAGTAGTGTGACCAAACAACGAAGGAAAGGAGATGCTTAGAACGCGAAGCATATGGGGGAAACATCTTGGGCGGGACATTCAAAGGAGAACACGAGACGTCTATGGGGAAACATCTTGGGCGGGAAAAGGAATGGAGTATCGGCGCTGTGGAACTCAAATACGAGATGTGAGTGTCGAGGGAACCAATTGGAGGAGCAAAAAGACTCGAAGGCTACAAGGATTTACAAGGAAGACAGCCGGAGAGAAGGAAATCAAGTCTATGGGAGAAACATCTTGGGCGGGAAGAGGAATGGAACATCGGCGCTGTGGAACTCAGGTACGAGCTGTGAGCGTCGAGGGAACCATTTGAAGGAGCAAAAGGACTCGAAGGCTACAAGGATTTACAAGGAAGACAGCCGGAGAGAAGAAAATCAAGTCTATGGGGGAAACATCTTGGGGCGGGAAATACATAGAACGAGAAGAAGCGACGTCGAGGGAAGGAGGACCAACATCAGCGATCCAGAACAGCGGATCCAAGGAGAACTCCAAGATAACAGCCGGAGAAGAGGTGCAAGTCTCATTTCGTTCCCGAAGAAAGGGGAGAATGTGAGGAGTTAAATAACTCCTCACAAATGAATGAGAGTTTGGAGATTACAACTGGAGAGAGTTTGGAGAGTACAGCTGGAGAGAGTTTGGAGAATGCAGCTGGAGAGAGTTTGGAGAGAAACGAGAAGAGAGTTTGGAGAATACGGCTGGAGAGAGTTTGGAGAGAACGAGGAGAAAGAGAGTTTGGAGAGAAGGAGTAACGGTAGAACGCGGCGGACCTTGGACCCTAGTATGGTGCCGTGCGCAAAACCGAAAAAGGAGAAGCCGAGAACTAACGGGATACGCCGGCCTATATAAGCAGGCCGAGCGCAGGAAGAGGGATGAGTCGATCACAAGGAGTCAATCCAGCAAGATCAGTAGACAAGCAGCACATCAGTGAACAACACAAGTCAAGTCAACATCAGGAGGAAGCAGAGCCGCGCCGAGTCAACAGGAGCAAGATCGCTACATCAAGACGTTCGGGACTTAAGTTGAAGTCTCCGAGCTGAGAAACAGGTAGCTGAGGTCCTTGAGGCATCACGCGGCTAAGTCCAGGCGCTTTGTTCTAATTCTTGTCGCGACGTGAGCTTGGCGTATTGCTCGGCGAGTCCGACAGAAGTGAATAGAAAGAGTCCTTCGACAAAGAACCGTGGGCTCGAAAGATAAGTTGTCCAGAACTAGCGGCCGTGCGAAAGCAATTGCCTTGTCGAATTCCGGCGTACGCCTGAACCGACAGGCGAGAATTGTGCAGGCCCTGGTGCGACTAGCCACGAAGGACGCGCGTCTGAATCACGGGTGTCTCGAGAGGCGTATGCGTCGAGAGCACGGTAATTCACCGCCAGAGTCCTAGACAGGCAACTGATCGAGTCTCGAGAGCCAAAGACCCGCTGCACCTAGTCTCACTAGAGCACGCAGACCACGACCCAGGACTTCGCACCGTGAGCAGAGCGAGGACATCGAGGACACAAGGAGCGACGAGCAGTCATCGCAGGCCCAGCAGCAACCAAGCCATACTACAACACATCCAGTCTACGGCTAAGAGGCGAGGGCGGAAGCGTTCGTCTTGAACCTAGCGTCCTGCCACAGGGACTGCATTGGCGGCCTTCCGGCGTATGCTTGAACCGTCAGGTAGAAACTGTGTAGGCGTCTGGTGTGACCGGCCGGGACCGATCCAGGGACAGGAGGCTGTGGCTGCGAAAGGCGTACGCTTTGAGAGCCCAGTGCCTGTTCACCCTAGTCTGGGAACGGTGACGCATCCCTAGACCCTCATAGCCCCGAAGCCAGCGACAGCAGAGGCGTTCCGGAGCGGTGAGCAGCGAGGAAGCGGAGAACGACGGTGGAACGACCACAAGTCTTGAAGGAAGGAGTTGAGACAACCATCTGTCACCATTAGTCCCAGGCCGAGGGACAAGTCGGCGAATAAAGATCCCAATACAAACACCATAACATTCTGTGCGTTCTCACTAGACAATCGGGCGGTCACGTTTATATAAATTTGGTGGGACGAACAACACACATCTTCTGAGCTAGCAGCACGATACTCGTAGCGAGCAGACCGTAAAAATCAGTTCGTTACACGATAGTTTTAAAATAACAAATAATGAAAAAAGAAACTTTAATAATCGCAGCCGCAAATGTAAGTATAAGTTTGGACATAAAAAAGTTTTATTTTAAGATTAGAATATATTTTAGAATTAAGAATCTTAACAAAAACAATGCCTAATTTCAAATTCAAAATTATTACAAATTAAATTTGCATTTTATTTATTGGATCTTCTCTGAATTGAGACTAACAATAAGTATATAGAATCTTAAATTAAAAAGCTATCTGATAGTCAAGGTGACTGGCGCGAGATTTAGGGGCTCTAATAACTATTGCTGAGCTGGAAGGTCATTGCGTTGCAATCGGGTCCGGTTGGAAACCCTGGCTAGGCCCCTGGCGAGCTGGTTTGGATGAGAAGTTATCTTGGTGTGGTAGGACGCTTTATGTTTTGATATTTCATCTTTTACGGGTAGAATGCCAAGATCTCTGTTGATGTTGTCGTTCCGAACATACCAAGGTGCCCCAGTGATAGTTCTCAGGATTTTTGATTGTGCTCGCTGAATAATGTCGATGTTGCTGCTGCTCGCGTTTCCCCACAATTGGGAGCCGTAGGTCCAGACTGGCTTAAGCGTTGAATTGTAGAGCAGGACCTTGAAGTCCAGGCAGAGGGGGGAGCGCGCGTTTATAAGCCAATGGAGACTGTTTGATTTTAGTTTTAGGTGAATTTTCTTAGCTTCGATATGTCTCCGCCATGTAAGTCTCCTGTCTAGGTGGATGCCAAGGTACGTTACATCGTCAGCTTGTGGAAGTGGCGTGTTATTCAGGGTTAGCGGGGGACACGTTTGTCTGTTAAGAGTAAACGTTATATGTTTACACTTTTGCGCATTTATTTTTATACGCCAGTCTGATAACCACCTCTCCACTACAATGAGATGATCAGCTAGTAGTGCCGTTGCCTGAATTGGGCATTTGGACCGACTTATGATCGCGGTATCGTCTGCGAATGTAGAAGTAGTTAGCCGCTCGTTCGTGGGAATATCTGCGGTGTAGAGGAGAAATAGAGTTGGGCCAAGGGCGCTACCTTGGGGAACTTCAGCCTCTATAGCGTAGTCGTCGGATATTGTAGTGTTGCATCTCACGGCGAAGGCTCTGTTGTAAAGGTACGATTCAAGTATCCTGTGAGTGTTTCCCGGCAGGATCGTTCTGATTTTATGCATAAGGCCATCAAGCCAGACTCGGTCGAAAGCCTGTGCAACGTCAAGGAATACCGCACTGCAGTATTCCCGAAGCTCGAATGCAGTCCGTATTTCTGTTGTTAGTCTGTTGACTTACTCTATTGTCACAGCAAAATCAATTAAATCAGGTAGTTTTCTTGGATCTGTAGGCCAGTATGTAGGGCTGTCTGGTGAAACGTAGTCCAGTTTGTTGCATGTTTTAATGATTGCATTATATAATTGCCTTCCTTTGGGGTTCACAAGGCGGGATCCCCAGTGCGTGTGCTTGTCGTTGTAATCTCCTGCTGCTATCAATCGCTCGCCAAGTGAATTGTAGAAGTCCATGAATTGGTCTTCGGAGACTGTAAAGCGGGGTGGGCAGTAGACAGCGGCAATGGCAAGGTTGCAGTTGCCCAACTGTAATTTTATCGAAGTAGCTTGCAGATTATTTTTTGCAAACCGTTGGTGAAAGTGGTGTTTGACGCGGTCTCTTATTAAGATGCCAGTTCCGCCATGCGCTTTACCATCTGGATGATCGGTGCCGTAGAACGTGTATCCCCGTATTTGAAAGTTATATTTGCTGGTGAGATGCGTTTCTGCCAGCAATATAACGTCGATGTGGTTTTCGTTCAGAAATTGAGTTATTTCAGGTTTATGCCGTGAAACACCGTTGGTTTATTTGGACTGCTGAGCTGCAAGCATTTGTAACAAGATATTTTGGTTTTGCATAAGGGTTTGCATTGTGGTTTTCATGAAGGACATAAATTCCATCATATTTTCTTGCAAAGTAATCATCATAGATTCCATGTTACTTTGTGGCTGTCCCATGGCCTGCTGGATGTTATCAATTTTCGGTTCAATGTGAACTTAGCCTGATCTTAAAGCACTGGCGTTAAACATTCCGTTGGTGGTAATTGAAGGGCCAAATGATGATCTGTCTGCTTTTGCGAAGAAAACTTCCGGTTTCGTTTGTGATCTCATGTAAGTGTTTTGTGTGTTTAGGGAGCGTGCCGTTGTCGCTCGTTGCATCCGACTTTTCATCATCTTGTAGACTGGACAGACCGGTCCGCTTGTGCGGCTCTTCCACTGTGATCCTACGGTGCAGAAGGTACTGCAACTTTTAGATCGGGTGCACTGCGTTTTTTTTTCAAAGTTCTGCTGTCTGGCTCCATCTCGACCTTGAAGAGTGGTTGCGGCTTCTTGTTTTTGTTCATAATGTTTATAACATTTTTTGCGCAAAAACCGTTTTCTTTTAAGGCCTCTGTAATTTCGGAGGGGGTCACATCGGGTTCTATTCCCTTGAGCACAACTTGCAAACCTTTACAACTTTTCAGCTGGTACGTGTAGTAATTCTTTTTGGCATCGTTTAAGTACTTCGACACTGCTTGGAAATCGTCTTCGGTTTTGGCTTGGAGTTTAGTTTCGCTTATATTCCCTTTCATAAGCGAAATAACATGAAAGTTATCTTTTCCGACAAGCTCAACTAGGGCATTCGAGATCTTCTCCCGAATAAAAATAGGTGGGGCTTTAGTTTCCTTGGGGCTAATTGTTCCGACTCTGTTTCAGGCTCCGCCAGAATGGAAAATCTATTTTCATTTGGTGGCCCGGGATTTTCAGGGCCTTTGTTGGAACGATTTATTTTTGGCTTATTTCCGTCCGAGTTTTTTGGGGGTGTTAGCTTGCGCTTGGAGATATTAATGAAGCGATCCATGCCTGTCTGCATGGCCGAACCCGCTTGCAGAATTGTCACTTCTTCTACCGTAGCTTTGTTTTTGCCGTTTGCACCGATTTTTGCACTTGGTTGTGTTGTTGCTTTACCTGCAGCACAAGAAAAGGGTGGAGTCGTTATTGCATTGTTGGCGACAGAGACCGTTGTAGTAGTCGTAGTAGTTGCTGTTGTTGTTGCGCTAGGCGGCAGAAGCTCTGTTGGAGTCTTGCATTTCTCACTCCATGGCGTTTTGAGCGGTAAAGAGCAGGGCGGGAGAGCAAGAGCTAGCTCTCTGGTTTTCGGCGGTCAGTAAACTTGCACCTTCAAGCACTTTCGGTTCTAGGGTATTACTCGTCACCGTAAAATAAGCATTGTTACGGGCCAAAGAAAGACGACGTTTGTCTTGCTCTCTCTCTGAAATTTTTCTCGGGCTTCGTCTTGTTGTTTTGTCGTTGAGTGCGCTGATCCACGTTCTTACTCATTTGTTTATCGTTAGTGCGTAAAGATTAATTATTTAATTAATTAAAACTTTAGATTACGATATGCGATTTGCATCGCGAAACGCAAACCTCGCGTTTATTAAATTTTTGAACGTTTTCGACTGATTTACTAGTTGTTTTTCCGGAGCGTTAAGAAAACACGTCTGCACGCAGCCGAAGTTAATTGGTTATGAAATTATAAAATTATTATGAAAGGTTAATCCACACATTCTATTGTCGCTCTGCTCGCACTTACTAAACAGTTCCCATTTCACTCGCACTCATTGTTATGATAGTAGGCTTCACGTCGGGGCTCTGCAAAACATTGATTGCCTCTTGGTTAAGCCACGACTTGAACTTGTGGGGAATTCTCAAACAATTCGTTGGCCAAAAAAAACAGCAAATAAAAACAATTTGTGGCGAATCAAGTAAATTTAACTTTTTTAACCATTTTTTTTCTAGGTGGCTTAAGTATGTGCGCAGGACATTTTAGAGATGGTCTTAGATTTTTAAAGTTTTTCGTTTAATATATATTTTTATTACTTGGTTATTCTTCTATTAGAACACTGATATATAGAACTAATGTGACACAAAAAATTGGAGCTGTGAAATAAAAACTTTTCTTAATTTTCGTTTAAATTCTTGGTTGAAGTCTTGTGGCTAAAGTCTATGAGCACCACAGTATGTATGTATTTCAATTAATATAAATAAATCTACTGAGATAGGAAAAGGGCATATCGGTGTCACTTAAAACACCGACTGCTCCAGATTACATTGTGGAAGCCGACCGGCTATATCGCCACATACCTCACAAAACGGGCAACGAGGATGTGACATCATGGAAGCTGTGCGTGCCAACGGGTAATGTCGGAGAACCACGACTTGTCGACAGCCGGTCACATGGGCAGTCGGAAGACAACCGCGAGGGTTGCACCAAGATACTATTGGCCCGGAATGCACCGCAACATCAGGAAGTATGCAGAACTGTGAGAGCTGCTTGCGGTACAAGCCAAGCCAGCTACATGCGACTGGGAAAATGCTGACCCAAGTACCGGAGAAGGCATTGGCCACGGTATGCGCAGATTTCGTCGGACATCTACCTCGTTCCAAACACGGGAATTTGATGCTACTGGTGCTAATAGATCGGTTCTCAAAATGGACAAAAATGGTGCCGATACGTAGAGCGACCACGAAAACTCTGGAAAAAGAGATACGGCGTGCCCAGGTGCTGATCACAGACAATGGGTGAGTAAGGTGTCCGACAGCAGTTTACGGCCCCATACACGCCCAAAAAAAATTCGAAGGAGAAAGCCAACAGGACGGTGAAAACAATAATCTCCCAGTTCACCGGGGCAGACCAGAGAACCTGGGACGAAAAATGGCCGGAGTTGCAGCTGGCCGTAAAAACGAGCAGAGTCCACGAGATACTCGTCGGCTTTCGTCACACAAGGAAGGGTGTCCAGGTTACCCAACGCCCTGTACGACGAAGAATCAACCGGCATCGGAAGGCAAACAATAACTCCGTCAGAAAACGCACAGATGCTGAAGGAAATCTTCAAGCTGGTGAGGCGGAACATTGAAAAGGTAGCGCAGGATAAGGCATGCCATTACAATCTCCGTAGACGCCCATAGAAGCCGAGTATCGCGGACACAGTCTGGGCCAAGGAACACCATCTGTCCAAAGCAGCAGACGGAGTCGCGGCGAAATTGGCGCCAGGATACGAAGGGCCATTCAAAATAATACATTTTGACTTGCCAGTAATATGAAAGGAGCGACATGTGAACATAGGCAAGAAAAACATTACTGGCCAGACTCGTGATGCAGATGAAGACATAGCCGGGGCACACAGTACCTCATCCGAAGAAGGAGAGAGGACGATACGCGGTATCGAACACACTGACCCTCAGGAAAGGAGGAGTGGAAGGTCTGAAGGATACGATTACCGGGCAACGCACACCGAGGAGAGGTCGGTAGGCCCGTCGGAGTCCCGTAGCAAGGAAGTGTCCAAAGGCCGCCGCGGACAACGGAGCCAAGGAGGCATGGAAACCGAAGTTTCGTCAGCGCGCGAGCGCCACCTATTTGGAATTCGATCATCATGATGATGACAACTGCACGCGGACAACTGCATCAGGAGGAGGTGAGGGCTAGCGGCACCAGTCAACAGCCAGCGGCGAAATGCAGGCGGAACTACGGTTCCGTACTTTAGCTGCTGGCGCCCCCCTTGGTGTCGCGATCCCTGTCACCATCCAATGACAGCGGCCGCTGGGAGGAGGCGGCGCCCTAGGTCAACCGGCTGCGGAAGAGGGCCCGGTGCAGCCGATGGGCCAAGTTGGTCCTGGAGGATGGCGTCCGCTTCCGGATCCGGCGGGCGGTGTAGTACGGGTCGCAAGGGCCCAATAAAGTAGCCGGATCAGGATCAGGTTTGGAAAATTTATTAAATCTTATTTACATTTTTAAATCCTGGTGTTATGGAACTGCATCTTGTCCTGGGACGGCGCCGGCTAGCTCCCGAATCCCCAGGGCGGAGTATCCCCAATATCCCTACAGTATCCACAACATAAACATCGATATACGCGCGTCTCACTTCACAAAAGCTATCGCTCATCACTAACAAACAAAACAAACCAAAATGTAAACAACGCAAATAATTAGGAGTGACGGGAAATATATGGTGTTTTGGTGGCTATTGGTGACCTAGCCAAACACGCCCACCCAACCAAGGATGCCCCGGATGATTCTGCGGAGGCATCACCCATGATCTTCTGGTCGAAGTCACTCCTCGCGACTAGGACAGCTCCATCTCCCCCACAGCGACAACTCACTCGCACATTTCGGTCTTCATGTACATTTAATATCCACAGTAAGTACTAAAGTTAACATAACTTGCTCTCCTAGTAATTAATCCATCTTTCCTTAGCCTTTACGACCAAACTTGGCCACCGTCTACAAATCTACGCGGTCAAAGCGGAAGATTACCTTCCTTTGGCAAAGGCTACAGGCGCCGCGGAAATAATGTTCCACCAGACATGTATTGGTGGAACTCGCAGTGGAACGAGGCGCAAAAAAGGGCACACACTAGGTATGTGTCGGGTCACCTAATCCTGAGGAGCTCCTAGGGAAAAGAAGGGACAGGCCAAACGGTAAGTATTACGCGCTGTAAACAATCCCGCCGAAAACTAATAATCGCGACCCTTTTTTACAGGCAACAACGAGGACAAGAATTGAGATTTTCGGGTCTAAGTCCGGATAAATTTACAGGTCAACAGGTAAGTACATAAATTTAGTAATTAACGCTAATAATTTCAGCCACTTCTGGGCTAGGCGCCGGGCTAACTATGCCCCGACTACAGCGTACTCTGCCGGAGACCAGCAGCAGTAAGGGCCTGGAACACCCCGAGGAGCGGTGGCGAAGGCGAGCCTGATGGCGGTGCCTCTCAACGCCGCGCGCACTGGCAGCCTGACGACCCCAAAGCAGGTGGGTCTTAATAGCCCGGAACGGACTCACCGGTGAATGTCGGATGGCGTTGGCTGCGTCCGAGGAAGGCGAGTAGTGTTTGTCCAGATCTCGTAGCTGGCTCGACCGAAGGTGCGTATTTTCCTGATTTTCCTGATTTTCCATTTAATTCCCTCCAATTTAAATCTCCAATTTGAATTTCCAGATTTAATTAGTCCAATTTTATTATTATTATTTATTTATCTTCCTAGCGCTAAAGTTAACAATTTAACTTAAAAATAAAGCACTAGTCACAAAACAAAGTTTACGATCTTACAGAAAGTTTTACAGAATTACTTAAACATATTTGCAAGTTTTGATTATTATCCGTAGTACAATTTTGAATTCTTATCTATAGTTAGTTCTTGGATTTATAATTAGTTGTGTGTGGTTGTGGGTGTGGGTTAGTTATTTTTTAACATTAATAATAATTCTTTCCGAAACTGTCTAGCACTTCTTGTATTCTTTAAACTGTGTGGTAAATTATTCCAAAGCTTAACAGCCCATGCAAAGAAGTGATTTTCACTTGAGGAATAGTTGATTCTTGTGGGAATTATATTATTCGTTCTGGCTGATTGTGCAAAGTTGAGAAACGAAAACAAGTAATTTGGTTCCTTGGTCGTGACTATTTTGTGAAGGAGAATCAGTGTCCTAAATTCAACTAATGTGGAAAAGTCTAGTCCAAAGATTTGTTTAGCATGACTTGAAATTGAATGGTGTGGTTTAATATTGAAAATAAATCTTGCTATATTGTTGTATGCTACGGTTAATTTATTCCTACTTATTGAGTCACATTTTCCAAATATTTCAATGCAGTATAATAGTGAAGGGATTATAATCGACTTTGCTAATACCATTTTACTATGGGTTGGTAAAATACTCTGGATCAGTTTTAATTGACGTAGTTGACAATACGTCTTACCAACTATATAGTTAATATGATTGGACCACGAAAGAGTGCTGTTGAACACAATTCCGAGGTTGTTAGCTCGATTTACGTATTCAATCTCATCAGTATCAACCTTGAGCCTTTGCAATGGTGCGTTTATTTCTTTTTTAAAAATGATCAAACATTTGGATTTTTTTGGATTTATTTGAAGACCGTTATTCATTGCCCAATTGCTAACTAGTTTAAGTTCACTATTACTGACATCAATACATTCAGATATACAGCTATATGGACGACTCACATACATTTGCATATCGTCAGCATACATCTGGACTTCACAATTAGACAAGACATTTGGAAGATCGTTCACATATATCGAAAACAGTAATGGTCCAAGGACCGACCCTTGGGGGACACCACGCTTAGTAAATAAAAAGTCTGAGGTCTCAGACTCCGTTACAACACATTGAGATCGGCCGATTAGGTATGTTCTTACCAAGCTTGTAGCTTGGTTTGAAAAATTATATAGTTTTTCTAACTTAGTACACAGAATAAAATGATCGACAGTGTCGAAAGCCTTGCTATAGTCTAGCAGTGTTAGAAATGTAACTTGCCTGTCATCCGTTTTCATGCGAATATCCTCTGAAATTTTTAAAATTGCTGTCATACAACTACGCGTTTTCCGAAAGCCATGTTGTCGTGTATTCAACAGTGAATTATCGTGAAGATACAAATTAATTTGTGTGGAGATTAGGCGCTCAAATGCTTTGGATAGAAAGGAAAATATGCTTATCGGTCTATATTCACCCTTTATTTTTGGTATAGGAAGTACTTTGGCTGTCTTCCAGCATGTTGGAAATGTAGAAGATGTTATTGCTGTATTAAAAATGTGTGTTATATATGGAAGTAGTTTGGGAACAAGGATTAGTAAAAATTTTGGATGTATATTATCGAGACCCATAGCACTTGATTTTATATTTAACATGGACTGTAGGACATCACACTGACTCACACAAACAAAACTAAAGCTAGTATCACAGTTGTTGTTTGGCAATGTGTTCAGGTACGGGTTGTTAGTTTGATCAGGTACTAAAGGTTCAGATTTCACAAATTTATTATTTAATTCATTAGCATTAATATGGCAAGCTGTCTCTTGTCGTTGTTTTCCTACTCCAATACTTTTTATGTTTTTCCAGAATTCTTTACCAGATGACACATTATTGAATTTCTGTTGATAGAATTTCCTTTTAGCTAACCAGCATGACTTATTGACCTTTATTCTCAAGGAACTGTACTGCTTGTGTAAGTAATCTGTTTTATAGCGTTTCCACTTTCTATATGCCCTATCACACGCATTAATTGTATTTTTGATTTCCATGCTAATCCATGGGTTCTCATTTGGCCTAATTTTTTTTGTTTTGACTGGTACATATTTGTTGTATAGAAGCTCGATATTGTTGTTAAAGAACTCTATCTGTAAATCAACATTGGGAATTGTATACAATGCTTGCCAGTTGTAAGAGTTACACTCTGAGTCCAGTAGCGTATAGTTTATATCTTTTAAGGCCCGATAGGTTATGGAGTATTCCTCAGCGCTTACGTCTATGCTATACGTCAAGTAGATAAGATCATGCCGCGAGAAAACTGGTACAGATACCTGGTCATATAAAAGGATTTTACTTGCGTCATCTACGAAAAATACATCTAGTAGTTTTTGTGAGGATTTTGTGAAATGGGTAGGGTGTGTGACATTTGCTGGCTGAAGTCCGAGAGATAATAGTTCTGCGCAGAGACTAGTATCAGTTAAAAGGTCACTGTTGAAATCACCGGTTAATACAACATTTTTGTATGTCAGATTGATGTCAGTCAGATTGGCAAGTAGATCTGAGTAGCAAGTAGTACGATGTGGTCTATAGGCACAGCCAATAAGAATGTTTTGAGAATTTGTTCCTCGTACTTCTACAAATAAGTATTCTATTGCACTCTCTAGCTCTTGCTGACGTATAACTTTACATTTAAATTGTTTACGGACAAAAATAGCAACACCGCCGGCATGATTTACTCTATCAGAACGAAACAGATTGTAATCAGCACAACGAAGATATGAACTACTGATATCGGACGTGAACCAAGTTTCGGAAACACAGATGACATCGACTTTTGAATTTTCGAATAGGTACCTGAACTCATCGATTTTATTAGTCAGACTTTGCGCATTTATGTGACATATTTTCAGACCAGTAGTTTGTTTACAAAGAATTCTGATCAATGCATGGCTGTTAAAGTTTTGATTAGGCTCGATTGCAGACATAAGTAAAAGAAGTATAAGTATTTTGAAGTGCTAAGACCTGGAACACACACACAGTACCACACATAATATAATAAAAGTACAAATTGCAATTGAAAGTAAATATAAATAGAACTAATAATACCTTAAAATGAACATATAGAACATTTAGATGAACTGCATTAACGAAATAAATTAGGTGTCGCTCCATCCTTCCTAGAGTCAGTTTCAGCAGGTGTCTCATGCCGATCAGAATTAATGTCGGTAAGGGCCTTCATGTTCTCAATGCATAGGACCTGATCACTGCCCGTCTTCTTTACGTGGACCATTGCTCGACGAGTGAAGACAGCCGATAGGACCTTATGACGCTTCATGTGCATGGCTGCTTTAAAAATCTCATAGTTGGTTTTAGTCAGCTGTTCGTTCAGATAGATTGGAGTGGGCGAATCTATGCCAACATAACTTAGAGAAAGCTGGCTTTTCGTTTCACGCCGTAGTGCACCCACGGTACGCATTAGGTTAGCCTTGTCCTCAAGTCTATCGAACTTGATCATTATAATTGGGTCAACTATAGAACGACCGTTTCTAGGGGGTTTCATCCGGAATATATCTCGAATTCTTGGGGTGGGGGTAACCTTAAGGTTAAAGCAAAGAGTGTGAAACAATGCCCTCACATCTTCGCCTTGATTAAATGGTACCCCATGAAGGCGGAGATCACAAGCTACCCTTTCATTTTGCTGCAGCTCAGATGCAGACTTTAGGCGATTGACTTGGTCTCGCAAGGCTCGGATTTCCGCAACCTCACTCTCCAAACGCTCAACTCTCTTATGATTTCCGACATATCTCTGTTAATAGCGTCCAGCGTAACAGTAATTTTGGTCGTAATGCGATTCTCCAGTTCAGCCATATGGTTTTTAAAGAAATCAGTTTGCTCAGCAAACTTCTGGCTTATTTTATCCCAAAGCCCATCTGTTGGAGAACTTAACTCAGTGGAAGTTTTTTCCCTGGTTCTCTTTGCTGGCGGTTGTGGCATGTTTAGGCAGTTAGAATTTAAAAAATGGTTTTGGCGAAAAATAAGCTAGCTGCTACAACACGAACTCTTTTAACAGTCACACTTCTGCGGTGGTGTGATCGTACCGTGTGAATGGTGACAACAGCTGACCTGGTCCACCTCTAGTTTTTGGCTTACTTTTGACACGCTTTCTGGCTCAAGAGAGTTTTCCGCCTTTTTTGCCGTTTTTTCACCGTGTTTGCGACGATTTGAGTGGTCTTCGGGGATATGAGTGGCTTTTGCGACGCGAAGAATTTAGTTTTATTTTACCAAAATCAGCACCGATACGGGAAAAACATCAGCATGTGCAGACGACTTAGGCTCCGGGTCGATTTGTTGAAGCTTATTGTTGGTCGTAACAGTAGCGGGAACTCAGAAAAAACGAGTCAACACGGAGCTTGAGATATAGCACGTCTTTCCTTTTTCTACTCTCGTAACTTATATATATGTCCAATTAAGTCTCCAAATTTGTATTCCTGAAGGCCATGAGGGAAGCTACATCCTAGAACGTCGTCGATTTTCTCATTCACGAGGTATTTTACAAATTTGGCGTTCCGGAGGTAATACACTCAGACAATGGTCGACAGTTCACGTCGAAGATCTTCCAGGAGGCGATGGAGAGTTTCGGTATCTCACACCTAAAGACTCCGGTATACTCCCCACAGAGCAACGCAGCAGAACGAGTAAATCGAAGCGTGTTGGCCGCAATCCGGAGCTTTTTAGATGGTGACCATCGAGACTGGGACGTCTACCTTCCTGAGATTGAGGTAGCCCTTCGAAACGCGATCCACTCGGCGACAGGAGAAGCGCCTTTCTTTACAGTGTTCGGACATCATATGTTCCTGAACGGCGCCAACTATAGGTTAGCGAGGAAGCTAAAGTCCTTGTGTGACCACGAGATGGCGGGCATGAAGACGGCGGACAAACTCCGAGTGATCCAGGAAAAGGTCCGAAAGAATCTGGAGACAGCCTATGACCGAAGCCGCAAGCAACCAACGGGCTCGGAACTTCATGGCCAAGCCAGGTCAGGAAGTATACCGCCGTAACTTCGTCCTCAGTGACTTTGGAAAGTCGTTTAACGCCAAGTTCGCCAGGAAATTCCTTAAGGCTCGAGTGGTGAAAGCCGTTGGTAACAATGCCTACGAGTTGGAAGACCTGCAAGGCCGCCACCTCGGAGTTTACCACGCCAAGGATATCCGGGTATAACCTGAAAAAAAGGCAGCATAAATTAAGGGAGCACAACAAAAAAACAAAGGCAGTACTTACTGGTAAGCGTGGGCCCCGCGTAGGGCACCGTTTGAAACTGCATTCGGATTTCGCCAGACACCGATCCCCAATGCTCCCAATGATTTCGTCGAGTGGCCATGGGTCGAAGGCGTCTCTCCAAATCCTTGGGTGGTGTTGCATTTCAATTTGGAATCGGCTGGAAGAATTAAGAAGGAGGTATTCGTCTTTGGTAGGGCTATCGATAAAGTTGGAGGGTGGCAACCCCTACTGGAGTGGCGCCCCCTTCTGCTGATGTCTTGGCTATCTAGCTATTTAAACTAGCCTGGTTCGCTCTGGGTATGGCTAGGATGGCCTTGGATTCGTCCAATGACCCACTTTTGGGAGAGGAAAAGGGAACATGGCGTGATCAGCATGACATTGCGTAGGTCAGGGATAGGTTTTAGTTGCTGCCAGACATCGAAGCCATGTCGACGGGATTTTTATATTCTTAGCTTAGAATAGGCCAAGAAAAAGTGAGAGTGCGATTAGTGCAAGTAAAGTAGAAAATTAAGTGGAAATTAATTTATTTTAGGTCCACCGGGGACCCTAGTACAAAGGGCCCCGGCAGTTTCTGGGATTTTCTTCGTTTTTTTTTACAATTTTCTCGGGGGAAGGGCAGCAGCCCTCGTGGTAGTGCTCAGCAGCAACAGCCACCGGCAGCAGCGACAGCCGCAGGCAGGAGCGACAGCCACAGGCAGCAGCAACAGCCACAGGCGGCAGCCACAGCCATCAACACCAACCAACACCGCCGCAGGCAGTTGTGTTTATCTACATTACCTCGGTGAGTCCGTTCCGGGCACGTAGAACCCGAGCCGCACAACGTCTCGAACACGACGCGACTCCCATACGACGCAGCATCTCCGACGTCACGGTCTGCAGTGGCCGAGGCAGGGCGTAATACCGGTTTCCGGACCGCCACGTCCCTTTATAAGGGTCCCAAGTCGTCCTTCGGCGACCCGCAGCCGGCTTTCTCGCCGCGCCTGTGATTAGATTTTAAGATTAATTTTTGTACGTGTAAATTTATATACTCACCCTCGTCCGTTTCTGCACGTCTTCGTGATTCCGCGAGCTTGAGTCTGGCCGTGCGCTAACTCGGGGTCTGAAATTGCGAAAGCGGGCTTAGCAGAACTCAATACAATTTATTTATTTATATTTACCTGTCCCTTTTGTGTCCTCTTGGAGCTCCAGCAGGGTAATTAGGAGAGAAAAGAGGTCTTCGATTAATTACAGCCACTTGGCTTAAACTTTTCTGCGGGGCCAAATTTCTGATTTTAAGAAGGCCTTGCAGCTGGTGCAGTCCAGGCCGCGTAGTGGTTTTGCCCTGACCTGTAAGTAATGGTATAAGGCGTAGAGTATATGCTTAACGTTTATATTTGGCAATCTTATGTATATATTTATAAATAAATGTACTTAGAATGGAGATGAAGATGATGTGTTCCTAAGGCAATTTCCAGCGGGGAGATGAACCGGTCGTAGTCTGGCCTGGCAGTGGCTCCGGCCATGGAACATGGGTGGTGCCTCCCTCGCGACGCTAGGGGCACCACAGGAAGGGTGGGTGCGCTGTGGCAGCCACATCCAATGCCACTTTTCCGTCATATTTGTCCCAGCTTGTTTATTTTGTCTTGTTTACCTTTTTTTTGTTGTTAGAGATGTTAGTATTTGTAGTGTGAGGCGTCGATAGTAATCGAAATTTAATGTAGTGGGGCTGTAGGGACATTGGGGGAACTCTGCCCTGAGGATTCCGGAGCTAGTCGGGGCCGTCCCAGGGAGAACAATATGCAGTTCCATAACACTGGGATTCCGGACAAAGGACATAGGCGCCTGGACAGGCGGTCGATCGATAGTTGCGATCGATGGGTTTAACAAAAATGGATATTTTCAAGAACGGCCATACAAATGGCAAAACTGGAAACTTAAGACAACAAAGAGGCAACGACGATTGCAACTCTGGAACCCACAATCGATGAACGTGGTGAGATTCGAGAGAGTTGCCGGACCAAGGGAAACGAAGTGGTGATTTTTAATTTGGGGAAATTAGTTAAAATCGCCGCTCGAATTTGCTACCGTTTACATTTATGTACATACATATGTATATGTCTGTATACTAATGTTTATAGTTAATATTATATAATGTAATTTATGAATGCATGTATATAATCGGTACCCAGGGAACACCACGGGGAGGCCATTACAATTGTAATGGGGTCACATATTTATATGACCTTCAAGTCGACTTGAAATGCTTTAATTTACATTAAAACATTTCCATGTTCCCCAAAAAAGCTAGTTTTCTAACTATTGCTTAATTGCTTACATTTGTTTTGTATTATTTATTTTATTTACTATTTACTTACTTAATTTGTATTATTATTTGTTTTTACATTAAGGTATAATTTGTATCTTTTACAAATCGCTTCAGTCGTTCTTTTACTTATGAGATAGAATACTGAGTTTAGCTTGCCTTTTTTGTCTATCAGCTATCACAGTCCATTTGCAATGCTTAAATAGTAAAACTTTAATAAGTTTGCTTAAGAGATCTATCTTATGCACGTAACATTCATTATTTTTATCAAACCATAATGAGTAATCACTACTTTCATTTGTGCACTTAATGCATTTCTCCACAATAAATTTTCTTATACACAGTTGTTTTTTATTATTTTTAAATATGTGTATTTTGCAGACATTAAAGAAAAGATCTGATGGAGCTTTTAATTTTCCGAAGTCAGAGTCGCTCGAGTAGTTTTTTTCATGTATAACAAGAAAGGAAAGCTAACTTCGGACGTAGCCGAAGTTGATATACCCTTGCAGAATATTCTGTAAATTATATTCTTCAAAATTATTCATATGATGTATTCTTAATACTCATAAAAAGTCCCAACTTCCTAACTTTACAAACACGAAAGTTATGGCATTTCCGATCAATCAGTTATATGGCGGCTATAGGATATAGTCGTCCGATCCGGCTCGTTCCGACTTATATACTACCTGCAATAGAAAGACAACTTTTGGGAAAGTTTCAAGCAGATAGCTTTAAAACTGAGGGACTAGTTTGCGTAGAAACGGACGGACAGACGGACAGACGGACATGGCTAGATCGACTCTCCTGGTGATGCTGATCAAGAATATATATACTTTATAGGGTCGGAAATGTCTCCTTCACTGCGTTGCAAACTTTTGACTGAAATTATAATACCCTCTGCAAGGGTATAAAAAGCTCTGATGGAGCTGTTAAATCCTCGGTCTCTTTTATAAGGAACGATCTGCATTTATCGCAACTGGATCCCCTTGCAATATATCCAACAAAATTTCTGCTTGAGGTTAATTCAATGGGTACATCATTGCACAAAAAATTATCCATATTTTTGTCAAAGTACCTCTCATTGCCTTGTACAATTTCTGAAAATGATACAGAATATTCTTGCTGCTGCATTTCTTTTTTTTCAATGCAAGGCTGATATATAATTGAATCAAACTCTACTGGCAACATAACATCATCGGTTTCACAATTCGACTTTTGTGAGAATTTAAAAATGTGCCAAGATATCAGTTTGTTTGGCAATTATTATATTAAATTCATTAACTTCCTTAGGAGTATATTTAAATTAAATACAAGTACATTAGCTTTAATGATTTTGTGCCTTTTAAATTTGATTTGAAAAGCACGCGCCTATGTTTAGAAAGAAAAGCGCGCAAACCTTGTTGCCAACCATCATTTATAGCGCTGTTGTGCTCATTTAAAATATTGTGCAAAATGCAACAGGCTAGAATGACCGCATTGTTATTTTTGTAATGGCTGTTAAGGTCTTTAGCATAGTATCCAGATCGACAAACGATTACGCTAGCGTAAAAACTTTAATCTTTCCAGGGTGACCAACATTTTGAGAGTTCATCAGATTTAAGCGTGCTACGGTCGTCCTGTCAATCAGCTGGGTTTGTTGACAAGCAGTTAAAATTCAAATATCGTATTTGCGGGAAAGAGCCTTTAAAAGATATTATCAAATACCTTGGCAAGACAAGTTTGCCGCTGTACAAAGAAATTAAAAAACAATACAATTTTAAATATGACAGTTGTTTTTTTAATTTACTGATAATTATTTGCTAATTTAAAGTTCTGTGAGGAGTCTTAAACTCCCCACAAATCCCGATGCAGGAGATCGGCCTAGCAACAGCGGAGGAGGCGAGAAAGCCGGAGAAATGAAGGGCATCCAGGTCAAACGGGAAACATTCGGACCTTGGACCCTCATATGGCAAGGGCAACGAGGTCAAACGGTGAATTGGCGGACTTCGGACCCGCCTAAAGAGGACACACCGTGAATTAACGGTACCTCGATGGACCTTGGACCCGCACCCGGCAAGGGCAACGGGGTCATACGGTAAATTGGCGGACTTCGGACCCGCCTAAAGAGGACACACCGTGAATTAACGGTACCCTCGATGGACCTTGGACCCGCGCCCGGCAAGGGCAACGGGGTCATACGGTAAATTGGCGGACTTCGGACCCGCCCAAAGAGGAGACACCGTGAATTAACGGTACCTCAGTGGACCTTGGACCCGAGGGAAATAACGGCACCTACAGCGCCTATAAAAAGGACGGCGCAAGCGCAGCTCGGGACAGTACGAGTGCGAGAATCAGAGCGAGTGCGTGAACGCGGAATAAGTAAACATCGAAACCGAAGTGCCCAAGGATCAAGATCGCAAAGTCGAGACGCCGAACGACGGAAAGTCTACAAGGCTGAGGCTACAACGCTGAGATCCAACGGTGCTAGGTCGTGGTAAAGTCAAGCTTAGGGAGTCCTTGCGCGGTGTCAGGCGATAAAGGTGGCTAGGCGATAAGGGAGAACTTTGTTCTACCTGCTAGGCGATACACCTTGCCGACAAAGTCCAGGCTGAACTCCGGAAGCCAGGCGGTAAAGGTGGCTAGGCGATAAGGCGTAACTTCGGTTCACCTGCTAGGCGATACACCTTGCCGGCCCCGGTAGGGAAGCTCGCATAACATCCAGGGTTTTGGTGGAGTCGTACCGATCTCAGTCACCCGGAGCAGCAAGCCGAAGCAACCCAGCGGTAAGCCAGGAGCGACGCAGCAGCACGCCAGGAGCAGAGCAGCAGCGAGCCAGGAGCAACGCAGCCGGAGACAGCGACAACGGGCAGCAGAATATTAGCAATAAGGCTATATTTTAGAGAGTCAATAAACCAGCACCAACCTAATCATTTCTGGCGTTATCCTTTGGTCACGGGCGGTCACTCAATATAAATTTGGTGGAACAAACTCACAACCTCTCTGAGCTAGCCGCACGTTTACGTAGCGAGCAGAAATAAAGAATCAGGTCGTTACAGTTCATAGCTGCACTTTTATTGTGTTTTTTCGTACATTCTTGACCTAAAAAACATTTTGCTCTGACAAGGGGCACCCCAGATAGTATTGATGTTATTTTGTCCTTACATGTAAACACCTGCAATAGACTTTTGTGAGTTTTTTTTAGTTTTTCCCTCCATTTCTTATAATGTTCAGTGAGAAGCGCACGCCAAAAGATTAAATTTTTTTATCTTTTCGCTAGGGTTCACGTTTCCGCAGACTGGCAACGCTATGGAATTTTCTGGTATTTTTTTCGTCGATCAGGAGACCGACGTGAAAAAAAGGCCCGACGAAAAGTGAACGCCAGCTGTTTGCCTCTCGCTCTCTCTCATGACTGGCGTACGGTTTTCGTCGATCAGGATATCAGGAACGGAGAAGAGACCATTTTCCTTGCCAGGGTGGAGTTTTGGAAAATAGCCGAGTCGTTGCAGTGCCCAGCAGGGGCGATATTCACATAGGTGAATCTGTATCTGTAAAAAATTTAAAATACAATGCGATTATAAAATTGTTGAGCTCTTAGAAGAGGAAAGCTTATCTGTAATCCACGAGAGCTATTGAGTACCAGCCTTTGTAGTTGTGGTGATCGACTGCTTCTGCTGCTAACGGCTTTATTTCGATATGACAACCATCTAAAAATGATATATTGTTATAACCGTGATCTGATTTGATGAAATTTTGTCTTACCAATTGCACCAAAAGACTGGGGAAATCCAATTTCTTCGAACCCTTTGACAGATTCGTCCACTTTTTCAGGAGTTAAGTAGTCGGGTGACATGAACTTGTCGGCAAACTCTAAATTATGTGCGACAGTGCAAAAAATTGAAATCAAAAAATCCAAGTTCTTTCGTTAGATAATAGTTTACCCCAGGTAACGTAGTCGAGTTTTTTTTTAAATACCAATTTTTGAATTTTTTCGAAGACCTTGAAGTGAAAAACACAATTTTTTGGGAAAAAATTATAAACAAAAAAAAACTAGAAAGCGTTACCTTGTAAAATATGTACAGGATCGGTGCAGGAGTTTGAAATTATGAAGGGCACAGACATTGAAAATGTGAGTTGTGGGAAAAACGGTTTAAAGATTTGGACACCAAAAAGTCGAATACATAACGAGCTTACTTAACTTCGTTCAACTTCGGAAGTTTTACTCGGATCAATCTAAAATGTTAACGCAGAAAAACATTTTTAAAAAACAGGCAAAAAAAACATTTATATACCTTACCCCCACCTTAATATAAAACGCGTACTTTAATAGTATTTTTAATAGAATTTAAGAGCACTTACCAGCATCCACACGCTTCGTGGCATTTGCTCCTTTCCAGAAAAAATCCTTTCGAACAGCTCCAATTCGTCGTCTTTCTACTCCTCTGAATTGGGTGCCAGAGGTATCTCAATCAGCTTTATGTTTTGCTGTTGTACAGCTGCCAAAATGGTTGGTAGGTGGTTCATATTCATGCCGCAGAATAAACTTTAGCAATGGTCGCTTGTTTTCTGTTTTGCTGCTGTTCAGATCAGCTGTTATCGGATTTAGAGAGCAAAAAACCCGAATGCACACGAAGCGTTCGGAACCTGCTGCCAAGAACCCTGCGGCCCGTCGCTAAGAAATTTTTGTGTCCATTTTTGTTGTTTGATATGACTATATGTTGTATGATTAGTGCCTTAATCCACTGGAAAATCTGTATATATGAAATTTGATAGGTTGGATTGATTGTCCAAAAATAAAACCCATAGAAAATCCCAACTTCCTAACTTAACAAACACCAAAGTTATGGCATTTCCGATCAATCAGTTAGATGGCAGTTATAGGATATAGTCGGCCGATCCCGGCCGTTCCGACATACATATATACTGCGTGCAAAGGAAAGAAGGGTGTGTGCAAAGTTTCAATTCGATAGCTAGTTTGCGTAGCTTTTGTCCTGCACCAGCAGCTGCGTTTATGTTTATGTTTTTGAATGCAATAAATTGACTAGAAATATTAAACATACATACTTATATTGGCTAAACACATACATTCTTAAATAGTATTATGTATATTAAAGTCTAAATGTTTGCACAACACGAGTAACGGGTATAGCGAATAGCTTTCTTTAAAAGGAGTTATCTTTGCTGGGCAATTGCAACTGTGTACAATGTAAATACATACATACATATGTATATGCTTACATACATACACACATACGCCATTGTTTGACTCAGACCTCCAATTTGGCTAACTATAATCTATAGATTTGATTTGCATAGTTCTTGGGATATAGTTCGGTATTGACAAATGAAAACCATCGCAATTTCCTTTAATAGAAATCCTTATCGAGAATTAACGTTGACTCTGTTAAGCACCTTGGCCAGCTGTTCCAAAGTCATCCGTTAGATGGCGCCATGAAAGGCGGAAATGTAGGCGCTAGCCAGGCTTAAGCGTTTAATGGGTTTTTGGGCGTTAGAGTGGGCGTGGCAAACTTTTATTAGACCAATCGATAAGTATTGACGAAACAAATACATATCAATTACAATTTTCATAATAGCATAAAAACTGTGGCCACAGCTTGTGGCTTGTGGGCGTCAGAGGGGGCGTGGCACCATTTTGAAACAAACTTGCGCTGCGTAGGAACTCCTAAAATCTACATGCAAAATGCCAATCTGCTAGCTTTTATAGTTTCCGAGATCTCAGCGTTCATACGGACGGACAGACAGACGGACAGACGGACATGGCTAGATCGACTCGGCTAGTGATCCTGAACAAGAATATATATACTTTATAGGGTCGGAAACGCTTCCTTCTACCTGTTACATACTTTTGCACTAATACAATATACCCTTTTACTCTACGAGTAACGGGTATAAATATGCGAATTAATTCAGTTCACCCTCGACAGCCTAAGCGATCGGACGTGTTTTTCCGCGAGACATACAAGTAACGCAACATCTAAGCACAAAGCAAACGAAAAAAAAAAAACAGACCTCTTATCTACGTTTCGAGCGCTGCAACAGACGAATTCGGCAACTTTAAGCAATCTTATAGTTTGTTGACCCCAACATGTGTGAACCTCCGGACATCTGGAGAAAACACCCTCCCGATGAAATATTCCTAGTGGCAACTAGTTTAGATGATCGCTACAAATCTCTGACTGAAATTTCACCCTTCGTGGTTAAAAAAACCATTGACTATGCAATTCATGGAGAAGTCAACAGTGTTAAAAAAACCAAGGACGGAAACCTCCTAATAAAAACAAAAAACAAGATTCAAGCTGAAAAACTCATCAAACTAAACATAATGCCAACAAATAATCCCCACGTTATTATCCCCATTCAAATCTCTGAACATCGCACCCTAAACTGCATTAAAGGAATTATATATTCAAACGACCTCAGAGGAATTGAAGAAATTGAAATATTGGAAAACCTTAAACCACAAAAAGTAGAAGCAGTGGAAAAAATCTACAAATACATCCCCGGGCAACCACTTGATAAAAAACAAGAGAGAACGATATAGTCGGGTGCCCCGACTATCAGATACCCGTTACTCAGGTAAAGGGAGTGCGAGGGAGATGGAGATAGAAACTTTGATCACGCATAACTTTTTAACGAATGGTCCGATTTGAAAAATTTCTTCTACATTTCGATAGGTATTGATAAACACAATAAAACTCCATTTTTACTTTTCCGAAATATTTAAATTTTTAAAATCGTATATAAGCAATTGTGGGCGTTAAAGGGGGCGTGGCACCTTTTTGAAACAAACTTGCGCTGCGTAGGAACTCCTAGAATCTGCATGCAAAATGCCAATCTTCTAGCTTTTATAGTTTCCGAGATCTCAGCGTTCATACGGACAGACAGACGGACAGACAGACGGACAGACGGACAGACGGACAGACGGACATGGCTAGATCGACTCGGCTAGTGACCCTGATCAAGAATATATATACTTTATAGGGTCGGAAACGCTTCCTTCTAGCTGTTACATACTTTTGCACGAATACAATATACCCTTTTACTCTACGAGTAACGGGTATAACAAGAGAGAACGCTATAGTCGGGTGCCCCGACTATCAGATACCCGTTACTCAGGTAAAGGGAGTGCGAGGGAGATGGAGATAGAAACTCTGATCACGCATAACTTTTTAACGAATGGTCCGATTTGAAAAATTTCTTCTACATTTCGATAGGTATTGATAAACACAATAAAACTGCATTTTTACTTTTACGAAATATTTAAATTTTTAAAATCGTATATAAGCGATTGTGGGCGTTAAAGGGGGCGTGGCACCTTTTTGAAACAAACTTGCGCTGCGTAGGAACTCCTAGAATCTGCATGCAAAATGCCAATCTTCTAGCTTTTATAGTTTCCGAGATCTCAGCGTTCATATGGACAGACAGACGGACGGACAGACAGACGGACAGACAGACGGACAGACAGACGGACAGACGGACAGACGGACATGGCTATATCGACTCGGCTAGTGACCCTGATCAAGAATATATATACTTTATAGGGTCGGAAACGCTTCCTTCTAGCTGTTACATACTTTTGCACGAATACAATATACCCTTTTACTCTACGAGTAACGGGTATAAAAAGAAAATGAAACAGGCCTCATCAAAATCACCTTCAAAACATCCAACCTACCAGAAAATTTGTTCATCGGATACGAAAGAGTTCAGGTACGCCCTTACATTCCGCCTCCAATGCGTTGCAACAACTGCTACAAGTATGGTCATACCGCTAAATTTTGCAAAAAACGCCGCTACCTGTGGAAACTGCGGACTTGCAGCCCACGCAACCTCAGAAATATGCCGTAACGAAGCAAACTGCGTGAATTGCACCGCCCAAAAACTTCCTCAAACAAATCACCACGCCCGCAACAGAATATGCCCAATCTTCCTGTCCAACAAGGAAGTCCAAGCAATCAAGACCTTACAAAAAGTGGACACCAAGTCAGCTTGGTCAATATACAACAAACGGCACCACGACGGCTCACTATACTCCTCAACAGCAAAATTCAACACAACAAACGCCAAACAAACACAACCATCAACAATCAGGAAAACAGTAAGCTACAAACCAAACGAATTCGACCTACCCATCGCAACTGACCCTACCCAAGACGAACCCATGTCATCCGGATCGGAAACACCCAGCACCTCCAAGAACGACACCACATCAAAAAAACCAACAAAAATCCTCCCACTAAACGCCTCTAATAGGACCAAACCAGAGCAAAACTCAAAGCTCTCTCCAACACCGAATCCTAAACTCCACAACACTAATCCAATTAAACATACAACTAACTTTAATTTTTATTCACATATTATATACATTAATCTAAATCAAACATGTTAAAAATTATCCAATGGAATATTCACGGCTATAGAAACAACTATTTAGAACTACAAATGTTAATTAAAGCACAAGCCCCACACATTGTAGCCCTTCAAGAAACCCATATATCAAACCTTTCCTCTCTTCCCACCCCAACCAACTTCACACTCTATACTAGCGTCAACAACAGCAACAGTTTTGGCGGCACAGCCCTCCTAATCCACAACTCCATCAAAACCACATCACTCTTAGCACAGACTTCGACGCTGTTGGAGTTACCATTCACTCCAAGGCTAAATTCAATATAATCTCTGCCTACATCTCACCTTCCAAAACATTTAATACAACCAACCTAGAAAACGTCCTTGATTCGCCAAGTGACCACACACTAGTGGTGGGCGACTTTAACAGCTGGCACCCCTTCTGGGGCTCACCAAACCAAAACAGAAGAGGTAAAATAATAGCCGAATACATAGACCACTCTGACTACGTACTTCTCAATGACAAGTCACCCACTCATTTTTCCACCCACAAGACCTTCACACACATTGACCTATCCTTTGCCTCAGCCTACATAGCTCCAGAGATCCACTGGGAAGTGTTGGGCGACCTCCACGGTAGTGACCATTTCCCTATACTTATATCAATGTTTAACAACCCAACCTCTCCCACCTTTACTTCCAAACCATCCTTCAAACTCCTAGCTGCAGACTGGGACCTCTACAAGAAAAAAGCTGCAAATCTGAACACTTCGATCCTACCAAGCCCCAACGTCAATCGTGAGGCAGCGCTTATAAAAAAGATAATAATACGAAGTGCACACCTTTCTATACCCCAAAACACCACCTACTTCCTTCACCGCACTGTTCCCTGGTGGAACAAAGAACTATCTCTTCTTAAAAAAAAACAAAAACAATAAATGGAACAAACTAAAAAGAGAAATTAATACCTTCAACAACATCGAGTACAAAAAAGCTAACGCCAAATTAAAAAGAGCTGTTAGGGAAGCAAAAAAAGCTTCTATAAAAAAATTTACAGAAAACATTAATCAGTTTACAAACCCTACGAAAACGTGGGATAACATAAACGACTGTGCGGCCTCTATCCACAAAAACACATCCACTGCATATGCATTCCCGCTGAAATAACAGACCAAACTGAGATTGCTAACTCTTTTGGCAAACTTGGTCTGAGCAAGCCGAAGACAGGAACTTTTCCCCCCAATTCCGCATTAACAAAGAACTACTGAACCCAATCCCTATCTACCACCCCTCAAACACAGCCCTAGAAATAGAAAAACATATCTCCTTGATTGAATTTTCGTCTGCTCTGAATTCCTTAAGAGGCAACACACCAGGCTTAGATCGAATCTCCTACTCCATGATCAAAAATCTTAGTTAATTAGAATAGTTAACCACTTTAACAACATACTCCTTTCCCACATCCCCCAATCCTTTAAACTCAGTCTTGTATTACCCATAATTAAACCGCACAAACCAAAAACAGAAATAAAATCGTATAGACCTATCGCTTTAAACTCATGTTTAGCCAAGGTACTAGACAAAATTATGGCTAAAAGGTTGTGGTGGTTCGTTTTAAATAACGATCACATCCACAGCTGCCAATTCGGCTTTAAGCGAGGCAAATCTGTTCTAGATAGTCTGCTCTACGTAGACCACCTAGCATCCAGATCCATTGCCCTCAAAAAACACATGTCAATAATATCACTTGATTTTACAAAAGCTTTCGACAGAATAGGAATCCACACAATCATTCATCAACTGCACAATTGGAAAATAGGTCCCATAATTATCAACTATATAACAAATTTTATGACAAACAGGAAAATTATAGTCAAATCAGGAAAATGCCTTTCCAATACTTTCCCCCTAAACAACGGTATCCCGCAAGGTTCACCTATATCAGTTATACTATTTCTTATTGCCTACAATTCCCTCTCCAACACCCTATCACTCTCAAATGAAATTAAATTTTGCGCTTACGCCGACGACTTTCACCTTCTCATCCAACACAATAAGAGAAAAAAACCCTACAACAAACCTAACAAACATTTTCAATCGCATAGACGAATGGTGCTCACAATCGGGTTCAGTCCTTTCAGTCGAAAAATGCCAGAGCTTACATATTTGCCCCAAACACAATTGCAAAGCCAAAATAATCTCAGGTGATACAAATATACCAAACACCCCCACTCAAAAAATCTTAGGACTTACAATAAACCAAAGATACAATTGGAACTCCCACATAAAAAACTAAAATCCGACCTCGCCAAGCCCTTAGGTATAGTTAAACACCTATCCTCTTTCAAATACAGCACAAATCAATTATAATTTCTAAAATAGACTTCTGCCTTCCCATATACGGCCGAGCACCTAAATCCCAACTCAACCGCCTTAAAACCACTCTTAACTCAGCAATACGATCAGCACTGGGAGCATACCGCTCCACACCCATCAACAACCTACTAGCAGAATCCGGCATTAACACAATAGAAAACAGAAGAGACTTCCTTACCGGAAAACTCTCCAAGAACCTCATCCAAGCCAAAGACACCCCCTTAAGAACCCTCACCAAACCCTCGAACAGAACCCATAGATACCCCAGCACAATAGACCAAATTGTTAAAATCTGCAACTCCCATTCAATCCCATTTTCCCCAATAAAGAAAAAAACCTGTAAAAAATTTAACATGTCCAACATCATTAAAGCCACTAACACCTCCCTTTCAAAATACAACAAAAACACAACTCCTCCTATAATTTTCCAACAACTTTTCCATTCCCTGAAATCCTGCTACCCTAATCACAACTTCGTATATACAGATGGCTCCAAAGCCAACAAAATAACCACATTTAGCATAACAAACGAATGCGAAACGTTAAAAACAGGACTCCTTCCTAACTACTCCTCGGTACTGTCCAGTGAAATTATCGCAATCCAGCAAGCAATTGAAATCTGCATTAAACTGCCAGGCAAACATGCCATCTGTACGGACTCCCTTTCCTCAATTTCCGCCATTATAAACCACAGTAACCACTCCTATTACCCCAACTACATTAGAAACATGATCACTCAACACTTCCCAAAAATAAAATTAATCTGGATCCCTAGCCACATAGGAATAACTGGCAATGAAAACGCCGACAATGCAGCTAAACTTGCCGCAAAATTTCCACTAACCTACACCCCGAACCAAAACCCAAAAGACATAGCCCACCTTTTAAAATCAATCCAAAGTGAAAAGCAAAACCAACTACGCACCTCCAGTTGGTACCAAGAGATTCGCAAGTTATCAACGACCAACCTCGTATTGAAAAACTCTTCCCTAAACAGAAGAGATCAAACTATTATCACCCGTCTCAGACTTGGCCACACATACTTAACAAACGCCCACTACCTAGACCGGACAAAAAGCAACGTGTGCCCATTGTGCAACAATGCGCAAGTAGATATCCAACATATAATCTGTTTTTGCCCCGCCCTTACCTTGCAACGATCTCTATTTCTCCAAAACCCCAACCCTATAACCATGATAGCAAATCCCACAAATTCAAACTCCCAACTCATCATAAAATTCCTGAACAGTTCTAAAATAACTTACAACATATGAAATAAGAACACATGTAAATACAATATGTAAATATGCAAATACAATTAATCCATTACTTTTGTAAATATGAAAACTTTGTAAATATGTAAACTTTGTCAACATCTTTATATTAGTTCCATAAACATATTTGAGCCCCGAGCTGAAGGCCTAAGCTGCTATGGCTCTAACGAAACGTTAGCTCTTAGTTTAACACTAACTGTTAGCTTTAGATAAATAAATAAATAAATGCGAATTAATTTTGGTGTTTTAAGAGATTCGATTTCTGGGAACTTGGGAAGTTAGCCAATATGTGCACCCGTCGACACTGGTGCTAAAGTAGCTAAATTTCCCCTGTCACTGTCAGTTTGACAATCCGAGAGCCGCGTGTCCATGAAAATCCGAGGTTACGGCCCCGATCCGACGCGGGACTGCATGAGTTAAAATCACAAGCTAAGCTTGCTCCCTAAGATTTTGGTAAAATGTACCGTTCATTTAGATTTGCAAATTTTGAGCAGGCAAAGTTAAACGAGATTTAATAAATACAAAAACCAATAAGAATACAAACATAAAAGAAAATATGCAAAAACAATGCAAAACATAAAACGCATTGTTTTTACTCGTGCCATGAATCTCAGATACTCGATGACTTTTGGTATCAACTTAAATATATTTTAGCCTATTACAATATTACACTTACTACTATAATATTATTATTGTAATGCTTTTCCGCCATATTATCTTTCCCACAGCTCCATTTTCACGACTTTTGAAATTAAATAAGCTTCACTTAATAATAAATATAATTTAATTGTTAAATATAGTAAATTGCATTAAATCTAAATTTGATAACTTTAATATTATTCCCAACGAACTCTTTTAAATGAATCTATATTATAAATAAATACGAGGTATACAAAATGAACTTCCACTAGTCGGATATGGGGTCATGCAACATAGAAAAATGGTAGGGTATTAGAAGGACGTCTTGACCAAGGAACCATTCTCATCAACATGATCTTTTTCGGATCGAATGGTCACGGCATTGCGGCCATAGAGCGTTGCTGCAATAACACCAACAGCAACAACAACAAGTCAACATGTTCTAGGGTATTTGTTTCTTCTTAATGATTGTCTCGATTTCTTTTCTATCTTTTTTCCTTTTCTGATTAAAGTGTATATCTATTCCCCTGTTCCCCTTAAGCACGCGAAATCAAATATTATTTACGTACGCGAAGTCAGCACATACGAGTAGTTAAGATTTAACCCACCACCACTATCCCAAATGAGCAGAATCCGGTAGCAACGCGTGCTGAACTACTATCGTTTCGACCATCCGCTGACCTGTGAATTTTTCACCCGTAGCATGCTACAACTGTCGACATAAAGGGCTGCCCTCAGGGCATCATATGCTTTCGGGGGTATGCCCGAGAGGGCAGGCTAGACACTAAAATGTTTAGACTCTCCCAGGCGAATTGTGGTCGTGGCCGAAAAGCCATGATTGAGCTTGGAGAACTAATAAGAGACTCAGGCCATCTGTTCGCGATGGTCCAGGAGCTCTACGTAGACCCGCACGGGAAGATAACAGGATTCCCCTCGGGAATCCTATTTCCTGACGCGAGGAGCAAGGCGGCCATCGTTGTGGACGACCTAGATGCCATTTGCATGCCCATCGTTCCCCTGACAACGGCGTTTGGTATAAGCGTGAAGGTCACCGGAAGATACGACACGATCTTCTTGCCAATTTGAAGTGGAGCTGGAGCCGTACATCGGATACCTGGCTGAGGTGCTGCCGCTGGCCAGCAGAAATCCCGCCATCCTCACCCTGGACACCAATGCAGTATCCCCTATGTGGTTCAGCCAGACCCCAGACAACACTGGGACTAGCTTTTAATCGCCAAAGGGGTGAGCTGCTACACGAGTCGGTTGTAGGAAGCTGTGCCGGCGTGCCCAACGTAGCCAGCCAGGAGTATACGTTCGATATTCACCGAGAGCCTAGGGCCCAAAGTGATATCGGCGTGACTTCCGCCAACGAAGCAGCATGTATGTGGGCTACATACGATTGGAGAGTTGAACCGTGGGAACTGAGTAACCATAACATCATCAGTGTTGTGGTTACCCCGATCCTGAAGCGGTGCAGTTAAGAGCACAGCTCCTGTACCGCAATGGAAGCTCTCCAATGCTAGTTGGCGGAAATTGCTCAGAGGAGCAACCGGGAGGATCGCAGAGCTGGAGGAATCGCCGTTGGACGACAAAGTCTCTGCTCTACGCTCAATCGTCCATGATGTGTGCTACAGAGTGCTGGGACGCAGACAACCGAGTGCCGGAGGAAAGTCAGGAGACTGAGGCGTAAGCTACAGGAGGCTCGTCGGGGTAACACCGGCGATGCGGGGCAACTAGCTGCTGAACTGAAGATTATCTCAGGACAGTACAAGAAGCTCATCCTGGCGGTCAAGGAGAAGTACTGGCGAGTCTTCGTGGGACAGCACAAAGATGATCCAAGGGGGCACTTCTACCGTAGCTGCCGAGGACGGAAAAGGACAACTGAACTGAACTTGGATGCCTTCGATCGAATGGTGAGCTAGTTGTAACCTGACGCGACAGCGCGAGTGTGCTTCTTCGCAATTTTTTCCCAGTTGCGGAGATGATAACACCCAGCACCATTCCGAACGTAGCTATACCGACGTTGGAGGCATTTGAAGTGGCTGCGTGTGTCGCCAGGTTGAAGAGCAGACGCTCGCCTGGGATGGACGGCATCACAGGCGGCATTGTCAAGGAGGTATGGCGTGCCATCCCTCAGTATCTGACGGAGCTGTACTCTCGCTGCCTTTCGGAAGGACACTTTCCTACCGAGTGGAAGCATCCGAGAGAGATACCGCTGGTGAAGGCGCCCGCTAAGGACAGGAGCGACCCTGCTTCCTATCGGGGCATAAGTGTTCGGAAAGGTGCTCGAGGGAATCATGGTGAATTGGCTGAAGGTAGCATCTTCTCAACACCGGATGGCTGTAGTTGGCAGTTTGGCTTTACACCCGGACGTTGCGTGGTGGATGCCTGGAGGCACGTCAAGAGAACAATCGCCGATAGCCGTGCGAAATATGTTCTCGGGATCTTCGTGGACTTCAAGGGAGCCTTCGACCATATGGAATGGAGCGCAGTGCTCGATCGGCTTGTCGGCGTAGGCTGTCGAGAGATCCGCTTGTGAAAAAGCTTTTTCTCCGGCCGCAAGCATCGTCAGCAGGTATGAAGTAGCCACAGTCCCGGTTACACGGGGCTGCCCACAAGTCTCCATTAGTGGCCCATGTATTTGGAACCTATTGATGGATGTGCTGCTTCAGCGTTTGGAGCCACTCTGTGCTCTGAGTGCATATGCGGACGACTTGCTACTCCTTGTCGAAGGGGAGAGCAGGCAACAGATTGAGCAGAAGGGTACACAGTTGATGGACGGCATGGGAGCTTGGGGAGCGGATGTCGGAGTGAGTGTCTCGACCAGCAAGACGGAAGTTATGTTGCTAAAAGGAGTTTTATCTCGGAGTAGGCGTCCTCCGGTTCGGTTTGCTGGAGCAGACCTGCCGTACGTTGACAAATGTCGGTATCTTGGCATCACAGTTGGCGAGCGGTTGAATTTTCTCCCGCTTATCTCGGCGCTTCGAGTTCGTCTGGCTGGAGTAACGGCTGCGTTGGCACGCGTGATGCGGGTCGACTGGGGACTCAGTCCCAGAGCAAAGCGCGTCATATACGCCGGACTTATGGTGCCCTGCGCGCTATTTGGTGCCTCGGTTTGGTACGAAAAGGTGAGACAGAGGAAGCCCCTGGATCGCCTCATCTCGAGCCAAAGTCTTATCCTGCTAGGAAGCCTACCGGTATGCCGCAGTGTCTACAGTGGCACTGCAGGTGCTTGCTGGAGCTCCTCCAATGGATCTTGATGCTCACCGAGCTGCAATAAGGTTCAAAATGAGGAATAGACGATGATGATGACGACTTGCTACACGGACAAGACCTATCTGAAGAAGGCGGTTCTAGACGAGCGTCTGCCGAATGAGTGGCAGCAGGATGGTGCTGAACACGGCCGTGTGACGCAAAAGTTCATCCCAGAGGCAGCGTTCGTCTACAGGCGGAAGGACTTTGGGTTCACTATGCGAGCCGGGTGATAAATATTTTGTCATAGATATTTTCTGAACAAATATATGTCATTGATACGATAGTTTTACATATTTCCACAAACCTGTCCATAGCGAGTTAGCCTGATGGAGCACAATTGACCAAACTGAGGAACTTGCTCTGCTTATATAGGCGCCGGCTAGTGTGACCAGCTGGAGCTACGGGATTTCGCTTAGTTTCGATGACCTGCTATCGAAATCTCGGGATTTTCGCTGATGTGGGATTAGTGTGGCCAGCTGTCCTTTGCTAAAGGCGAGCGTTTAAAAGCCTAGTATCCAGATCGACAAACGATTACGCTAGCGTAAAAACTTTAATCTTTCCAGTGTGACCAAAAGTTTGAGAGGTTATCAGATTTAAGCGTGCTACGGTCGTACTGCCAATCAGCTGGATTTGTTGACAAGCAGTTAATATTCAAATATCGTATTTGCGGGAAAGAGCCTTTAAAAGATATTATCAACTACCTTGGCAAAACAAGTCTGCCGCTGTACAAAGAAATTAAAAACCAATACAATTTAAATTTAACAGTTGTTTTTTTTAATTTACTGATAATTATTTGCTAATTTAAAGTTCATAGCTGCACTTTTATTGTGTTTTTTCGTACATTCTGGACCTAAAAAACATTTTGCTCTGACAAGAGGCACCCCAGATAGTATTAATGTTATTTTGTCCTCACATGTAAACACCTGCAATCGACTTTTGTGAGTTTTTTGAGGTTTTCCCTCCATTTCTTATAATGTTCAGTGAGAAGCGCACGCCAAAAGATTAAATTTTTTAATCTTTTCGCTAGGGTTCACGTTTCCGCAGACTGGCAACGCTATGGAATTTTCTGGTATTTTTTTCGTCGATCAGGAGACCGACGTGAAAAAAAGGCCCGACGAAAAGTGAACGCCAGCTGTTTGCCTCTCGCTCTCTCTCATGACTGGCGTACGGTTTTCGTCGATCAGGATACTAGGCTAAATTGTCATGTGTGTCAAATTAGCGTCGGTGACTTAGCGTCGATGGCGGAACGGTGGAATGTGGAACATTGAGGCTGTTTTTATTTTTTTATTTTCTTGCTATTTAAGCACGTAATTGAAAATCCTAACAATATATGTAAGATTTAAGCATATTGGAGGTCTAGAAGTATTCAAAAATGCATTTGAAAAATCTACTCCCCATACTTTGGAGAATATCTCAACTCACAGAGGTGCACGCTACATCAGCTTAAAGGACGTTTCTTCAGGGATATTAACTTCAAATTTTATAAAAATCAAACCCACAGTTTTTGAGAAAATCGCTTAACAGTGGGCAAGCGTCTGAATCAACCCGTACAAAAAAGGACTACAAAATTGAATTGGAAATAAAGTCCTTCACAGAGCGTGTGCCAAAATGCCGTGTATATAGGCGTATGTATGGATGTTTTAGTAATGTTTCTGGAAAATTTGAAAAAAAAATTTCCCACAGTTTTTGAGAAAATCGCATTACAGTTTGCGTAGTTTAAAGGGATATAAAAGTGCCGCCCACTCTATTACTTGAACCAATCGTTAGCCATTGCATGAACCAACTTATTTTCTGTCGTTTAAAATAATTCCTACGAAAGTTTCAATCACTTTGAACCCACAGTTTTCTTGAAATCAATACTTTCTCTTGATCACGTCACACTTGAGCCGTTCCAGACAGCAACCATCACAAAATTGTCCTGTCCATGACAGCAACCATCAAAAAATACCAATTCGACGCTAACATTTGAAAAATTCCTACGCCCCTCACAGAGCGTGTGCCAAATCGGGAGGTATTTCAAAAAATTGATATGCAATCGAACTAACTTTGAGGAAAGTTTCAATCAATTCGTACCCACAGTTTCTTGGAATTAAAATTTGTTAAGTGAATGGCCACACAGCAGCATTTACAAGACACTTACCACTGTGAATCATCGATAGTTATTCGATATTTATACAATTGGCGCAATGTTCCCAGCCCTCGTTTGACTATGCGGGACTTGCAACACATTTTTTGACTTTCAATTCAAAATGAACAGCCAAGGGAAAAAGAAGGAGGAAAGCCAGGGAAAAAAGAAGGAAGGCCCGGAGCAAGAAGCCACCCAAATATTGAAGTTTGAAAAATGCTCGGTAAGAATATTATCGTATATATAAACATAGATATTAATAATTATTATTTTTGCAGAACTTCAAATTTCATTTTGGGTGCGCTCTGAAGAGGAAAAATGAAAGGTCCTCTTCAGAGAGCGAAGAAGAAGATCCGCGCCCCCGCCGCCGTGGCAACAGGAGGGTTAAACCCCGCCAAAACGTGGAAGATTCCGTAAAAATTTAAGGCTGGATGATGAAGAGCCGGGCCCCAGCTCGAAATAGTATTTTGTAAAAATATAAATAACAAGAAAGGAAAGCTAACTTCGGGCGGAGCCGAAGTTGATATACCCTTGCAGAATACTCTGTAAATTATATTCTCCAAAATTGTTCATATGATGCATTCCTAATACTCATAAAAAATCCCAACTTCCTAACTTTAAAAACACCAAAGTTATGGCATTTCCAATCGTTCAGTTATATGGCAGCTATAGGATATAGTCGGCCGATTATTATGAAATTTGGTAGGTCGGATTAATTGGCCAAAAATAAAACCCATAGGAAATCCCAACTTTCTAACTTTACAAACACCAAAGTAATGGCATTTCCGATCAATCAGTTATATGGCAGCTATAGGATATAGTCGGCCGATCCTTATGAAATTTGGTAGGTCGGATTGATTGGCCAAATATAAAACCCATAGAAAATCCCAACTTTCTAACTTTACAAACACCAAAGTAATGGCATTTCCGATCAATCAGTTATATGGCAGCTATAGGATATAGTCGGCCGATCCCGGCCGTTCCGACTTATATACTGCGTGCAAAGGAAAAAAGGGTGTGTGCAAAGTTTCAACTCGATAGCTTTAAAACTGAGAGACTAGTTTGCGTAGAAACAGACAGACGGACAGACGGACAGACGGACAGACGGACAGACAGACGGACAGACGGACAGACGGACAGACGGACAGACGGACATGGCTATATCAACTCAGGAGGTGATCCTGATCAAGAATATATATACTTTATAGGGTCGGAGATGTCTCCTTCACTGCGTTGCACACTTTTGACCAAAATTATAATACCCTCTGCAAGGGTATAAAAATAAAATATAAATAAATACATGTCTCGGAATTACTGGTTCTTTTTACAGCCTCAGATAAAAAACCAATTAATATTTTGTTAAAATATAAATAAATAAATACATGTTCTTGGAACTGATTGAATTGTAGAAACCGTTGTCCACACTGTGGATTTTCTGAACCCCAAATGCGACAGTTATATTAACATAACCACCGAGGTGGAAATGGGCCTCATTTTTCGATTTTTCGTTGAAAATGGTCATCTTCGACAAAGCGCTCCTAACCCATTCCGCGAATCGAAAACGCATTGGATGGTCATGCGGCTTAAGCTGCTGAACCACCTGAATCTTATATGGCCTATGACGGAGGTCTTTGGCTAAAATCCGTTGGAGTGCGCGAAATGTCCAACTCTTGAGCACGGTGCTGAGTTGACGTCGACGGATTGTCATTGACACTTTCGGTCACCGCAGCGATATTTTCGACCGATCGAACTAGACGAGCACGTAAACGTGTTGTTTTATCCATTAACGATCCAGTCTCACGCACACGCTTTACAAAACTATCCACAAACTGCCTGGAAGGCGCTTTATTTTTTTCGAATTTTGACCGCAATTTTCTTGCAGTTTCGGTTGAAGACTCTCCACTTTGGAAGAAAGTTTTCAATATTTCACAATTTTCTTCGAGCGTAAACTTAACCATTTCGTAAACCGCAAACCTTCTCTAAATATCTGACACATTGACAATGACATTCGAAATGTCAAAGTCCAAATTATCGATAGTTTAAAAAGCAAACGCTAGATGGACCACCCTGTACTATACAATAAAATTAAGCATGAACATATTCCTTTAATAGTCAAGCAAGCGCAACTAAAAATGCTTTAGACTCACAATAAAACAAGAAAGGAAGCTAACTTCGGTAAGCCGAAGTTTACATACCCTTGCAGTTATTACAAATCGACTATATTATGATTTCTATGTCTATATTACTAATAACAATGAAGCTATGTCGATGTTGTGCTGCATTTTGCAATCATTTCTATGGCAGCTGTATGATATTGTTGTCCGATTTTAATTTGATTAAAACCGTAATTCCAAATTATTTAAATATTACCAAATCCCAAGGAACACACAAAAAATTGAAAACAAAAAAGTTATAATTTGAATTTTTTTCCGATTTTTCCTATGGGAGCTATATGATTTAGTCACCCGATCTGGCTCGTTCCGGCTTATATACTACCTGCAATAGAAAGACAACTTTTGGGAAAGTTTCAATCAGATAGCTTTAAAACTGAGAGACTAGTTTGCGTAGAAGCGGACAGACGAGCGGACAGACGGACATGACTACGAAATACAGTAATAATTAACAACAGAAATATAATAATTCATAAAAATAATATTAACTTTTAAATACAAAAAAATCTTTCTCTCATAACAGAAAATGAATTCTATAATAGTGTTAATACCAATCATAACATCGGTTCATTGCGAAATAATAGATTATTCAAATCATGACTATTTGCTCTACAAAGACACCAAAGATGTCCTTATCTACAAAACTTACGCAGAACTATTTTACGTAACTAATTTAAGTTTTTATAAAGAAATAATTATATTAGAATCAGAGGAAACGCAAATAAGAATCTTCAAGGGGAAATATTTTAAAACATAACAAGAAAGGAAAGCTAACTTCGGGTGGAGCCAAAGTTGATATACCCTTGCAGAATATTCTGAAAATTATATTCTCCAAAATTATTCATATGATGCATTCTTAATACTTATAAAAAATCCCAACTTCCTAACTTGAAAAAAAACACCAAACTTATTGCATTTCCGATAAATCAGTTATATAGCGGTTATTGAATATAGTCGGGCCGATCCCAGCTGTTCCGACATAAATACTACGTGCCAAGTTTCAATTCGATATCTTTAGAACTGAGAGACTAGTTCGCGTAGAAACAGTCAGACGGACAGACTTATATCAACTCAGGACGCGATCCTGATCAAGAATTTAGGGTCGGAGATGTCTCCTTCACTGCGTTGCACACTTTTGACCAAAATAATAATAATCTCAGCAAGGGTAGAAAAATAATCGAAATGATTTTATCCCAAATATTACCTTTTCGATCAAAAAGGGGTATAAATGAATTAGGTACAGTTTGGAAATGGATAGCGGGAACCCCAAAACATGATGATTTCATTGCAGTTCAAAATAAAAATAATGATTTGATAAAAAATATTAACAACCAATTTATTACAATTTTTTACAAAATATTAATTTCTTAATAATTAATTAATTTAAATAATAATTACATTTATTTAAATTTATAAACATGAACATAAGCCTGTAGTAATTTCTGACTTAATCGATATAGCTGAATTCAAATCATGCTACATAATGAATTAATTAATATATATTTAATACACAATAATTACGGATTGTTGCGACATATATAACGCAAGACCCGTTTCACAAAATTATGGAAAATTAACAATTAATAACCAAGTCGCTAAATGTAGAAATAAATATTTCGAAATGACTAATTTTAAGAAAGAACTTTTAATTTTTGCTGGATTTTAAGACGGCATGAATCATGTTTTACTCATCTGCTAAATGACAAAAAAACTACATGTAACAAAATAAGAGAAAAAACTAAACAAATAAACATTCTACAAAATGGTGCCATTCCTACAAGCGGTCAAAATATTGTTAACGAAACTCTTCTAAATGGGACATTTCTTTTAAATTTCAATAGTACGACAGTAATTAATAATATTTCTTAAACGATTCAATTTAGAAAGGGGGAAAATTAACCAACCCATGATTATGGCCTCCTTGCCCAATTTATAAACAACTTCAGGCTGCAATCTTCTCAGTCAGCATCATCAATTTATTTAGATATATTTAGCTACATTTCCCACGCTCTTATTAATTTCAAGCTTCTGCAGAACATAAACAAATAGCAGCCCATAATCAATTTATTTGCAACCCGTCTTGTGCAGCCTATAAACAAAGTCCCAATTATCAATATCTTTGTGGCCAGTCTTCTGCAGCTTTTGAACAAGCTCAGCCCACTTAAAGTAAACATAAACATCCGACGAGACCAATTCCTCAGCGAGCCCAATTTTAATGAATTAATTAATGAATTCTTGAATTTCGCAATCTAATTAAAATTGGATCGCTCAATTGCTGACACTCTTTAGAATCTCCAAATTTTTTTCACAAAATTGACAATAATTCTATTTTTAATAGGGACTCGGTTCGGTACTAGTAGAAGATAAAAGTAGTTAACTGACAAGTAAAAAAGTAGTAGAGAATTAGGAATAAATGGTCAGAAGTTTGTAACGCAGTGAAGGAGACGTTTCCGACCCTATAAAGTATATATATTCTTGATCAGGATCAATAGGGGAGTCGATATAGCCATGTCCGTCTGTCCGTCTGTTTCAATACCGTTTGCGAGGTCATCTGGAACTTTCACAGTCGTCCTAAAACATGTATACGCAGATCAAGTTTGAAAACCGACCTGATCGGATGTTTATATCCTATAGCTCCCATAGGAACAATCGGATATAACTTGCAAGAATGGAAGATATTTCGCGCAGTGTAAAAGCTATTGACATAAATCTTTCCAAATCGTATTTTTTTATGCATTCCTTGATTAAGGTAAAAGCGCGTGCCGATCGGTCGTCTATATCCTATAGCACCCATAGGGTGAAATCGGTCCAAATTTAAAGTTTTTCAGAATATTGATCATGGTAAAAGCGCTTGCCGATCGCACGCCTATATCTTATAGCTTCCGTACTACAAATTGTTAAAGGCGGCGAAAATATCCATTTGTTTCTATTTTTATATGACGTTTTTGCAGTATAAAAGCAATTGACATGAAACTATGCAAATCTAATGTATTTATGTATACCTTATTCTTTTCGCTTTTTTTTTCAATTTTAGCAATTTCGGCCAAGTCTGCAAGGGTATTAAAACTTTGGCTTGCCGAAGTTGGCTTCCGACCTCGTTTTTTAATAATTCACTTTACTGTCCAATTCAGAAGGGCATAATGATTTTTTTCTCCTGACAACTGGTCTGTAAGGAGGTCGGAATGAGAAAGACCGCTTAAGACGTCACCATTCTGGCGTAACTCTGACCGAACCTGAGAGATGCTCACCGTAGTTCATTTCCTGACTCTTAGGTGGCGCATCCCAAGCTACGATTTTCGACTCACTACAAACGCTACATCCTTCGGGGACTTGGGTAAGATACTGCGTAGCAGAAGTTACAGAAGTCTGCAAGTTATTTTCACTAGGAAATAAAAGATTGCTTCCCTATGCTGAGAGTCACTCAAACGACGACCGGACAAGAAAGGTAACTAATTGGGTGATGTCCCCGGCGACAGTACGTTGGCTGTATATCGCGGTGTTCCGACCGATGATCCTAAACTGGGTTTTGAAATGTGAACCAGATCATTACGAAAATAAGTGTTCATTGCTTCTCAAATGCCAACAAATACCGACCATAGCCTTTTTTATGGATATGGAGAATGTTTCGTTTATTTATCAAAGTCTACTTGAGTACGATCATATATGTAAGTAATGAGAAGACTATTTTCTCGTTGATATTTATAGTGTAGTGTGCATACATACAGAGTACACACTGTACCATCGGCAACAATGTTAGCCAAATCTGCAGGATCAGCACTCTTCAAGTGCAAACGTAATTTAACAACACACGCCATCAGCGAGTGATAAGTCGCGCCAGCTTATTCCCACAGCTTGGCAACTGCAACAAATATATCCATGTATGCACATAACATTCCTTTTCTCTCTCTCTGAGCACCGCTCTCAGAGATAAACATAAGCTAACATATAAGGCTAATGCGTCGCTGCCGGCTTGACCGACAGCGCCGACTGCGCAGCATAGAGCTAAGCTTAGCCAAGAATATAGGCTAGCAGTCTAGAGACGACGGCGAACTAAACCAGTAATTGAATAAACATATATAAATATATAAAATAAAACCAGTGCGTTTTATTAATTAACTAGCGGGGTGCCCGCAGCTTCGCTTGCGATGGATAACCCGAATATCCTACTTCTCTTTTGTAATAGGTTTGCAGTAGAACTTTGTAATTTTGCATTTTAAATACTTTAAATATATTTGTAGTTTCGGCTAAAACTTTAATTAACCCTCATCCACTACCCGGAGGTAGAGGATACGGCGCGTTTTTTTTAACGTGGTTTCCCCTAAATAGGCCTAGTCCACAATATAGGTACAAATATTTTTAAAAGTTATTTCAAAACCTCTTTTTTGTTTGGCCATCAGGAGATAGGATGATTAAGCTCTTTGCTGAGCTAACTCTTGAACAGGCCACATAAAATTGACCATGGGAAAAACAATCGTCCCTAAGATCTAATCCAGCTACTTTCAAAGTCTGCCCTTGTGACTTATTTATTGTAATGGCAAAACAAACCTTTACAGGAAACTGTAGACGTTTAAACTCAAATGGTAAGTTGGATGACGTTAAGGGAATTCTTGGTATGAATACTGTCTCTCCTTTGGCACAGCCGGTAAAAATAACGGCTTCAATAACAAATTTGTGAAGAGCTTTCACTTGCAATCCCGTTCCATTGCATAACTTTGGGGGACTTAAGTTTCTTAGCAACATTATTGGTGTACCAATGTTAAGCGTAAGAACGTGCAAAGGCAATCCTGCTGGATTCTGCGTGTTAGAAAATCAGTAGGATAATGCACAGCATCTTCTACCTCAGTAACAGTGTCAACTGATTTGTATGTAACTTCGTCACCGTTAAATGATTTTGAAAGATGATTATTTATTGAAGCAGCTCTGTCATTTCTTGAAGCTAATATTGCTCTTTCTGATAGCCAGTCTAATGACTTGTGAACGATATTTGAAATATGTGGAAAAATTTTTGATGTAAGTTCTTCCAATGTCTTAACAACTGTACCTAAGCTTGATGAAATTATTATTTTCAAATCAACAGTTGGATAATCTCCATCTCCTATTTTAAGTAAAGTTTGGGCAAAAACACCGGCCGTTCTATCACCTAGTAAGTGCACACGCATATTTTTCGTAAGAGCCAATTTTTGAATTTTAGAACACAAAATGGAAGATTTTATTTCATCGGCCCTTGTTCCACGGGGTACAACTGGGAGCGTTTGTCGAAAATCTCCAGCCAATAGAACAGTTATACCTCCCATTAATAAGTCATTGCCTCTTATATCCTTTAAAATTTGATCGAGAGCTTCAAATCCCCCTTTATGAGCCATAGTACATTCATCCCAAACAATGAGTTTACAATTTTTAAGAACGAAAGCAATGTTGGACTGTTTGGAAATGTTACAATAGGGTGTTTCCATATTTATTAAATCAAATGGAAGCTTAAATGCAGAATGGGCTGTCCGTCCTCCGGTTAATAGCGTGGCCGCTATTCCTGAAGAAGCAACAGCCAAAGCAATTTTTTTGTCTTGTCTAACTTTTGACATCCAAGAAATACATTGTACCGTTTTCGGCTCTAACGCTTTCTAAGATCGTTTTAAAACAGTCTTTTTGTTCTGGAGTAAGAGAATTTTCATCATTGCTTACTTATACTTCATTAATTTCGTAATTTATTTCTCTTAAGTAATCCCTATTTTCCAAAACCCCTTGATCTCTGTTTACCTCGGGTAAACCATAACTTGATAAACAATTTCCACCGATGGACAATGTTAGATCTTCAAGGCAAATTAAACATTTATTGAAAACACTTTCCATCAGTCCGGGATCTATATCGCTATCTATTCTCCTTTGTATTCTGTACAATATATCTTCAGAAAGACTTTCCTTGTACATATTCCATAAACTCATGGCATCAGATAACTGGCAATGAGTTAAAATTATTGCAAAAAGGTCGCGTAATTTATTTGGAGACTGGCATTATGATGCTTCTGTCAACGTAAAATCCCAGTGCTTATCGTCTTCAAGTAAGCCTAAGGCTTTGCAAGCCAATTGGAATGTATCATACAAAAAACCATTAACGGTTTTTAAAAATGAGAATGACGTTGGACCTTTCATGAAGTAAAAGTCTTAAGTAATAGCACTCACTATTTTAGGATGTATTGTATACACACGACCCAAAGTATCATCCTTTTTAACACCAGAAAAGTTTGGCACATCTGACCCCATTTTCCTTCTTTGGAACTTGTTCTTAGCCCATATGTAATAAGGAAGTGTTTTGGAAAAAGAGTCAGTTTTGCAGAGTTCGAAAAACGCTGTCAGTGTTGTCTGTGGCGGATTAGCTAACTGATTAGCTAAGTGATTTGGATTATTAGGGTCAAAGTATATCCGTTGTCCATTTTCCAAATGAACATTTAATTGAAAAATAGGTGGATATCTTTCATGTATTGGAAATGCTAGAATCCTCCATACCGCCTCAGAACTACTTACATACCGACCACTTTGATACATATGAATTTCATCTTTAGGACTCTCCACTGAAACTGTTGCTTGGTCACTGCCCTTGTTAACATATTTACATACATATTTAATGGACTTTACTGAGCTGCAATGCTCTACATTTATATGAGCTCCAAAAGTCCTTAAAAGTACAGAATTGTATGGCACAACCCAACAATTGTCAACAGTTTTACCGTTAATTTCAATAGTAAGCCCTCCATCACTTGGCGCTCTTCGCCGATATTGGGGATAACCATCTATTCCTGTAATAGTTTCCTTAAGATACTGTCTAGGGAATTTTTTTGTACATTTTCCTTCATTCATACATGGCGAATTAATATTCATTGTACCGCACGGTCCATGAATCATGTTAGCCTTAACGATCTCATATAGCAAGGGATCCTGTTGTAAATCAGAAATTTCAGCACAAATGTAAGAATCGATTTGATTGGTCTTTAACCAAATAAGTATGTGGACATGGGGCAGACCACGTTTTTGCCATTCAATAGAATACATAAAACACTGTACTTCACCAAACAATTGGCCTTTAACCAACAGCGCCATTAATGTTTTAAGTTTTAAATGAAAGACTCGAGATATCAGGTCATGACGATCCTGAGGTTTTTGGCCTGGAAACAACTCATTCGTTATTTCCTCCCATTTAGGGTTACAGGTAAATGTTATAAAAAGATCAGGTCGGCCATAATGTCGAACATAAGTCATAGCATCCTATGTCTTTTCATGCATATATCGAGGAGAGCCTGTAAAAGTAGAAGGTAAAATCACCATCTGACCAAGTTGAGTCACATCTGCATCTCCCCTATCTAAAGCGTCTTGAAGATGTATGTAACTTTCTGCCCTCAACTTTTTTTGATTTGCTCGAATATAATTAAGCCGTTTGGTTTCCATTTTTGAACTCATATCAACCAGAAATTGATTAAACAGTGCTCTATAATAATGCAAGTGATTGACTTCAGTCTAGGGTTGTTGATAATATATCAAAATATCAATATATCGATATTTTTTCCTAATGATATATTTATATCGTGATTTTTTATTTGCCCAAATTTCGGAATTCCGATATTTTTTTTTGATATTTTTTGATATTTTTGTCTTTGGTCACTCTGAATTGCAAAGCGACATCGACTGAAAGAATTCAGGCGCGAAATAAAAAATTGAGTGTAAAATCAAACTATACGGATATAAAAAACGGCGTCCGCCATCAAATGTGTTGTGTGCGACTCAAGAAGCAGGATGACTGACGCACACATAACGCAAAGGGTGTTATTAAAATCCCTAAACCCTGCATACTGGTCATAAAATATATATAATAAAATACTATTGTTTTTAAAAAGAAACTTATTGTCTTTTTATTGTGGGCGGTCAATTTTTCATTTAACACAAAAAATATCAAATATATCGACATTTTTTGTGAAATTTTAAATATTATCATTTTTTTTTTTGATAAAAAAAATATCATCGATACGATATTTTTAAAATTTTCGACAACCCTACTTTAGTCTCCCTAAGCATTATTCGATAACTGTAAAAGCTTAATGCAGATACAGTCTTCTTTAGATCATATTTTTTTAACGGATCACGTTGGGGAATATTTATGGCATATCCATCATCTCCGTGGCAAAAAATTAATGGATATTGTAGACAGTCATAAGATCGGTGAAGTTCACTGATTCTCTTAAGTTTGCTATTATGACTCTCAATAACAATGTCCCGACTTTGAAATTGTTGACCAACTAATACCAAAACCACTTCATTTGTTTGAGGTGCATTATAACGACCTCTATGAGAATTTGCTGGTTTTTTATCAGCGTTAATGACCATTTTGAAGTCTTTGCAATCTTTTGGAACTTTATTAAGAGCAGTTTTAAAATCTTTAATGTATGGATTGCATTTATGCAACATAGACTGTAGAGATTTTATTAAGTCTTGTTTAACACCGGAGTTGTGCTTACACCTTAAGTTCACCTCGCAATCATCTTCACCAATGAAATATATCTGAAAATATTGGGCATTTGTTTGAGAGGTTGGTAAAAGACTACCTATTAAATGATAGACTTGTCCTTGCACTTTAAGCGTAGGCATATAAGTATCGCATACAATTTTTCCACTACCAAATGATGTCATTTGAAAGCAATTATTATACATTTTTGAATTTGCCATGAAATGAGCACGTTCAGGATGGCTTCCAATTAATAAATTCTTAAGCGGTTGAGGTAATGTCTTAAACGGAGGAAGTTGAACTTTTCCCTCTTTACAACACATCCCTTTGGCCTCACCTTTCCATTTCATAGCACCACAATATTTACATTTGTTATTCATTGCACCTATTTTAATTTCTGGATTGGACATATAATCTATGTTCTAATCGTAATTAAATGCTGCATTTTCAGTTACCCATTTCTTATTTTTTGTCCGAGTTTTTTTATTACGCTCTGTTCCATGAACAGCGGTAAATTTTTCTTTTCCCATCTTTATCTGCTTTGCTCTGTTAAAATTGGAAAAAACGTTTTCGCCTTTTTCGGTTATTTGGTTCAGTAGGCGGAGTACGTGAATCGACAATGAATCAGGCATAGTTTCTGAAGGTAAGTAAATATCGTAATGGCCACTAACAGGATTACCATTTAGCCTTTTTAAAGTGCTACCTACAGTTCCTGAGTTTGACCTACAAATCCCAATATTAACAATACAAATACTTCAATATTAATAGGATACAAATGACATGAAGCTTCTACCCTCTGCATATGACCCAAACGTGTGGGCAAGCCTCATTTCATTTTCGTATGCAACACAATTGTCATATGCGTTACCCATGGAGTTGCAAGTGTACTGTGCAAAGATATTCCATCGGCGAACAACATATCCAACAATCGCCTGACGAATAATGTCAAAAAAGTCTTCATTTTCATGTAAAAGATACTAAATAGCCCTAAACAGGCAAGCTCCATCTCCTGTTATAGGCACTACTGAGTGGGGCACCAATGCACCATCTATGTTTAACAGCTCAATATTCATATCTGCATCCATATTGAGTAAAAGAAAGGAGCTTTAATTATTGAGAATTACAAAATTTGCCTTATTTCGTCTCTAACAGAATTCAGAAGGCTTTTAAATTTTTGGACAATACTTTTTAAATATTGCAAGTTATTGAATATCCAACTCGAATAATAATGCGATCAAACTAATTCTATGATCTTATCATGCAACTCAGCAAATTTTTATAATATTTAAACACATCTGGAATATTCCAAATTTGCCTTATTTCTGTCTCTAAAAGAACACAGAAGTCTTTTAAATATTTCGGAAATATTTTGTAAATATTGCAAGTTATTCAATATCAAAATAAAATAATACGGAGATCAAACTAAAGTACGATCTAATCATCAATCAGCAATTCAGCCAATTTTTATAATATTTAATCACATCTGTAATATTCTAAATTAGCCTTATTTCTGTCTCTAAAAGAATACAGAAGGCTTTTAAATATTTAGGCCAAATTTTTTTAATATTGCAAGTTATTAAATATCAAAATCGAGTAATACGGAGTTCATACTAAACTACGACCTAATCAGCAATTTAGCCAATTTTAAAATATTTAAACACATCTGGAATATTCCAAATTTGCCGTATTTCTGTCTCTAAAAGAACACAGAAGGCTTTTAAATATTTAGGCAATATTTTGTTAATATTGCAAGTTATTCAATATCAAAATCGAATAATACAGAGATTAAACTAAACTACGATCTAGTCATCAATCAGCAATTCACCCAATTTTTATAATATTTAATTACATCTGTAATATTCTAAATTAGCCTTATTTCTGTCTCTAAAAGAATACAGAAGGCTTTTAAATATTTAGGCAATATTTTTTTAATATTGCAAGTTATTAAATATCAAAATCGAGTAATACGGAGTTCATACTAAACTACGATCTAATCAGCAATTTAGCCAATTTTAAAATATTTAAACACATCTGGAATATTCCAAATTTGCCTTATTTCGTCTCTAACAGAATTCAGAAGGCTTTTAAATTTTTGGACAATACTTTTTAAATATTGCAAGTTATTGAATATCCAACTCGAATAATAATGCGATCAAACTAATTCTATGATCTTATCATGCAACTCAGCAAATTTTTATAATATTTTAACACATCTGGAATATTCCAAATTTGCCTTATTTCTGTCTCTAAAAGAACACAGAAGACTTTTAAATATTTCGGCAATATTTTGTAAATATTGCAAGTTATTCAATATCAAAATAAAATAATACGGAGATCAAACTAAACTACGATCTAATCATCAATCAGCAATTCAGCCAATTTTTATAATATTTAATCACATCTGTAATATTCTAAATTAGCCTTATTTCTGTCTCTAAAAGAATACAGAAGGCTTTTAAATATTAGGCAATATTTTTTTAATATTGCAAGTTATTAAATATCAAAATCGAGTAATACGGAGTTCATACTAAACTACGATCTAATCAGCAATTTAGCCAATTTTAAAATATTTAAACACATCTGGAATATTCCAAATTTGCCGTATTTCTGTCTCTAAAAGAACACAGAAGGCTTTTAAATATTTAGGCAATATTTTGTTAATATTGCAAGTTGTTCAAAATCAAAATCGAATAATACGGAGATTAAACTAAACTACGATCTATTCATGCAATTTAGCAAGTGTTTATAAAATCTAGTATGGATAATTAACTGAGGATTTATCAAAGTTTGCATTATTTCTGGCTCCATACAGGAAGCTCTTATTAAGACAATATTTTTTAAATAGTGCAATTTATGCAATGTTTATATCGAATAATAAGATTAAAAACTACAAAAATCACAACTGCACATAATTAAAAAATAACCAAATATTCATTGAAATGTAAATCATTTATGACTTATGAATTAAGAATAGTAAAAAACGAAACGAACTGGCATAACTAACCAAATTTTTAAGTTAACATCAGAGATATCAACAAACAATAGAAAAAATTAAAATTCCGAGAAAGGCAAACTATAATAATAATATTATTGCTCACATACGATTATACAACAAAATACACGGTTATGCAAAGAAATTTTCCTATTAATTAGCAAAGAGCGGATCATATAACAAAAAAGGAAAGCTAACTTCGGGCGGAGCCGAAGTTTATATACCCTTGCAGAATACTCTGTAAATTATATTCTCCAAAATTATTCATATGATGCATTCTTAATACTCATAAAAAATCCCAACTTCTTAACTTTAAAAACACCAAAGTTATGGCATTTCCAATTGTTCATTTATATGGCAGCTATAGGATATAGTCGGCCGATCCTTATGACATTTGGTAGGACGGATTGATTGGCCAAATATAAAACCCATAGGAAATCCCAGCTATCAGTTATATGGCAGCTATAGGATATAGTCGATATATATAGGATATATCCTTATGAAATTTGGTAGGTCAGATTGATTGGCCAAATATAAAACCCATAAAAAATCCCAGCTTCCTAACTTTACAAACACCAAAGTTATGGCATTTCCGATTAATCAGTTATATGGCAGCTATAGGATATAGTCGGCCGATCCCGGCCGTTCCGACTTATATACTGCGTGCAAAGGAAAGAAGGGAGTGTGCAAAGTTTAAATTCGCTATCTTTAAAACTGAGAGACTAGTTCGCGTAGAAACAGACAGACGGACAGACAGACGGACAGACAGACGGACAGACGGACATGCTTATATCAACTCAGGAGGTGATCCTGATCAACAATATATATACTTTATAGGGTCGGAGATGTCTCCTTCACTGCGTTGCACTCTTTTGACCAAAATTATAATACCCTCTGCAAGGGTATAAAAACACAACTCGCGGCAAATTTTCTTGATACGACTCTGACCAAATTGAAAGTTTCCCCGTTCACTTCTTCTTTTGCGCACTTGCTACACTCTTTCCTCTCTCTCTCTATCTACTGCGATCTCCCGCTCTTATGTTTCTTAACAGCGCGTGGCAAAACAGTGTAAATATAAACACCGCAAAAAACAATTTGAATGGTATATTTTTACTACACTATCAAAAACCGGGCCAAATAGATTTTCGCCCAAAAAACCTTTTTTGCGTATTCTGGCAGCAATAACTGTAAAGAGCAGCGTTTGAAAAGCTACGCTACTCTCGTAGTATTTCGTTTGGCTATTGCTATCGCTCTGTTTTTGACGAGAGCCGTAGCAGAGCCATAGCAGAATAACGAGAAAGTTTGTGCTCTGCTCTGCTCGCAGTTTTGTCGCTTGAGAAACTGTAGCAATAGCGGTAGCAGAAAATCAAGTCCTGTGCTCTGTGTAGCAGTAACGGTAGCAAAAAATTGATAGCGAGATGAGAGCAGAGCACTTGCTATTTTTACATGTGCTACGGCTCTCGCTTGTGTTCCTTTTTTTATTTTCTGCACCTTTCTTATGCAGTGTGTTCTTTTTACTTGTCGCTTTGTAGTTTTAAGAAAATATTTTTGGCACTTTTGAGTTTTGATTAACTGCGTAAACATGACACCGGCAAAGAAAAGTATCAACATTTTAAAATATTACGAGGAGATAGATTCCGACTACGTTAAATGTAAAACATGTTTTCGAGTTATAAAAAACGGCCGTGTTTTTAATTTAAAGAAACATTTACAATTGCATGACATCCGACCTGAGCAGCAAGAAAATGATTCTGGTTGCATGCAGACCAAAAAAAACGTGAAACCTCAACTAATTAAAGTTAAAATCAATAAAAAAAATTTAATCCGGTCATATATTGGACTTGTCACTGAAGAAAGCATTCCGTTCCATGTGCTAAACTCAACTAATATGCGTAACATAATTGACCCGATATGTCAAGGTCTTAATGAAAAAAGCGGAAAAAACCTTATTTTAAACGGAAGCAAGTGCAAGTCTGTTCTAAAACAGGTATCAGCGAATGTTAGACTTGAAATACATCAAGAATGTAAAAATCGACTGCTTTCTTTAAAAATAGATAGTGCAACGCGGCTTGATCGAAATATATTCGGCATCAGTGCTCAATTTGTCAGCAAACAAGAAATAAAATCTCGCATTCTTGGAATGGTGGAACTCAAAGGAGCAGGTTTAAGTACATCCCAAAATCTCGCTAGAGAAATTATAGCTGTTTTAGACAAATACGAAATAGCCCTGACCCAAATTGTATCAATTACATCGGATAATGGGGCAAATATGATAAAAACTTCAAAAATTTTATCAGAAATGCATATGAGCGATGATGATATTGACGAAGTCTGTATTGAAGAGAACATTGATTACACGAAGCAAGTCGACCTTTATGAAAAAACAGAAAATATATATGTGGGTGAAATACAAATAGTTCGATGTGCGGCACACACTGGACAGCTTTGTGCACTCGATGTAACAAAAAATGCAAATATAAGAGAGTATTTGTTAACCTGCCGCAATTTTACCAAACACATTCGGAAGCAGTCAAACGGATACCGTAATTTTTTTGAACTAAAAAATTATAAATAAATGATTGACCTACTCAATAAAGCGAAAGCTATATTAGGCCCTATCGAAACTGTTGAAAATAAATCCAAAGACGACTATTTCGTTGTAAATGAACAGTTATGGGAGTTCATGGACTCCTACGTTACAATTATGGCTCCACTGCAAAAAACTATAGTGCAGTTTCAACAAGAACAATTGCACTATGGGAATTTTTATGCTCTGTGGCTGGTTTGCAAGTTGTCAACGAAACAGATTTTAGCAACCAGCGCTCTAAGTAAAGAATCTATTCTTTATACGATTGGAGAGGCGCTTCTTGAAAGCATGGAAGTAAGAACAAAAAAATTAGTATCAAATGTTGGCTTCGACGCTTGCTTATACCTAGACCCAAGATTTCATCATACCCTGGACGGCTCACAAAAGGACAGATCAATTCATTTTCTAAAGAAATTGTGGGCACAAATTAAAATCCACAGCCCCATTCCAAATTTAGTGTCATCAAATAATTCAATGGCTTCGGATACTGTACATGAAGGAAGTAATTTCGATCTTTTGGACGACTTTTTAAGTGCTAACATTGTTCCGAATGAGTCAACAGATGTCCATGGAAAGATTGAATCGTTGAAATTGCCGTATATGAAATCTAGTGAAAATGTTTTAAATTTCTGGAAAGTAAGGAAATTAAGCGATCCAGAGCTGTATGCCCTAAGCAAAGTATGCTTTGCTATACCACCAACTCAAGTAAGAATTATAACTTAATTTAAAACAAAATATTTATTAACAAGTGTTTAAATTTCTTTATATTTGTAGGTAACAATAGAGCGGGCGTTTTCGTCTTTAAAACTGGTGTTGTCGGATAACCGAAATCGCCTAAGTCACGAAACATTGGAAAATATTCTTCTTGTCCGGCTTAACTCAACTCACTTGGATAGTGCCATCGACAATTAAGTTTATTTGAAGACGAAGAAGATGAGGGGTAATTCGTGTTTCTAAATGCATAAGTTCTTATTTCTTTTTACTTTTTTATATTTAATTAACATTTACTTAATACATTAATTTGAATTCTGGGACTTTTAATTTTTAAGTTTGATTTGATCTGAATACTGTGAATGAATATACGTTTTTACTTTGATTTTTAGTTTTTGAATAAAATACTATTATTTATTTTATTATTTCAAACCACTTTATTCTGACAGAAAATATTTTCTTTCTCATTCTGGCAAAGCGACAAGTAAAAAGAACACGCTGCATAAGAAAGGTGCAGAAAATAAAAAAGGAACACAAGCGAGAGCCGTAGCACATGAAAAAATAGCAAGTGCTCCGCTCTCATCTCGCTATCAATTTTTTGCTACCGTTACTGCTACACAGAGCACAGGACTTGATTTTCTGCTACCGCTATTGCTACAGTTTCTCAAGCGACAAAACTGCGAGCAGAGCAGAGCACAAACTTTCTCGTTATTCTGCTATGGCTCTGCTACGGCTCTCGTCAAAAACAGAGCGATAGCAATAGCATAGTAATATTTGTATTCATCTCGCTACTACGGAGTAGTAATTGCAAACACTGGTAAAGAGCACTCAAAAAAAACATTCCAAAACCATTTAAATTGTTATAATTTTTAGGTCCATAAAGGCGCACTGGAAAAAATGTAACCCAAGATCTTTACCCTTGCTTTCGCTTTTTTGCTGAAATGCATGTTAAAGATCTGACCCACACTGCCATGAATACATAAAACATGTGCACACGACAGCACTGAAAAAACAACAAAAAGTTTGTAGTTATTATTTTTTGCTGAAATAAGAAAGAAATAAAAAAGCAGACACAGTTTTAATTTTTAAATTTTTGGTTTTTATTTGGTTCCATAAAATGCCGATTCCAGTCGGCTAAGTCGGGTATACAATTCGTGATTATCCTGCCTAGCTTTAAAACAAATTTTTTTTTAATTAAAAACTTCATTTTGAAGCTGCTGGGTCTACCAGCTGGAACCTGAGTTCTTGGGCTTTTTATTGGCCCTAAAAGCTTGAATTTTTTTGGCTGCGAGAGGTTTTCCTGGACCTGGGGCTAGACCTGGGGATGGGGCTGCGCATAGCGCCACATCAAATTCGGCTGCGACTGCATCGGCTGCACCAACTGGAACTACGGCTGCTGAAACTGATGCTGTTGGAGCTGCGGCTGTTGCTGCTGGAGCATTGGCTGTTGCTGTTGGAGCATGGGTTGTTGCTGTTGGAGCATGGGCTGTTGCTGTTGGAGCATGGGTTGTTGCTGCTGGACCATGGGCTGTTGCTGTTGGAGCCCTATTTGATAGCCCTGCTGCTGCGGCAAAAATTGCCACATTTTCTTCTGGGACATCTTTTCGCGTCGGGCTCAACTTAAGGATCAGTTCAGTCAAGAAATGAAATCAAAGCAAGACCGAAGTGCAGACGAATCAGAACGGAGAGAGAAGAGCGAAAAAAATGTCTTTTATCTTAAACACGGAGAGCGTAAATTGCGGGAAAACAGAAGGACCGCAATACGTTTTAGCTTTTGCCATCCATACATACAAATATATGTATGTATGTGTGCATTAGAAAACGGAGTCCTGAACGGCGCCAAACAATTTGGTATTTATTTTTTTTTGTTTAACTAATTTTATGAATAGTCACTGATAGAATTGGTTATATTCCCCCCTGCCGCATGACTAATAAACCGACTAAATTAAAATAAGAAATATTAAGTTTAGGCAGGAAATTGTTAGTTATGCGTTATATTTTTTAATACCTTAAAATACTTACATTTGTACATATATGTATGTACTATTGTGCAAATACTCCTTTCCCTGCCACAACACCATTAAAAAATAAAACGCAACTTCCTCATTTGCATTAAATATGTACAGTGGCTCACAGCTTACATATTTGACCCACACATTATTTTCAACAAAAAACCTGTATAACTTCTGAACCATAAAAGATACCCACAAAATTTAAACGCAAAATAGATAACTGATATGTTACCTTACAAAATAGAAAATCATTTATTAATTTTCACTCACTACTTCTCAATTAATTAACAAAAACTTAAAATACTGCCTTTTTGAACGCCACAGCTTATTTGACCCATCTCTTTTCAAGAACGATTACGTTCGCTGGAATGTAAGAATAACTGTTTTTTTTTTTGCCTATGTTATGTTGACTCCATTCGCACCTGCATGTCCCACTTTGAGTAAGATTTGATCGCGAATGCACGTGTAACGACGATGGGAAAGCGCACAACTATAGATCAACGCGAGTTGGTCCTTAATCATTATAAACAAGGACATTCTCGCAGGAAAATCGCCGAAATGGTGAATTTACCTGATGGTACAGTGAAAGCCATAATAAACCGATTCGTTTACGAAAATCGAGTGGAAAATAAAGGAAGAATAGCTCCAAACAAAATTTTTAGTGCCTCCGATGAAAGATATATTGTTAAAAAAGTCAATAAAATCCCAAAATATCGGCTCCAAAGATAGCCAGTGAGATGCAGGAAATGACAGGGAAGTCATGCTGTTCGTATTCTCAGGAATAACGATTTACATGGCCGAGTTGCACGTAAGAAACCCTTTATAAACAAAAGAAATCGAGATTGGCGTTTAAAATTCGCTAAGGAGCACATCAGCAAGGATCCCGGGTTCCGGAATGACGTCATTTTCGCTGATGAATCAAAATTTAATATTTTTGGGTCCGATGGACGTTCTTACGTATGGCGTAAAGCCAATACAGAGCTGCAGGACAAGCATATAAAACCCACAGTAAAGCATGGCGGCGGTCACGTAATAGTTTGGGCCTGCATGTCCGCAGCAGGAGTCGGAAACCTTCAATTTATTGAAAGTACAATGGATAAAAATGTTTATCTTAATATCCTTAAGGATAATTTGCTCGAAAGTGCTGAAAATATGGGAATAAAACAGGGATTTCGGTTTTATCAGGACAACGGCCCAAAGCACAAGTCGGGTATTGTTCAGTATTGGCTGGTTTATAATTGTCCCCATGTAATGAAACCGCCAGCTCAGTCACCTGATTTAAATGTAATCGAGAATTTGTGGGCTTTTGCTGGACTCAAAAATTCGGGAGCGCCATATTTCCAACAAAAATGAATTAAAAACGGCTTTGCTTGAAGAATGGGCTAAAATCACCCCAGAAACCACAAAGAAATTGGTCGAGTCTATTCCCAATAGACTGAAGTAAAGAATCTATTCTTTATACGATTGGAGAGGCGCTTCTTGAAAGCATGGAAGTAAGAACAAAAAAATTAGTATCAAATGTTGGCTTCGACGCTTGCTTATACCTAGACCCAAGATTTCATCATACCTTGGACGGCTCACAAAAGGACAGATCAATTCATTTTCTAAAGAAATTGTGGGCACAAATTAAAATCCACAGCCCCATTCCAAATTTAGTGTCATCAAATAATTCAATGGCTTCGGATACTGTACATGAAGGAAGTAATTTCGATCTTTTGGACGACTTTTTAAGTGCTAACATTGTTCCGAATGAGTCAACAGATGTCCATGGAAAGATTGAATCGTTGAAATTGCCGTATATGAAATCTAGTGAAAATGTTTTAAATTTCTGGAAAGTAAGGAAATTAAGCGATCCAGAGCTGTATGCCCTAAGCAAAGTATGCTTTGCTATACCACCAACTCAAGTAAGAATTATAACTTAATTTAAAACAAAATATTTATTAACAAGTGTTTAAATTTCTTTATATTTGTAGGTAACAATAGAGCGGGGCGTTTTCGTCTTTAAAACTGGTGTTGTCGGATAACCGAAATCGCCTAAGTCACGAAACATTGGAAAATATTCTTCTTGTCCGGCTTAACTCAACTCACTTGGATAGTGCCATCGACAATTTAAGTTTATTTGAAGACGAAGAAGATGAGGGGTAATGAAATGAATTAAATGAATTAATTGAATTAAATGAATTAAAAACGGCTTTGCTTGAAGAATGGGCTAAAATCACCCCAGAAGCCACAAATAAATTGGTCGAGTCTATTCCCAATAGACTGAAGTCGGTTGTGGACCAAAAGGGCGGACATACCAAATATTAAAATTAAAACATATATATTTTTTCAATTTTTTATAATTAATTTCATGAAATGGGTCAAATAAGCTGTGGCGTTGAAAAAGGCAGTAATTTTAGTTTTTATTGTTTAATTAAAAAGTTCCTTGATAGAATAAATAAATGAAACCATATTTTTTAAGTTAAAACAACAGATAACTATTCTGCGTTTAAATTTTGTGGGTATCTTTTATGGTTCAGAAGTTATTCAGGTTTTTTGTTGAAAATAATGTGTGGGTCAAATAAGCTGTGAGCCACTGTACATACATATGTACACCCAAATGTACATACGTATATACATACGTATTTCCAAGTATTTGCTTGCTAATCTTTATTTTGCTAAATAAAATATTCCTCGTTTCTTGCCCATAATATTTATGTACATATGTATATTTACTTATCGGATTACAGACCGGATAAAAGAAAATATGCACATACACATGTACATAAGAAATCAATAATTTAGGGAAATATTGAGTTTAATAAATACATAAATGAACTGGGTGGCAGAATACATAACAAATAAATCATTTAGGTAAATATTAAGTTTTATAAATAAATGAATGAATTCCCTTGGTTGATCGAATACGTGTGTGTATTTCTGTGTGGGCTTTTGCATATGTATATTTCATTCTTTTGAGTGTATTTGTTTTTGAACATATTCAAGAAATTACTGTTTGGTATTGGGTTTGCGAAAATATAGTTATACCAACTTTAATTATTTTTTGTAATGGTATTTCGAAGAAAAAAATGACAATCATATAGCAGAGTCAGGGGGTGGAAAAGAGATGGAGATATATATATGTAAGACTGTGAATAGAGAATAATAACAGCAGAACAGCAGATCAGCAGAATAACAGCAGGAACAGCAGTAGTAGCAGTATCAGCAGGAACAGCAGTAGCCGCAGTAACAGCAGAACAGCAGAAGAAGAGGAGATTAACAGGAGGCATTCAGCGGAGACGACAGCAGCAGAACGGAAGCAGAAAAACTACGCAGAATAGAGCAGAATAGAGAAACTACGCAGTAATCTTGTATTGTTCCACAATATACTTATAATCTATACTTAATATTAATAATAAACTTAATAACCCACCTTACATATATGCAAGCGTATGCTGGATAAGACGGCTACTTTTTAATCGGGTATTAAAAATAGTAAAAAGTTAAAAATTGAAGCCGTCATATTTTTTTAACATTTAACTATTTTTTTTAGCGAAAACCAGGGACTGAAGAGAACCGGTACCGGTACCGAAACCGGAACCGGAACCGTTTCCTTTTTACGGAACCGGAATCGGAACGAAACCGAAATTTTAATTTTCGATGGAACCGAAATTGGAACCGGATCCGCTAACAGATTTTTATAGGAACCGAAACCGGAATCGGAACCGGTATTCCAATCGGTTTCAGTCCCTGATATATACATATGTTGTCGCAATTACTTTTCTACACGATTATACATTAAAAAAATGGAACCGATTCTGGAACCGGAACCGATTTTTAATATTTTTTAGGAACCGGAACCGAAACCGGAATCGTTTTGCGATTTTTCTTAGGAACCGAAATTGGAACCGGAACCGCTAACAGATTTTTATAGGAACCGAAACCGGAATCGGAACCGGTATTCCAATCGGTTTCAGTCCCTGGCGAAAACACGGTATCGATTGGTTTAACGGTTTAGCGTACAGGATTTAATTTTCTAATTGAATGAGTTTGGGGCACTTTGGTGGGGGGTGGGTCACCAATAACTATAAACTAAAGTCTACAGAGATTAAAATTAAAGGCAGTGGGAGAGGGAGGGAGACGAAATCATTTGTTGACAATTTGTATGAAAATGCAGAGAGAGATAGCAATATGCAGGCAGAAAACGTATGATGCTTATGGAGACACTTAAATTCGATAATAGATCAACTTTTTGCTTAGTTTCTTTGTTTAGAAGATAGCTAGAGCTTTGGTGAAACCATCAAATGAATCGTTAAAGCTTAAGGAAAAACTTTACCGAAGGAATTTTTGATACTCAGTTTAGAAGTGCCATTTTTCGACGTTTGAAGATATTTTTGGCTAAATTGTAATTTTGGAACGGGTGTTAAAAATAGTAAAAAGGCTTAAATCAAAGCGGTCAAATTTTTTAAACATTTATAATGTCTTAAACTATTTTTGGGCGAAAACACGGATTCGATTGGTTAAACGGTTTAGCGTCCAGAGTTTTTGAAAGAAAAATTGACATTTTTTCCAATTGGAAGCGATTGGGGCCAATTGGGGAGCCCCAAATAGCCTAGATTAAAAGGCAATAAGTCATGCAATGGAAAAGAAAATATGTATGTATAAAATAAACAAAAAACAAGAAAGGAAAGCTAACTTCGGGCGGAGCCGAAGTTGATATACCCTTGCAGAATACTCTGTAAATTATATTCTCCAAATTATTCATATGATGCATTCTTAATACTCATAAAAAATCCAAACTTCCTAACTTTACAAACATCAAAGTTATGGCATTTCCGATCAATCAGTTATAATATGGCAGCTATAGGATATAGTCGTCCGATCCTTATGAAATTTGGTAGGTCGGATTGATTGGCCAAATATAAAACCCATAGAAAATTCCAACTTCCTAATTTTACAAACACCAAAATTATGGCATTTCCGATCAATCAGTTATATGGCAGCTATAGGATATAGTCGGCCGATCCCGGCCGTTCCGACATATATACTGCGTGCAAAGGAATGTAGCGGCGCCTGAAGAACGTTTTATTTAGTTCAGCCTAAATGCATGCTTTATCGGACGGGTGCTGTAAGTTCACACTTGGAGACTAGTCAGGTGCATCCCATATGATTAGCAGTAATTAGTGTTTTTAGAAAATACTAATTGGGGGAGGATGCCAGACGTTAGTTCGTGACTATCGCTACCAGCTGAGCCAGGGAGGCTCTGGAAAGCTGCAAGTTTTAAACATGGTTTTACACCAGCTGCAAGGCATTTCCGTTTACAGCCTAAGTCATCCGTTTCCGATGCCGGTCTATTTCTTTTCGATCGAACCTTCGTGGCGTGCACATGCACCAAGTTTTGTGTCTTTTAAAAAAATAATTAAATTTTGTGAAGCCACGTGCAGGGCATATAAATTTTGATCGAAAATATCTGTGAAAAATATAAACGCAACTCTCGGCGGCTGCCTGTCTGCAGGAAAATACTTTTATTTCTGGATTTTTTTCCGGATTTGGCCGGCAGCACCTTCAGCATTTCTTCACGAACCCAACATTTATTTCGGGGGCACAGTCAGCAGGTTGGTTAACATTATTAAATTCCATTTTTTATCTGGTGCTGACCCCGATCATTGTGAATTATTTAGATTGTGCCCGCGAGAGCAGTAAATAAGTCGGTGTCCCCGGGAGCACCCCCAGCATAAATATGTGTGCATAAACCAACCTAACGCCAGCGGCGCACCTACACATGTCAAGCAGCAGTTTCGCCGGAAAAGCTTAATGGAAAATCCGTCAGCTTAAGCAGTTTTTTTTTTGGGACATCAGCCAAACTACCGACAGCGGCACCCCTAATAACCCCGTAGGGCCGACCTGCGCACCTAACTCTGGACTCGCGTATTTTGGTTAATAGAAAAATAGTATTCCCATAGTATTCCTCGGGATGGTTTAAACGTGATTATGTAATGGTTTTGGCCGCCCCAACAACACGTGCAGCGTTAACCTCTGTCCGGCTGATCTCTACCGTCTAATCTCATCCGCGGAGTGCACACCGTCGTCCGCTAACTATCTGCTGTTGTCGGCCTCATGTTTCGGCCTTCCATTTATAGGGCTTTAATCCTAGAAAATCTGCGTTCGATATGATTTTGTTCTGAAACCAAGCTAAAGATGTAAAAAGACTTCTGTTAAAAAAAAAAAATCAAAACTTCGTTTATCATAAATTGAAACCAAAACAATTCGGCTTTATTTGCCTCATTTTTCTATAAATAATTTCATCATTAAGATCCACCTAACTATAACAATTATTAGAATAATTTTCTTAAAATCTATTATAATTTAAAAGTTAAATTTCTAATGGTGACACGCGTTTAAAAATATCGGGTAAAAAAATGGGCCAAAAGTTTATTTAAAACCATTTCACTAAAATTACCGTGTGAACGTATGTCGTTCCCAAAATATGGGATGTTACAAAACATCCTAGAATTCTTTTTCAGCACACCACGCCGGGAGATCGATCTTTCGCCGATGGATAAGTTGCCGTGAGTTTCTTTTACAACATTTATTTACCTTCACACCTTTTTTTTTTTGAAACACAAAATTGCCCTGCATGGAGAAAATAAATTATTAAAATTTTACCCCGATTATTTTTAACGTAGTTCCAAACGCATGCTTGCACATATTGCAGCAGCTCTCTTTTGAAAGATTAAATACATTTTTTGGTACATTTTAAATAAACTACATGAAATTAATTAGTGAAAATTATAACTAAAAGTAAGTGGCCTAAGCTAAAACTTTTGTTATTAATTATTATTTAAGAGCATTTCGAATGAAAAAATAAGACACCCATTGAAGTAAAAATTAAATTAAATTCTAAATTCATCCCGAATTATTATTGAAATTTCCATGCTGATATAATACAACTATATTTACCCATACATTTAAATTTTATATTTACTATTTACTTTATTATAAATTTTGTATTGATATTTATATCATACAACAATATAACTATCGCATTTATTTACTTTTTTACAAATATGTTTACCTACACCTTGTTCCTAAAACTATTGTGAATAATATGAATTAAAATGATAGCTTAAAAACTAAATCTACTGAACTCAGCTGATGTCTCGACGAATATAGGGTATAGAAGGGATCTCCAGAGTCATGCTCTAGCGGCAGGAGATCATAGGTAGGGTGGGCAAATATGCGAGCCCCATTACATCTCAGGCTTCGCAAAAATCAAACTTCTCTCAGTCTCCCTTCTTTTCTACTTTTCTATTTTTCTTTTCTCAAACTCTCCTCTAGCTTCTCTAGTCTTTTATTTTGAATTTATGAATCCTTTTCTTCCGGTTTAGTCAACTAGCTTTCTTACTTTTGTCGCAAGCACGCTCAATTCTAGATTTAATAATAGTAATGCGTAGACAGTGGCCCGATCTGTACGAGCAAGACCTCCACCCCCCAAGCCGACGAGCTAGTGCCGGACCCTATAGCGTGCCCCGCCAATACAGATCAGTGGACTCCTTTATAACACAACACTTAAGTCGCACGTTACACGTTACAGGAAAGAAGGGTGTGTGCAAAGTTTCAACTCGATAGCTTTAAAACTAAGAGACTAGTTTGCGTAGAAACAGACAGATGGACAGACGGACAGACGGACATGGCTATATCAACTCAGGAGGTGATCCTGATCAAGAATATATATACTTTATAGGGTCGGAGATGTCTCCTTCACTGCGTTGCACACTTTTGACCAAAATTATAATACCCTCTGCAAGGGTATAATAAGTAAATAAAATCAATACAATACAATACAATACAAAAACAAGAGAGAACGCTATAGTCGAGTGCCTCGACTATTAGATACCCGTTACTCAGCTAAACAACTTAATATAAATATGCCTTCTTGTGTTTTTTTTTGTTTTTTTTTTAACATAATTTGAATTATAGTAACCACAGGAAAAAAGGACAAAAAGTTCAAATTATCAATTTGAAATCGGCGATCTCTTAGTGCTGGCAGCTTTACAGCACGAGCATCAGCACCAGCGCTGCTTTAGCGCAGGCAGCTTTTGTCCTGCACCAGCAGCTGTGTTTATGTTTATGTTTTTGAGTGCAATAAATTGACTAGAAATATTAAACATACATACTTATATTGGCTAGTATTATGTATATTAAAGTCTAAATGTTTGCACAACACGAGTAACGGGTATAGCGAATAGCTTTCTTTGAAAGGAGTTATCTATGCCGGGCAATTGCAACTGTGTACAATGTAAATACATACATATGTATATGCTTACATACATACACACATACGCCATTATTTGACTCAGACCTCCAATTTGGCTAACTATAATCTATAGATTTGATTTGCATAGTTCTTGGGATATAGTTCGGTATTGACAAATGAAAACCATCGCAATTTCTTTTAATAGAAATCCTTATCGAGAATTAACGTTGACTCTGTTGAGCACCTTGGCCAGCTGTTCCAAAGTCATCCGTTAGATGGCGCCATGAAAAGCGGAAATGTCCGCTAGCCGCTAGCCAGGCTTAAGCGTTTAATGGGTTTTTGCTCGTTAGAGTGGGCGTGGCAAAGTTGTATTAGGCCAATCAATATTTATTGACGAAACAAATACATATCAATTAAAATTTTCATAATATCATCAAAACTGTGGCCACAGCTTGTGGCTTGTGGGCGTCAGAGGGGGCGTGGCACCATTTTGAAACAAACTTGCGCTGCGTAGGAACTCCTAAAATCTATATGCAAAATGCCAATCTTCTAGCTTTTATAGTTTCCGAGATCTCAGCGTTCATACGGACAGACAGACAGACGGACAGACGGACATGGCTAGATCGACTCGGCTAGTGATCCTGAACAAGAATATATATACTTTATAGGGTCGGAAACGCTTTCTTCTACCTGTTACATACTTTTGCACGAATACAAACCAAAAAATTGTGGAGATGTTGCCGTTGTTAAACAGGAACCATTGGATCTCAATGACAACATAGTTATATTGTTGCTTAACTTTCTTTCATTATTTTTGTATGTTTAAGGAAAGCTTAAACCAATAATTAAAATAAAAATAATAAAACATTATTTCTTTTAATCGATACTATCGACACAATCGAATATTTACCTTCAAAATATCAAATATGCCGACCATCGATATTTTCCAAGGCGGCCGAGTCATGCAGCGGATGCTAAGTACAAGGTTGGCATTCTGCTCGTTACTGCCAACGTTTGGCTTTCTGCCCGGCTTTCTTGGAGAATATTTAACTTAGCATAATTAGTTTTTAACAGACTCGGAAATAATCCAAACGGATTCCGGAATAACTAATAAAAGGTAGAAATTTCGAGAAATAAAAGTTTATATTAATTAATATTGATAATAAATAACAGGAGTGATTCTGAAATATAAAGTATAACATATATTGTTTGCATTTCCTGTCATATTACATATTTTAAAACGGCTTCATTAATTGTTTTGAATGTGCCGGCTTCCATAATTGTTTTTAGTTTTACATTGTCACAATTCTTTATCGTTGTAGAAATGGCTTCTTTTGTGCTGAACGTGTCTATATTAATTGTTTATATTAATTAATATTGATAATAAATAACAGGAGTGATTCTGAAATATAAAGTATAACATATATTGTTTGCATTTCCTGTCATATTACATATTTTAAAACGGCTTCATTGATTGTTTTGAATGTGCCGGCTTCCATAATTGTTTTTAGTTTTACATTGTCACAATTCTTTATCGTTGTATAAATGGCTTCTTTTGTGCTGAACGTGTCGGCACTTAATCCTTCGTCAATGTAAGAGGCTTCCAATAATTTCCGTAGATTGTCTACTTCAGTTGTAAATTGCGTGGCCGTTATTCCCTTTTGGTGTATGTTTAATAATTTCGCTTTTACAACGTCAGAAGATTCGCCCACTATGGTGGCCTGAAGTTTACTGATAATATTAATAATTAATAGTTGTTTCGTTCTGTACTTGGTACAATGTTGATCCAACTATTTTGGATTTAATTACCTCAACAGCAATGTTTTCGAATGTCCCTTGGTAGGGTCTCAGCGTTGTTAAGAATCTTTGCAGGTGGATTTTTTTCCATCGAACTCTGGAATGGCCGAGCTGAGTTCTTTCATGTATGCTCTATTGGCAATCGAGTCGTCCGTCATATTGATTATATTATTTTCCAAACTTTCGTATGATATATTTTCTTCGGAGTCCGAGTTTTCCTGATTTGAAAGTTCGGTCAGCGTTAATATCGCTGGTATAGTCAGGTTGTGTATGTCCTCGGATTTTGGGAATTCGGTTTGTGTATTTGTTTCGACTAAATCTTCTGTATCGGAGTCTTCATCTTTTGTTTCTTCTGATTTCAATTCCACAAATGTTAATGGTGTATTAAGGATAGATGGAATTGAAATGTCTAACTTATATTTTTGTTTTATATTTTTAAGATTATTTTTAAATTTAGATAATAATTTTGAGATATCTGTCCAGTGTTTACTGTATAATTTATCTCTGTGTTCGTAAATTATAAGGCGTGCTTCATTAAAGCGGTCTACTAGAACTTTAGCGTGTTTTTGTATGGTTGTTCCCTGAACATGACTTGTCGAAATTTATTCTTATTTCTTTTAATTTATCAGAAATAGTTTTCCAATCCATTAGGATTTTTTTTAGAATAATTTTAAAGATTATTGCCATGCAATGAATTTTTATCAATGACGGAAAAAACCTTACAGTTTTCTATTGTTGATAATACTATAGCTTTTTGCGTATTATTGAAATGTAATTATGGGGATTATCTGTCGGGCACTCCTTTTCAAGTACTTGCAAAATTTTGTCTTTCGGAAGAAATTTTTTGTCAACAGTTTCCCCGATGATATTTTTGTAAATTTGTTCTGGTGCTTGACTTTTGTTTAGCTTAGTGCTTACAAATTTATTTAGGGAGTCTAGCTCCGCGTGAAGTTCACATGCTTGTTTCCATGATGTTTTATCAATAGCTGCTAATGGCTAATAATTCCTTCTTGTTTGTTGCGTAAACTTGCTCTGTTTTCGATAACGTTTTTGAAATAAAAGTTATTGGTTTGCCTTACTGTGAAAGGACTGCGCCAATAGCAAAATCTGAAGCGTCTGTAGTCAATGTGAATTTCTTGTTATAATCTGGTTGAGTTAATTTTATTTGAGCTACTAGATTTGGTTTTAGCTCGTTAAAAGCTTTTACAGCAGGTTCATCCTGCTGCATGAAAGTTTTTTTAGACATTGTTTTGGATATTTTACCATTGTCCCCTCCTAAATATTTGGTAAGAGGTTTCGCTAGTGCGTAGTTTTTTACAAACTTTCTATAATAACCTGTTAATCCAAGGAAGCTTCTGAGTTCTTTAATATTTTTAGGTTGCGGATATTTAAGTATTGTTGAAATTTTTTCGGGGTCTGTTTTAATGATATTGTAGGATACTACGTACCCTAAGAAACTGGTTTCTTTCATGAAGAATTTGGATTTTTCTAGAGAAACTTTCATGTTTGCTTTGAATAAAATATTTATTATTTTCAGCAAGTCTTGGTAATGCTGTTGAATTGAGTCGGAGAATATAATTATATCGTCCATATAGACGTGACAAATTTTCCCGACTTGTTCCCTTAATATGTCGTCCATAGCTCTCTGAAAAATTCGAGGAGCGTTCGTTAGACCAAATGGCATTCTTAAAAATTCGTACTTCCCATTATTTATGGAAAATGACGTTTTTTCAATGTCAGAGTCTTTCATCAAGATTTAATGAAAACCGGACTCTAAGTCGATTGTTGAAAATACTTTTGCCTTCCCTAAATTTTCTAAGATCACTGATGGATCCTGCATCGGATATCTATCTGGAACGGTATTCTCGTTAAGTTTTTTATAGTCAATTACTAATCTTAACTTAGGGCTTCCGTCTTCATTTTGTCCCTTTTTCGGGACCACTAAGACGGGTGAGTTGTATGGGCTTCTACTTGGCCTTATTATTTGTTCCGATAGCAATCGGCTTATTTCCCTATTAACAAAATCTGAGACAGACAGAGCGTAGGGATACTGTTTGCTGTAAACTGGTCTGTCATGAATTGTAGTAATTTCTCCTCTTATATCCGTTCGAAATGGAATTTGGATATCGATCGTAGAATGTTTTGTTTCGATTTGATTTATTATACTTTCTATCATTCTTTCCACTTGGTTTGAAAATTCCAACTGGATATTATTTAATTCACTATTGTCGGATAATTCAACGTCGGAACGCTCGGTTTTCGAGCTGCAATTACTTTTTTCAACGTATAGTGAATCGGTTTTATTTAATGCTAATTCATTGAAGTATTTTTATACCCTTGCAGAGGGTATTATAATTTCAGTCAAAAGTTTGCAACGCAGTAAAGGAGACATTTCCGACCCTATAAAGTATATATATTCTTGATCAGCATCACCAGGAGAGTCGATCTAGCCATGTCCGTCTGTCCGTCTGTCCGTCCGTCCGTCCGTTTTTACGCAAACTAGTCCCTCAGTTCTAAAGCTATCTGCTTGAAACTTTCCCAAAAGTTGTCTTTCTATTGCAGGTAGTATATAAGTCGGAACGAGCCGGATCGGGCTACTATATCATATAGCTGCCATATAACTGAACGATCGGAAAAGCCATAACTTTGGTGTTTTTAAAGTTAGGAAGTTGGAATTTTCTATGGGTTTTATTTTTGGCTAATCAATCCGACCTACCAAATTTCATAAGGATCGGCCGACTATATCCTATAGCTGCCATTTAACTGAACGATTGGAAATGTCATAACTTTGGTGTTTTTAAAGTTAGGAAGTTGGGACTTTTTATGAGTATTAAGAATGCATCATATGAATAATTTTGGAGAATATAATTTATAGAATATTCTGCAAGGGTATATCAACTTCGGCTCCGCCCGAAGTTAGCTTTCCTTTCTTGTTTTATAATGAATTCACTTAGGGGAAGATTAATTTTTTCCTCGGTGGGGGATGCTTTATTTCCGCTCACTTTATTATGAAAAACTAATTTTTCTTCCTTTCCGTGATATTTCATGACGCCTATATTTGTGTCAATTACGGCACCTATTTTTTTAAATAGGTTAAATCCTACTAACAAATCGACGTCTAACCCTTCAATTTCGTAGAATATTTGTTTTGTATTAAAAATAGTTATTACGTGGTAATGTTTTATTATTGAGTATCCATTTACAGTAGAGACTCTTTTGTATATGGAGAGTTCACTTTTGTTTGAATGGATCCCCTTTTTTATATAGCAGGATGTTGCTCCTGTGTCAATCAATATTTTTAATTTTGCTTTGATTGCCTATCTATCCTCGTCAAGTAGGGTAACCCTACTTTTGTTCCTGGTCTAAAAAATGATTCTCTTCGATGTTGTTAATTCGCATGGTTTTATTTGGGGCTGATTTATAGTGTTAGTTGGTTCGCGTTTTAGTGGTGGATGTGTTTGTTTTGGCTCGTTACTATTTTGTTGGTAATAGTTCGGACGGCTTGAATACGGTCGGTTGTAGTTTTTGTTGGAATTATAATAATTGTAATTCACCTGTCTTTCATTATGTCCCTGCCAATTTTTAAAGGGTTTAATTTGATTTGATGGATCAACTTCCATTGGTTCTATGTTACGTTCTACTGCTTGTTTTGGTGAAAATTGTTTTGATCATAATTTCTATTTTGATACCAATTATTTCCCGTTTTAGGGTTGAAATTTTGCTTGGGCTGCACCTGGTTGAATCTTAGATAATTGTTTCCCTGTTTCTTGGTCTCATGCTGAAATCCATAGTATTTATTTGCGAACTGAGCTCGGAAGTTGTTCGACTCTAGTTCTTGTACCTTCGCTAAAACGTTCGGTAAGTCTGGTGGGTTTAGAGAGAATAGAGTTTCGGAGATTGAACCATTCAGTCCAGAAATGAAAACTCTTAAGGCGTTGCCTCTTATTGTTCTTGTAGTCTCACTGGTAATTTCGTTTTCTTTTCCATAGGTCATTATTTTTTTGTTGATAAGCATTGTCATTTTCTTGTTTACCTCGTTATAAAAGTCCGTAATTGTCATCTTACCCTGTCTCAAAATACTTAATTCTGACTCGAGAACGTGGATTGGTCTTCTATCATTGTAGATAAAATCCAGTCTCGAAAGTATGGCCTTGAAATTTAATACGGTACCATGGTTAGTTAAGGCGGCGTGCGCCGCTCCCATGATTTTGTTCCGTAAAATAGTTAGGGCAATAAAATACTGTTCACTATTAATTTTGTATAGATGTTTCTGCGGCCTCCCTCCATCCGACATACTGGGATTGTTCTCCATAAAATTTTGGCACAGCTTTTACTACTTCTAGGGTTGTATCGCATCTAACTGTGGGGTCAATTATTTGAAGCTTATAGTCTTCCACTACATTTGCATTCGAGTTTAACTTATTACTAAGCTCATTAATTTTTTCATTTAAACCTGTCAACTGTAAATTTACCACTCGGTTTATTAATTCCATTGTTAGATTTGAACCCAGACCACTGCTGGTAAGATTTTGACCTGTCCCACCGGTTGCCATATTCAAATTTAAATTTCCAAAGTTTTTTAATAAATTTTCCAGATTGTTTTTCGATTCACAGAGGTTCAATAAATATTCAAGATTATCAACTATCGGCTAACTTTATATGATATAGTTATATATGTAAAAAAAAAAATAATTAATTTTCAATTCCTCACGATTTGCTGCTTCCTGTTGATCGTCGTCAGGTTTTGATCCGTTGGTCGTGGTTGATTGTTGTTTTCTCCTGAGGTAAAAAAATTAAAACTTTTCCGGTGTAGCTTTGTGGCGAGGGATTGCCCTTCAGCCCTTTCTTCCTGTCAGTGAATAAATTTTTTAGTGTAGCTCTGTGGCGAGGGAATGCCCTCAGCCCTTCCTTCCTTCTTTTGGGGTTTTTTTTGTGTGTTGGTTTATTTATTTTTATATATATTTTAATTTATGTGTTTTTTATTACTTGTGTTTTTCTTTTTTTTTGAGTTCTTTATTATATTTATTGTGTTCTTGCTTTTTAGTGAATTTAAATTTCGGTACACCTTTTTATCAACTTTTATTTTTTTAAATGGATTATTTTTTATTTATTATTTTCCACTTAAATGTTTTAATGATCACAATCACTTTGGGTTGTGTCGGTTGCAGACGGTTTGATTTTTCCACAAAATATTCGAGTTGTTTGACCGCGCGAGTTCCGTTTTTTTTGTATTTTTAATTTGTTTTCATTAAAAAAATTTAGGAACTTTTGAAGACGCGGCCCCACGTTGGGCGCCAATTAAATTTATTAGTTGATAATTTTTTATAAAAAAATTAATTTTGTATTTTTATTTTGATGTTCACCTTTTATTTTATTAAATTCACTTTCACAAGTCACTTAACATATAATTAGATTTACAATTTGATTTTCGCGACCGATCGAGTCGTCTCCAAAAAAGAACTGCCCTTAGTTTGATAAAATATTAATCATGAAACCTCGGCTTAAGAGAATCTTGCTCAGAAGAGATTAAAAGAGATTAGGCAAAGTTAAGAGAGTAGGACAATTGGCTGATGAAATAATTGAGAAGTAATTGAAACTCAATAAATTGATTATTTGACAAAAATTTGGTTAGCAACTGGCTCGGACTAGATCGGACCCTAAGTGGAAAATTTGGAAGCTTTGTTTATGACTGGGGTCATTTGTTTACAGTAGGCCGGATGTGGTTCTCACAGGGCTCGGTTTGAGTGAGGGGAGATTCTGTTAACGAAGCTAGAATTTCCAGCGGTTGCTAAGATTGGAAAGGGTCATTTGTTTATAATAGCCTGAATGTGGCCGGTTTGAGTGAGGGGGGATTTTGCTAGCGAAGCTTAGATTTTTCAGCGGTTGCTACGATTGGAAATTTGTTTATGAAACTCATAAGCTATGAATATTCATGGGTTGGATAACATACACATGTTTTAGAACGACTTTGAAAGTTTCAGATTGCTAGCTTTTAAACTGAGCTCGCAAACGGTATTGAAACAGACGCACAGTCGGCTATATCGACTCCCCTATTGATCCTGATCAAGAATATATATACTTTATAGGATCGGAAACGTCTCCTTCACTGCGTTGCAAACTTCTGACCAAAATTATAATACCCTCTCCAAGGGTATAAAAATGGGTGTATACCCTATTGAAGACGAGAAAAGAAGGAACAAGAGAGAACGCTATAGTCGGGTGCCCCGACTATCAGATACCCGTTATTCAGGTAAAAGGAGTGCGAGGGAGATGGAGATAGAAACTTTGATCACGCATAACTTTTTAACGAATGGTCCGATTTGAAAAATTTCTTCTACATTTCGATAGGTATTGATAAACACAATAAAACTGCATTTAATATTTAAATTTTTAAAATCGTATATAAGCAATTGTGGGCGTTAAAAGGGGCGTGGCACCTTTTTGAAACAAACTTGCGCTGCGTAGGAACTCCTAGAATCTGCATGCAAAATGCCAATCTTCTAGCCTTTATAGTTTCCGAGATCTCAGCGTTCATACGGACGGACAGACAGACGGACAGACGGACATGGCTATATCGACTCGGCTAGTGACCCTGATCAAGAATATATATACTTTATAGGGTCGGAAACGCTTCCTTCTAGCTGTTACATACTTTTGCACGAATACAATATACCCTTTTACTCTACGAGTAACGGGTATAATAAGTAAAGTTCGAGCTATGAAGTTATCTCGTTTAAAATATAATATTAATTACCAATAATAAAGTAAAACACTTAAAAACAAACTATGTAAATATACATTGCTTAAGGGATAATGGCGTCTACCTCAATATAAAAGCAGTTAGTTCAAATATTTATACCCTTGCAGAGGGTTTTATAATTTTGGTCAAAAGTGTACAACGCAGTGAAGGAGACATCTCCGACCCTATAAAGTATATGTTTGATCAGGATCGCGTCCTGAGTTGATATAAGCATGTTCGTCTGTCCGTCTGTCTGTTTCTACGCGAACTGGTCTCTCAGTTTAAAGGTTGTCGAATTGAAACTTTGCACACACCTTTCGTTCCTTTGCACGCAGCTTAAAAGTCGGAACGGCCGGGATCGGCCGACTATATCCTATAGCCGCCATATAACTGATTGATCGGAAATGCCATAACTTTGGTGTTTGTAAAGTTGGTAAGTTGGGATTTTCTATGGGTTTTATTCCCAACTTTACAAACACCAAAGTTATGGCATTTCCGATCAATCAGTTGTATGGCAGCTATAGGATATAGTCGGCCGATCCCGGCCGAGGTAAATAATACTAGAATAAAAATATGCGAATTAATTTTGGTGTTTTAAGAGATTCAATTTCTGGGGCAGAACTTGGGAAGTTAGCCAATATGTGCACCCGTCGACACTGGAAGAAAGTAGCTAAATTTCCTATGTCCCTGTCAGTTTGACAATCCGAAAGCCGCGTGTCCATGAAAAGCCGAGGTTACGGCCCCGATCCGAACTCTACCCTCTTCCTATTTGCCGAACACTCTTGGACCGACCAAATCGCAGCCGCGCTGCACAAGTTTACCAAGTTTGCCGTCCAAGCCGAGCTTTAATTGCTTCTTCAGCGCTCGCTGCTGCTGCAAGTTAATCTCCAAAAACAGCGCTCGCATTAAGTCGGCTGAGACTTACAGAGGTTCCACATAACCCCAGGCGGGGTTAGGAAAAGCGTCTACAGAAGGAAAGCGTCTCTGCTCTACGCTCAATCGTCCACGATGTGTGCGACAGAATGCTGGGACGCAGACGACCGAGTGCCGGAGAAAAGGTAATATGGTGGAATCCTGAACTGGGTACCAAGAGGTCAGGAAACTGAGGCGTAGGCTACAGGAGGCTCGTCGGAGTAACACCGGCGATGCGGGGCAACTTGCTGCTGAACTGAGAATTATCTCAGGACAGTACAAGAAGCTCATCCTGGCGGTCAAGGAAAAGAACTGGCGAGACTTCGTGGGACAGCACAAAGATGATCCATGGGGGCACTTGTACCGTATTTGCCGAGGACGGAAAAGGACAACTGAACTTGGATGCCTTCGTTCGAATGGTGAGCTAGTTGTAACCTGGCACGACAGCGCGAGTGTGCTTCTTCACAATTTTTTCCCAGTTGCGGAGATGATAGCACCCAGCACCATTCCGAACATAGCTATACCGACGTTGGAGGCATTCGAAGTGGCTGCGTGTGTCGCCAGGTTGAAGAGCAGACGCTCTCCTGGGATGGACGGCATCACAGGCGGCATTGTCAAGGAGGTATGGCGTGCCATCCCTCAGTATCTGACGGAGCTGTACTCTCGCTGCCTTTCGGAAGGACACTTTCCTACCGAGTGGAAGCATCCGAGAGAGATACCGCTGGTGAAGGCGCCCGCTAAGGACAGGAGAGACCCTGCTTCCTATCGGGGCTTAAGTCTACTACCGGTGTTCGGAAAGGTGCTCGGGGGAATCATGGTGAATTGGCTGAAGGTAGCATCTTCTCAACACCGGATGGCTGTAGTTGGCAGTTTGGCTTTACACCCGGACGTTGCGTGGAGGATGCCTGGAGGCACGTCAAGAGAACAATCGGCGATAGCCGTGCGAAATATGTTCTCGGGATCTTCGTGGACTTCAAGGGAGCCTTCGACCATATAGTAACAGATATCCAAGTCGGTAAGTTACTCCTTGAAAATTTCAAGTTGTTCGGGAATATGCTCAGAAAATTATTCGAGGCAAAGTTCCCTTTGTTATGAATTCTGCTCAATGTCAGGATTATTGAGCAAGATTTTCACAACTTTAAATCTAGATGACTCGATCACCAAGTTGATCGGAAATCTCTCTAGCAAAGTATGTGCAGAAATTAGTCACCAAGTTGACTAGAATTTCATGCAATGGTCGGGGTCACCAAAATTTTTGTAGTTTAATTTTATTATTTGACGATAGAATGCTAAACCAACACTTAAATTGGTTTAACTCGGAGGGATCATGCGTATGAGGGCCAAAGACACAGCGATGCTCACTCGTAGAACGCAGAGTAGTTGAATACACAAGTATTGCTTGAGTACTGATTTTATTAGGGCAAAAGGTCGGGTTTATATACACGTTTTTTGAGTCAAGGCGGACACCATAGCAAAGAAGTGGTATGGGGTTGTTAGTTAAAAATACATTGCATTGCCTATGTTCTAAGATATACAAAGGTACAGAGTCATCATAATTGTCTCCCACACAAGGAGTTTATACGCTAGGGTTAGTAAAAATAGTGGTACGCTAACAGAAACTATGAATTAAATATGCATTTATTCGTTATTAAGGTGTATAAAAAAGGTTTACATCAAGCTTCATTGTCATATATATGTACATCAATGCAATTTAAATAGACACCCTGTTCAATCATAGAAATTCTTTGACACTCAATTATTTTCTTAGCTCAAATATGATTTCTGGCCGAAAATCGTCTTCTCAAACAAGTTCGCACACATACGCACTTGCTTATTCGTTGTGTTTACCTATAAACATAGCCTTGTACTTCCCATTCTAAAACCCCAAAAACGCAATACAGACTTAAAATCGTACCGCCCGATATCCCTAAATTCATGCCTTGCCAAAACACTTGATAAAATTATCGCGAAGAGACTGTTTTAAATAACAATCTAATCAACAGCAATCAGATTGGATTCAGAAGGGAAAGATCTGTTATAGACAGTCTACTCTTAGTAGACCACATAGCCTACAACACACTCTTCCATATTATCTCCTTACACAAAGAAATAAAACTAACAGCATCCGCCGATGACTTCCATCTAATAATGGAACACAATAAACAAAAAACCGCACTACCAACCTCCAAACCCTGTTCTCTCAAATAGACGACTGGTGTACGAACTCTGGATCAATTCTATCAAAAGAAAAATGACAATTCCTTCACATATGCAGAAAACAAAACTGCTCTGCCCAGATCCTTACAGGCGACACAAATTTTCCCAGTACCAATTCCCTCAGAATACTAGGACTTACTATTAACAACAAATACACCTGGAACACCCATGTTTCAAAATTAAAAACAAAACTATCAAAAACTCTAAATATTATTAAACATCTCTCTTCCCTTAAATATAACAGTAACACAACCACTCTTATCAATACTATTAAATCTATCCTCATTTCAAAAATCGATTTTTGACTGCCTATTTACGGATATTCTCCCAAATCTAAATTAAACTGTTTAAAAACAACAATAAATGCAGCTCTAAGATCAGCCTTTGGAGCCTATCGAACCACACCAGTAAACAACTTACTACTAGAAACTAAAACAAACACAATAGAACAAAAACGAAACTTCCTTACAGCCAAATTAAGTAAAAATATCCTTTTCGCCCACGGCACCCATATAACTAAACTAATAAAGCCACACAAAAGAAAATACAGATACCATAGTACCATATACAGAATAATCAAATCATGCAAGCATCTATCCCTACCCGTTTCTCCTATCCGAATCAGTAACTGTTAAAAATTTAATATGACTACCATACATAAAGCTATCGATACTAGTATGTAATCTCATAATAAACAAATGACCCCTGCAACAACTTACCAACAACTTTTCAGGTCCTTACAATCCTCATACCCACAACACAATTTTGTATATACTGACGGTTCTAAGGCTGATGGTATATCTGGATTCAGTATTACTTTTAAAATCCGGTCTACTACCAATGTACTCTTCCTCCTACACGAGCGAGAACACTGCCATCCTAGACGCCACAAAACTTTTTCAAGGAAAGTCTGGAAAACACGCAATCCGCTCCGACTCCCTCTCCTCCCTTAACATCGAGTTAAAAACCACAATAAACACTCCTACTATATAACATCAATTAGAAACATCATAACCAAAAACTTCCCAAAAATAAGCCTTATTTGGATTCCCAGCCACATAGGAATAAAAGGCAACGAAACTTCTGACTCATTTGCCAAACTTAGCCTTGAATCCCCCCTTATATACATCGCTAACTACAATTTTACTGACATCGCTCACCACCTAAAACAATGCTTAGACAATGAACTGATAGGCACCTTGGAAACAGCATCTCCTTGGTACAAACTTGTAAAACCCCCAACATTCCCACACAAAAACGAAATGAATAGTAGAAAACAAATTATTATCAACAGAATACGACATTGATAGAAACCTTTCCTCAATATGCCCCCTGTGCAACATCAACCCAATAAGCCTAACCCATATTATTACCTCATGCCTCCAAAGAACTGCATCGTTTAACTCCCAAAACCCTATCCACTTTATATCAAATCCTACTTTAATCAATACCCAGAATATCCTACTCTTTCTTAATAATTGCAACATACTATATAAGATATAAAAAACTGTAAAATATCATAAAAATAATAATCACTACTAAACTACCATAAGCGAGCTTAAGGCCTTCTGCTGCTATAGCTCTAAAATAAACCCACTGTTAGCTTACAGTTTTAAATATAAGTTAGCATTAGATAATAATAATAATAATAATAAAAACCACCAACTAATCTAACTGTTTAAAGAATTATTTAACAGGGTAATATTTCTATGGGCTGACCGATACATGCATGTACAACTTCACTCGCACTCTCGCTGTTACCAGCTATATGTATGAGCATATTTATTCCTAAGTACATGGCCGCGGCCAAGCTGCAAATATAATGTCAGAGAATAAACACAAAAGCTGGCTTGCTGGTCAAACATATAAATACTTTAATTATTTCTGGACCTCCACTGGAGAAGCTATCGATAAGCTATCTCTACACAAGCCACAGGTACATTATACAAAGACTGTCTTCCGGCTCTCCTATCCATCCATAAGTCCCGGTCGTACGTCGAAGGAATGCTATTTACGTGCATAAGGAACAATGCCAGTTTGAAGTGGTTAATATCCATGAAAGAGCTCTCAGGCTTGTTGATCATGTGGTCGCTGCAGCTCCAGGGATTCCACTTCAACATCGAGCTCAAAAAAGGAAGTGAGAACGTCGTAGTCGACTGCCTGTCGCGATGTGTGGAGGAACTAGTAGTGTATCCAAAAGAGTTGCTAGGCTACAGAGTTCGCTGATTACGTGGAGTTAATAGGAGATGAAGAGAAAAACTTGGACCACTTACCCTACCTTAGGATGAGGACGACCATCAAGAATGGGATCTCCCGAAACTGTGGTGGCAATTTTCAACGCTATTCACTCGGCAACTGGCAAAGTCCCCTTTCACAGGATTTTCGAACATTACAAGTTGGCGAGAATATTGAAGTCTATATGCGAAGTCGCCAGTGGTACGACCAGATAGCTCGGACGTTCCTAGCGAAGCCGGGCCAAGAAGTGTATCGCCTCAACTTCGTCGTGAAAGCGGTTGGAAACGAGCCGGAGATTTTGCAAGGTCTCAGATACTCGTGTACCACGCCAACGACATACGGGTGTAACCTGAAAGGAGGCACAAAGTAAACGATCGTAGGCAACATCTGGAGCAGTACTTCCCGGCCAGCGTGCTTGAAAATGCACCTGAGGATTTCACCAGGCTTCTATCCATATGCTCCTTATTATTTTGTCGAGTGGCCTGTGATTAGGTGGCGTCTTTCTAAATCTTTGGATGGTGTTTCAATTCAATTTGGCTGGAAAGAAATAAGAAAGTAGTGAATCGGTTATCAGTTTTTCATGCTGTCGATAAGGTTTGGTGGAGGGTAACCCCTAATGAAGTGTGTATTGCTATGATGACCTTGGATTTGGCCAATGACCCAGTTTGGAAGACCCCAGCGAGAATATGGCAGATGACTTTGCGTAGGCCAGTAGCTGCCACATTTCTACGCTTTTCAAGATAATTTTATTGTGGAATTCGCGATCAAAGTTAGAGTGGTGGTGTTTATTTGGTTGCCGGGATCTTATTATTTCTACACATTCCACAGGGCCGTTGAAAGGGGATCAAGTTCCTCTCTACCCATATTTCGACCAGCAGCCACGCCTTTAACTTAGCAAAATCTTGCGTGGCATACTGGCCGTCGTCTACCTTGGCGACCTAAAATTAGATTTTAAGTAACTTTTATACCTTAACTCCTGTCCGTTTGTAATATTCGTGATCCGTCGCGCTTGTGTCCGGTTGTACAACTTAGGGTCTGCCAATAGGAATTGGTTGAGCAGAACTGATAAAACTTTACCTTACCCATCAGGTGGCAGTTTTTTTTATGTCTGCAAACGTTTTGCTTTAAAAGAGAAAATGTTTAATATCGTTTGTGATCATAACAAATGTATATATTAAGATGCATACCATTGTTGCTCAGGGAATTCCCTTATAGAGAAGCTAAACTGACGAAGGGGCATAATAGGATGGGTGCGTAGCGGCAAGTCCATTTATATGCCACTTTTCGTCATTTAGTTCCAATATTTACCTTTTTGTTTTTTATTTAACTTTTAAAGCCCTTAGAGATGGTCCAGTTGCTCTTAGCAGGGGAGTCGCCGGTGTCTATCGATACCTAGTGTTGGAAACTGTGGGGAAATTTGGCGTAGAAAAAGGTCCGACGGAAAGTCATTGCAAGCTGTTTGCCTCTCGCTTTCTCTTATAGCTGACGACCAGATTTTGTCAAACTGAATACTTTGGCTTGAGTACCACCCACGCTGCCATTGCGAAAATCAGAGTCTATCGATAGTTGCGATCGATGGGTACAAGAAATACTAGATTTCTCCGTAAACAGTTTTTGTAGTAGCAACACTGGCGACATAGGACAACAATAATGGTAACGACGGTGGCAACGCTTGACCTCACAATCGATAGGCACAATTGTGATGATAGTCACGAGAGTGGCCAGACAACAGGAATCGAAATGGTGAATTTCATTTGAAATCTCACGGGGAAAAGTTCAAACTTCACGCAGTTAAGGGGGAAATGTCTAGGGAATGGTTAAATTTCTGGGGAAAATTAAAGTCTGTCTGGGGAATCGAATGGGCTAACATCAATGTCGGGGAAATCACCACTTTCCTTACGATTCCGAAGAAAGGGGGAAATATAAAGAGTCTGTTAAGCATACACATATGTGTATATACGGTTCACTTACGGTGGTTATCACCAACTGCGAAGTCAGACATGCAGTGATGGTTTTTAATAATAATAATATAATAATAATATTTTTCTATGAATTCTTATATTAACTGTTTAAAGATAATAATGGGATAATATCGTTAATATATAATTTAAACTTATTTAAGAATTTTATTTGATAACAAATTTATAATTATTAAACAAATTTTATTGAAAGAGTTTGTTTTTTAATATATCACTTTAATTGTAGTTAAAAATTAATAATGTTGAGGCGATGTATGTTTTAACATCGTTACAATTACTACTTATTAAGGTAATAATATAGTAATTTTTAAGCCTGATAGCTACATAGCTGAAACTTTAATAATTTTCTATAATTATTAGGTACTTTTTACCTTACGTAGTAACAAATATGTGTCTAATTTTAACCGTACATATGTGGTGTTTCTTATATATTTATACCCTTGCAGAGGGTATTATAATTTTGGTCCGTCTGTCCGTCTGTTTCAATACCGTTTGCGAGCTCAGTTTAATAGCTAGCGATCTGAAACTTTCACACTCGTCCTAAAACATGTGTACGCAGATCAAGTTTGAAAACCGCCCCGATCGGATGTGTGTTGGCTCTGGCTGCGTACGACGGAGCCCCAATCTTCAGCAAAATATGATGCGGCGCACAGAATGATTGTCCACCTGTGGCGGCGTTGGAAGTTCCTCGGAGTGGCGGTCTGTTTCCCAAGGTCCCAAATAATTAGACGAAAGGTTCCAAAAATGTGCCAACGATTTAATTAGGTTATATAACTAAACATTAAAGAGAAGAGCACAGAGGGTGCTTCTGACTATGTTGACTGTCGCTCGCAGATTAACTTGTCGGTTTTACATTCCATTTTCACCGAAGCTGCAGCTCTTCAAATTATATATGTATGTACATACATATGAACAAACTAACTGTGATCTGGTCCGATCTTTCGAACAAGACTACGAATAAAAGGCAAAGAAGAATGTCTGTAACTAGAGAGCTTACAGTGTGACGTCAGTTACACTGCAAGTTCTCGTGTTGACAATATAGAGTCCAAACATTCTCCCCCCTAATGATATTATTAGAATATTATTAACTGCTTCTTCAACGTCTTCGGTAGGTTGGAGGTTGGACGCTAAAAAGATAATGCAACTTAGAATTGTTGTGGAGGGTCAAGATCACGATTTAACCAATTATCTTGTATGGGTAATGGGCACAATTTTGCTACTGGCCGTTTAATAATACCACTCTGAGACTGGAGTTTAACCACTCGAACCAAACCGTCTTGGCCGCAATGAGTTTCAGTAATTCGACCAAGAGCCCATAGATTAGACGGCAAACGTTCATCTTTAATGAGTACTAGATCTCCAGCCTGCAAGTTACGCCTATTTTCCAACCATTTCGGTCTCCGCTGCAAGCGTGATAGATAATCCGAGGACCAACGCTTCCAAAATTGCTGAACCAAGTGCTGACAGTTCCTCCATCTCTCGGTGGTACTTAGTTTATCGGCCTGCTCTGTTGGCATAGCGAGTAGAGCATCCCCAACTAAGAAATGGCCTGGAGTTAGGACCATCAAATCTTCCGGGTCATTGCTTAGCGGGCACAACGGACGAGAGTTTAAGCACGCTTCAATTTGAGCTAATACAGTGGCCAATTCCTCGTATGTATGCGTACGATCACCAACTGTCCTTTTTAAGTGGTGTTTCATTGACTTAACACCCGCCTCCCATAGACCTCCAAAATGTGGAGCGGAGGGAGGGTTAAAATGCCACGTAATCCCGTCATCTGTGAGTTTACCTAGAATTGTTTTTTCGATGTACAACTTGTATGCCAACTTGTCTGCCTGCAGTTTCCGATTTGCCCCGACGAAATTTGTGCCACAGTCGCTATAAATATGAACACATTTTCCACGTCGCCCGATGAATCGGTGAAGTGCTCCAAGAAATGCGTCCGATGTCAAATCCCCCACTGGTTCTAGGTGGATAGCTTTTGTTACAAGACATACAAAAACGGCGATATAGCCTTTAACCGAAGTCCGTCCTCTTCCTTTAGATGGCGAAATGTTGAACGGTCCTGCGTAGTCTATCCCAACTGACGTAAAAGTCTTCTGTGGCCGAATCCTGGCCGGTGGCAGATTACCCATCTTTTGGCTTGTAATACTAGGGTTAAATTTATAGCAAACAATACATTTATGGATTTCTCTTCGTACGGCGTTACGTCCGTTGATGATCCAACATTTTTTCCTGATATGATTGAGTGTAAGAGCCGCACCTCCATGTAAGGTACTGACATGGCTATAACGAATGACCAAGCTTGTAAATGAATGCTGATAAGGTAGAATGTATGGGTGTTTTTTCCGCCATCGGCAGCAGTGCGTCTCTCAAGCGTCCTCCAAGTCGAATGATTTTTTCCGATTCATCAAAATACGGATTGAGTGGTAATAGCGGACTTTGCTTATGTAACATTTTCCCTTCCGATAATAGTTTCCAATCGCCTGCAAAGCCTTCCATTTGGCACATACGAACCGCACACAAAAACCCTTCAGAAAGTTCGCTTATCGTGAGAGAATCTACTATTCGAGCAGATTTCGATATCCTGCAATTCCTTATAAATCTATGAATATAGGCCAGCATGCGAATGAGAAATGTGTACGATGAAAACCTTCCTAATATATCGGATCCGTTCTCTTTCTCCACAGAAATAGCGTTGCAGTGCATCTGCTTCTGTTCGCTGGTGACTCGCATATCGGTTCCAGAATCTAGTTTTGTCGATGGCCACTCACAATCTTTAAATCTCAGCCACGGCGGTCCATTCCACCATAATTGGCACGATGCTAATTTAGTAACACTGATACCCCGACTTAGAAGATCGGCAGGATTATCCTCAGATGCTATATGTCGCCATTGTTTCCCATCGCATAGCTCCAAAATTTTGCTTATGCGGTTGGCAACGAAAACCTTCCACCTCGCAGCACCTCCTTGGATCCAGCTCAAAACGATCATCGAATCTGACCAAAAGACAGTCTCTGCAAAATCAATATGAATAGTTAAGTGATCCTTTAAATACTTAAATATTTTCGCAGCAATGACTGCTGCACACAATTCCGCTCTTGGAATTGTAAGCTGCGGCTTGATAGGCGCTACCTTGCATTTCGCTAAAATTAGTTCCGCATGAAAGGCGTTCTCTCCTATCGGAATTCGTAAGTAAGCCGCCGCACCGTACGCGTATCCTGACGCGTCGCAGAACATGTGTAACTGTGGAGTTCCCGTTGACATTCCCCAAGCAATGTAGAGCGGTATATGAATCTTAGACAAGTTTGGTAGTTCTTGAATGAATTTCTGCCATTCTTTTTGAAGTTCCAATGGTACGTGGTCGTCCCAACTAAGTTTTGTCCTCCACAGAGCTTGCACCATTCGCTTTCCAACAACGGTGATTGGGCTCAACCATCCCATTGGGTCGAATAATCTCGCAATCGTCGAAAGCATCTTTCTCTTCGTGGGTGTACCTGTTGGGAGATCAAAATTAATTTCAAATCGAAACTCATCTTCATTGGGTTTCCAATATAATCCTAACGCTCTAATCGTCTCGTCACCTTGAAAGTTTAGAGGCTCTTTGGTTTCTCGATGTTCTAGAGGTATTCCTTCCAACAGTTGAGGACAGTTGCTGGCCCATTTTCGCAACTCAAAAGATCCCCTTCTCATCATTCCTCTAACTTGAGCTTGCAGTTCCTTTGCATCGGAAATACTATTTGCTCCAGATAAAACGTCGTCCACATACATCTGACGTTTAAGTACATTGGCTGCCAGCGGGTAGTTATGCTCTTCATCTTCGGCTAACTGCTGCATAACTCTAATGGCCAGATACGGAGCACAGCTCGTGCCAAACATGACCGTGCAGCAGGCATATTCCTCTACCTGGACAGTGTTGTCCGTTTTCCACAAAATTCTTTGAAATTGAGCATCCTTCTTATGTATATTAATACATCTATACATTTTTTCCACGTCCGCAAGGAATGCAAATCTTATTACTCTCCAGTTGATCAGTATTGCTGGAAGCTCCATGTGCAATTTGGGCCCTATTGCTAAGATTTCATTCAAAGATTTCCCATTGCTCGTCTTCATCGATCCGTCAAAGACGACGCGCACCTTGGTAGTCGTTGACGATTCTTTGATTACTGGGTGGTGAGGTAAATAACAATGTGTGGCTCCCCCCGGGTAGCCTGTTTCTTCCGTTTGCCCAGCTTGTGTAACAACCTTTTCCATTTGTCCCAACTCCAAGTATTCCTTTATGGTTTTGGAATACACTTCCTTCAGGTTGGCATCGTTGCGTAAACGCTTGTCCAAATGGCACAACCGTTTCAAAGCACCTTGACGCGACGACCCAATTACTAACTGGGGATCCAAAGTGGATAGAAATGGCAACCGCACTTGATATTTCCCTGAAGGTAACCGCACATGTGTATTAACAAAATGTTCCTCACACCACAAATCTTCCTTCGACAAAACTTCTGCTGCCTCATCCAACTGTTCAAATTCCCAGAATCTGCGAAGTAATCCTTCTAATTCCGCAGATGATTCGTCCTTGATTACGGTCACCGTATGCACCGAGACGTTTGTGATGGGTTCCTTAACTTTTCCTGATATAATAAATCCAAGTCGTGTGCTCTGAGCAATAGGCCAGCCATCCGGTCCACGATGTATTTCACTTAGCATCAATTCATCATAGATATCACTCCCCAACAATATGTCCACACCTTGTGGAACAAAATAATTAGGATCAGCCAGGCAAAGCTGTTCAAATTGAGACCATTTTTCCACAGATAAGCGACGATTTGGCATGCGCTTACTCACCTTTGGTAACACATACGCAGTCACACTATACCTTGCCTGTGGCTCAAACCTTGATCCAAAACATAAAAGAACGGAAGAAGACGCTTCGGTAACTTGGGCGTTGGCCAGTCCATTAACCTTAATGTATGCCTTTTGACGAGTTAGTCCCAACTTCTGAACTACGTTTTCCGATACAAACGAAGCTTGCGATCCTTGGTCAAGAAATGCTCGGAACTGTAGTGTAAACCCTTCTGCTGACTGGATCAGAACTAACGCTGTTGGCAATAGCACTTCATAACTAGTCCCAGTTGTACTCGAAGTCCCGCTAATTGCGTTGGAAGTAACTTGTTGAACCTGCTCATTTGGCTCTTTAGTTAGCCGAACCCGATCCAAATGTATGAGCGTGTGATGCCGATCTGCGCATATCGAACAATTGTTTTTAAGTTTGCACCTTCGTGAGTTATGGTTATTCCCCAAACAGTTGAAGCACAAACGTTGCTTCATAACAGCTTCCCTCCGTGCTGTTAGATGCATGCTTTCGAAAACCTTGCAATCTTGGACGGAATGACCGTTCTTGCAACATATGGCACATTTCTGCTCCGATCGGGCGACAAAGGAAGATTTCACATCTCGGCGCTTCTCAGATGATCCCGATGCTCCCTTTCGATCCTTGTTAGACAATATTGTCCTCTCGCCACTGGCGGACGTAAGCATAGTCCTGTATTGTCCATCGAGATGCGCGGATAATTCTTCGAATGTTGGTAACTCCTGCGAAGTAGCCAGGGATTTTTCCCAGTCCAAACGCAGCTCCGCAGGTAGTTTCTTCGTCACCATGTAAACTATGACATGACTTTGATCGAAAAGGTTAACGCCAACCTTTTCCAATGATTTAATACAAGAACGACAAGTTTGTAAAAACCCCTTAAGCGAAACAGGGTCATCGCTCTGCACCATGGGCTGTTGCTCTAATACCTGCATATAATGTTGAAACAGAACACGCTTATTATCATATAAGTTTAATAACATTTGCCAAGCTACATGATAATTTGTTTCGATCAGTGTTAGATGTTGGATATCTTTGATTGCTTCCCCTGACAAAGAATCTTTGAGGTAATGGAATCGATGTAGATCAGTGAGTCTAGGGCTATTATGAACTCGCGCTTCAAATATTTCCTTAAATGCAGGCCAATCTACAAATTCACCGCTAAATATAGGCAATTTAACCGTTGGAAGTTTAACCTCATCGATCGTGGTTTGGTCTGGTGCTATAAACCGTGACGGTGGCGCGTTGCGATGCCCATCTTGAAAATCAAGATTGTTAATTCCTGTTGATGCCAAAAGTCGATCCTTAGTCTCATTTAGGTCAGTTCTAATCTGCGCCACACTATCAATATACGCTTCTTGGAACTTTCCTTCAAGATCTGCCTCCATATAATCGTTCCGAACCAATTCGTCATCCGAACGCACCAATTTTCGATGGTTCTCTCGGAACTCCATGCGAATATTGGCCAGAGATTCTAACCTAGTCTCCATATGCGCTTCCGAATTATTAGTGCCAGCTTTCCGAAAGTTCTCTAACATGCGGCGTACAGAATCAATCAAAGCTGATTGCTCCGCAATTAATTCCTCAAGTGTCTCAGCCATGATCTTGACCCTCTTTCTCACAACAAAACACAGTGCACTAACCTTATACAATAACCTTTTCGCGCTCCAGCGTAGTCCAAGTAGTGACCCACAGATAATCCACTCAGTCCAAGAGAAGTCTTCCCGGGTTTCGGCACCAAAATGTGTTGGCTCTGGCTGCGTACGACGGAGCCCCAATCTTCAGCAAAATATGATGCGGCGCACAGAATGATTGTCCACCTGTGGCGGCGTTGGAAGTTCCTCGGAGTGGCGGTCTGTTTCCCAAGGTCCCAAATAATTAGACGAAAGGTTCCAAAAATGTGCCAACGATTTAATTAGGTTATATAACTAAATATTAAAGAGAAGAGCACAGAGGGTGCTTCTGACTATGTTGACTGTCGCTCGCAGATTAACTTGTCGGTTTTACATTCCATTTTCACCGAAGCTGCAGCTCTTCAAATTATATATGTATGTACATACATATGAACAAACTAACTGTGATCTGGTCCGATCTTTCGAACAAGACTACGAATAAAAGGCAAAGAAGAATGTCTGTAACTAGAGAGCTTACAGTGTGACGTCAGTTACACTGCAAGTTCTCGTGTTGACAATATAGAGTCCAAACAGGATGTCTATATCATATAGCTCCCATAGGAACAATCGGATATAACTTGCAAGAATGGAAGATATTTCGCGCAGTGCAAAAGCTATTAACATAAATCTTTCCAAATCTTAAAATTTAATGATTTTTAGGATATTTCGCGCAGTATATAAGCTATTGACATGAATCTTTTCAAATCGTATTTTTTTATGCATACCTTGATACCCTTCGTTCCTTTGCACGCAGTATAATAAGTTGGAACGGCCGGGATCGGCCGACAATATCCTATAGTCGCCATATAACTGATTGATCGGAAATGCCATATCTTTGGTGTTTGTAAAATTAGTTAGTTACCTAAATATTTAGAAAATTGCGTACGTTTTGTTTGACCTTGGTATTTGTTACCGCTAATACCTTGCATCTTAGCGGGTGCCTATCCCAACACTGATGGTGAGGACAACCAAGCTTGTTGGAGTTTGGCAAAAAGAGCGTTATGACAACATTTTTCAAAAGCCTTGACAACGTCCAAATAAAGTGTTACTTGACAATGACAGTGGAATTCTAGAATGCAGTAATTGATGAAGACGGCCAAAATAGTAGTTGTAGATTTACCAGGCATACCCAAGTTCGATGGGTAAGATATAAGGCTTAACTAGAAAGAAAAAGATGGTTCGCAATAATCTGCTCAAAAAGTTTTGAAATATATCTTATCTTAACAAACGGTAATTAGCTATTCATGTATCTAAGTAGATACTCAAAAGAATACGTAGCTTAAGTCGTTGGTAATACGAAAAGAGTGCCTGCTGCCTTGGCATAATATCAAGAAGGCATAAACATCGCAAAAGTAGCAAATAAATAATAAGATGAGAATGGTTTTAGTACGTAGGCGTTGCGGAACCCTCAATGTAAAGAAGGTTCAGATAGAGCAACTAATCGTGCATGCTAGACTTACCTACCACACAAGGTGATGGCGGAACTAGTATCTATGGAAGATTTCCATTCCTTAGCGATAAACGGATTAACGACGGACGTGCGTAACGTGTGCTCCGTGTGTGATAAATTCAAAGTGTTACTTGTGGGCTATATTAAATAGCGAAAACCTGCGAAACAGGTTCGTGAGTGCGACTTAGTACAGCGGACACAGTTTTCCCGGCGAAATCAACGCGATTTGAGGTGGGAAAGACATTTTTCCATTGGGAATTTTCCACTCGCGTGGCACCGCGTGTGCGTTTCGAAAGAGCGCCTCTCTCTCAGTGAGCGTAAGCAACAGCTGTTGCTTAGGTGTGTGAACTCGTTAGCGAGCGTTGCTATCAAACAGTGCGTGTCCCAGATAAGCGGTTTGGCTTATCGTGCGGGCCGGTAGATGGCGTCGTCCATCCCGACAGAGGGCGCCATGGAGCTGTCTGAGAGCGATTGCTCTCTGGCTAGTAGCCTAGCGAGTGGTGCGACCCGGGGTTCCGGTCGAAGTCGCGCGCGAGGTAAGCGCTCTAAGGCGCCGCCGAGGGACGCTTCGAAGGCGAAGGTTGCTGCCAGCTGCAGAGGCGGTGGAATGCCGCAACCGCAATTCACGCTGGAGGAGCTGTCGGCGCTCGAGGAGCCGCAGCCGTCGACCTCGAAGGCCGCTGCGTTTGTCTCCGCTAATGCCGTCGCGAGTGCCGCTGCTGACAGAGTAGCTGCACAGGCTACGGCGAAGACTGCTGCCGTCAGCGATGCGGGAACTGCTCGTAAGTTCCTCGTCCCCCCTCCCGTTGCTCCCGTTGCCCGTTCTGAGCTACAATGCTCTGAGGACGCCGTTGCGAAGATCGCCAGTGAGCTCATGGTAGATGTCGTTTCGGCGGGTTTGACCCCGACGCAAGCTCGCGCGATGACGAAGAGCCTCAACAGGTATGAGGAGCTCGTCTTCACATTGGCGACTCGGAGTGCCGTGTTAGAGGAGGTTAGCAAGCAGCAGCTGAATGCCCAGAGTGCTCCCAGAACCGTCGTCGCGCCAGCTGTGGTCTCTTTGCCGCCTCTTGGGTATGCCGCCGTATATCCCAGCCTGCCATCGCCACAGGCCGGCCCAGTGCCAGCGCCGAGGAAGCCTAGAGAGACGTGGTCTGCAGTGGTAGTCAGCAAGGACCCGAACGTCACGGGCAACCAGGTGGCGGAAAAGGTGCGCAAGGAGATTTCTGGTAATTGGTCTTCGCTTTGTTTTTATATTGGCATTCCTGGCGGTTTCCACTTCTTCTTTATACAAATTTTTAAAAATCAATCTATCGATATGGCTTTCTTTAATGAAACGAGAAACGAGAATGGAGAGGGAATACCTCAAGGCGTAATAGTGGAGGTGAATTGGCGTGTGCCGTTAATTTTTCCAGTTTCGTTCGAGACTTTCAAAGAAAGCGTGGATAGCAGGAAAGTTTTGATGGAAATAAAGCAAGAAGTATTTTGGCAAAGAACCCTCAAGAAGATCTACACAAACTTCTACATGTTCCCGGAGAAACGATCTGGTGTTCGATTTTTTAGGGATGGAACAAATCAGGCCAAATTGCTTGAGTTTGCCATTCCTACTCCTCTTCCCACACCCACTTCCCTTCCCACTCCCACTCCCCTTCCCACTCCCACTTCCACAACTGGTGTGCCGGAGAAAACGATGGAGGAATCGGACGAGGAAGAAGCTCCTACTCCTGGCTGGGAATATCCGGTGTCATATTCATTTTTAAACTCACATTGTAAATCTGCACGACATTGTACAGAAAATTCAACGGAACGAAGAATATATAGATATGTCACCGGATATGTGCAGCCAGGAGTACTACAGAGAGTACTACACTGAACCGCAGATGCGCAGAAACATAGAATGTCGATTTATAATATGTCTCAGGTCGATCCGAAATAAATTAAATTCTTTTGCGCACAAAATTGACAGGCGGTCCTACTCCTGCCAAATTGTGGAGGAGATTCCCCAAGAAAGGACTGAAATTTCTACGCTTGGGACGGTATTAAACAGCGATGTTCATCTAATTGTTCCACAAGAAGTAGCACACGAAGAGAACGAAGAAGCAACAGTGGCAGCACTGGCCATGCCAGAAATAGGCGATCCACCTATGCCACACATTAAAGACGCGGCTACGGAAGCCCTCCCAAAAAAAACAATTATGCTTACTTTATTTTAAGATTTGGGTTACGATCAAGAATTTTTTCGTAACATTTTTCGATTTACCCGATTTTTGGGATCGCAGCTACCGTTTGAATTTTAAGACTACCTTTCTTTATATAATATAAAAATAAATATGAATGAAAAAAAAAAAAGATCGCCCCTTTGCTTGGAGTCCGCCTGCAGGAGGTGAGAGGGCTTGCGCGTGGTGGTGCCATCATCCGCACCCCCTCGTCTGGTGAAATTCGGAAGGTAGTTGCGGGCAAGAGGTTCGGTGAAGTTGGCCTGGAGGTGCAACAGAACCCTGCGCAGCGACCGAAAGTTGTAGTGAGCAACGTGGACACTGCCACGACGCCCACGGACTTAATAAAGGAGTTGTACAAAAACTTCCTTCAACAAGGCGGTGCATCTAGAGAAGCCATGGTCTGCAGCCGACGGCGCCACTGTTAACGTGACGCTTGAGGTGAATGCCGTGGCCCTTGAGGTGCTGGATGGCGGAAAGGCGATGGCGAATGGCGGTTGGTTTGCGTACAACTGCCGAGCGCTGATCCGGACCTAAGCGTGCCACAGGTGTGTCGGTTTTGACCACAAGGTCGCACAGTGCCGCTTTAGGGAGAATGTGTGCCGCCAGTGCGGACAGGCCGGCCATAGTGCACGAGGCTGCACCAAACCGACGGACTGTCGAAATTGCCGATTCAAGGGATACCCGTCGGGACACCATATGTTGTCCCCCGGCTGCCCTGTGTATGCGGCGGTGCTGGCGAGGGTGAACGCTAGACATTAATGTTTAGCTTCATCCAAGCAAACTGTGGCCGAGCTGCTACCATCGAGCTCGGCGTCAGATTACGCGAATCTCGATCCCTGTTCGCACTGTTGCAGGAGCCTTATGTGAGCAACGGGAGGATGGATGAGCTGCCTGATTGAGTACGGATTTTCGCGGATCGACGTGGGAAGGCAGCCATCCTAGTGGATCATCAGGATGTCATCTGCATGCCAGTGGAGCCCCTCACCACCGACTTTGGCGTATGCGTGAGATTAGAAGGGAGCTTTGGCTCAATCTTCCTCTGCTCAGCATACTGCCAGTTCGACACCGAGCTAGAGCCGTACCTCAGATACATGGATGAGGTCCTGGTGCAGGCCAGCAGGTACCCAGCAATCCTTGGATTGGATGCGAACGCAGTGTCCCCCATGTGGTTTAGCAAGCTCTCTCGGCACTCCGAGAAGCAAGCTAACTACACCCGGGGTCAGCTGCTGTCTGAGTGGATACTGGAGAAAGGAGCCGCCGCCCTGAACCAGCCTAGCGAGGTGTCACGTTCGATAATTACCGAGCGCGCAGCGATATCGACGTGACGATCGTTAAACATGCAGCATCTATGCTGGCCACATATGAGTGGAGAGTGGATGAGTGGGAGTCAAGTGACCATAACCGTATTAGTGTTGTGGCTACTTTGGCAACCGGGCGCACAGTTGAGAGCATAGCTCCTGTGCCATCCTGGAACTTCTCCAATGCACGTTGGCGATTGTTCGAAGAGGAGATTGTGAGGAGGGCAACCGGACTTCCGGAAGACTCCTCAGAAGCGCCGTTGGACCACCATGTCGCATGCCTTCGGCAGACCGTGCACGACGTGTGCGATCTGGCCCTGGGCCGTAGGACGCCGGGACTTCGTAACTGGAGAGTAGGTTGGTGGACTGCCGACCTGAGCTCCAAGCGCCGCGTGGTCAGGAGACTTCGACGCCGAGTCCAGGATGCTCGCCGCCAGGGCGATGTGGCTGCGACTGAGCAACTTGTCGTTCAGCTGAGGCATGCCTCAGCGGAATACAAGAAGCTCATCTTGAGGACCAAGGAGGAGGACTTGAGACGCTTCGTGGGAGAAAACGCACACGATCCCTGGGGGCGCGTCTACAAGATTTGCCGAGGTCGCAGACGGACGGAGATTGGGTGCCTACGTGTGAATGGCGAGCTGGTTACCGATTGGGGTGACTGTGCGCGAGTGCTCCTCCGTAACTTTTCCCCAGTTGCGGAGTCTGACGCACCGATTGCCATTGCGCAGGCGATCCCACCGCCCTTGGAAGCTGCCGAAGTTGACGCTTGTGTCGCCAGGTTGAAGAGCAGACGCTCGCCTGGCATGGACGGCATCAACGGCACAATCTGCAAGGCTGTCTGGCGCGCTATCCCTCAGCACCTGACGGAGCTCCTTTTCCGTTGCATACGGTTAGGATATTTCCCCGCAGAGTGGAAGTGTCCACAGGTGCGAGCCATCCTCATACCGGGGGATCTGCTTGTTGCCTGTCTTTGGGAAGGTGCTCGAGGCCATCATGATTGATCGTGTGAGAGAAGTTCTTCCGGAAGGCAGCAGATGGCAGTTCGGACGATGTGTGGAGGTTGCTTGGAGTCACGTTGACGCCAGCCCGGCGAAATACGTGCTCGGAGCGTTCGTCGACTTCAAAGGAGCATTCGACAACGTCGAATGGAGCGCTGCACTGCGCCAATTAGCTGACTTGGGATGTCGGAAAATGAGGCAGAGCTTTTTCTCCGGTCGGAGTGCTAAGATCAGAAGTGGTTATGGGACAGTTGAAGTCTCTGTAACCAGAGGTTGCCCGCAAGGATCAATTAGTGGCCCATTTATTTGGGATCTACTAATGGCTGTACTGCTACAGCGCCTTGAGCCGTACTGCATTTTCAGTGCGTACGCGGATGGTTTAGTGCTTCTCATCGAGGGAAATTCCCGAGCCATGCTAGAGGAAAAAGGAGCGCAGCTGATGTCCATCGTTGAAACGTGGGGAGCGGAAGTTGGTGTTGCCGTTTCCACCAGTAAGACGGTTATAATGCTGCTGAAAGGTATCCTTAGGCGTGCCCCCTCGGTACGGTTTGCAGGAGCAAACCTACCGTACGTCAGCAGCTGCCGGTACCTTGGCATCACAGTCAGTGAGCGCATGAATTTCCTCATGCACATCACATCGCTTCGACAGCGGATGACTGGAGTCGTTGGAGCATTGACGCGTGTGCTTCGAGCCGACTGGGGATTCAGTCCTCGAGCCAGGCGGACCATATATGCCGGACTCATGGCGCCTTGTGTGCTATTTAGTGCTTCGGTATGGTATGTCATTACGACGAGGCAAGTGGTCGCACGCTCGCGGCTAACTGCCTGCCAGAGGCTGATCCTTTTAGGAAGCCTTCCGGTATGCCGAACAGTGTCCACTGCGGCACTGCAGGTGCTTGCTGGAGCTCCCCCGCTTGACTTGGCTGCTATGCGAATAGCAGTCAAATACAAGCTGAAGCGTGGAAACCCGTTGGAGGAATACGACCTGCTCTACGGCGAAGACCTCTCGGGTCTGAGCCAGAAGCAACGAATCGTGCGGATAGATTAATGCATGCTACAGCTGTGGCAGGACAGATGGGACGACGTTGGTACACTAGGACGGGTGACCAAAGGATTCATTCCGGATGTTCGATTTGTCTATGGGAAGCCAGACTTTGGATTTTCGATGCGCACTGGATTCTTGCTGACAGGGCATGGATCGTTTAACGCATTTCTGCATAGGAGGGCCCTCAGCGATACTGCCGCATGCTCATGCGGCGATCCACAGGAGGACTGGGAGCACATCCTTTGTGCTTGTCCGTTGTTTGCAGACTTGCGGGACCTCGATGGACTTGGTGTGCAGCGTGTCGGCGGAAACTAGACGTTTGATGGGATCCTGGAGGACGAGGACAGGACACGGAGGCTAGGTGAGTTTGCGGATGCTGTGTTTCAGAGGAGAACAGGGCTTTAGCCCCAGTTGCCTTGCCGTGTGGCTAGCGGCGGAGAATTCTGCCACAGTTTTGTCATGGCTTGTCGTAGGAGGCGACTAATATGACCTTGCGGTTGCCTCATCCGTGCTTGTCGGAGCAAAAGGGGTCAGGCCTACCGAGCCTGTAACTTCGGGACCACGGGTTGGGCAGCATTCCAAGGCTGCCCATTGAGGTAGGCCCCCTGGTGGGAGTATCGTGGTGGTTGTGGTCGACCTATATCGCGGGTAGAACCTTCGTGTTCGATGTCTCCGGAACGGGGCGTTGGTCTGGCGCTTAACCTAGACACGTGCACTATATGCTCACTTGTGGGTATATTCGAGTGTCGTGGTTGTAATCCCTTCAGTGTGGAACACGCCACGTTAAATAAGTTCGGAGGGATCCGAAACAGTAACTGTCCCTATCTACTCACAGTCGTTCGTGGAAAGTTGCGCCGAGTAGACGTGTTTTCGTGTGCTCCGCGAGTGCATTTTTCTAAAACAGACAAATAAGCGGAATCAAAGTGTAAAAACTGACTCAGACTGAAGTGCAGCATCTATTGTGTACGTAGAGAGGTTTTTCGCGCGTGAAAGTGCAACGGGTCGCGGGAAATTAACAATTTGATTTTGGAAAATTTCCACGCACGTGCGCCCACGTCCGCTCACGGCCGCTCTCTGAGAGCGAAAACAGCTGTGCGACAGCTGTAGTGTTCGGTTGGTGTACCCGCTCTATTCAGAGTTGCCACCTAGTTTATTGGTGAGTGTCTTGGATAGTTGTTAACACAGACAGCGGTTCGGGTACTGGAAATACCCAATAGACGGCGTCTTCCCCCCAAAGGAGGGCGCTATGGATATTTCCGAGAGCGAGCAGTCCGCTGGGAGCAGGGCAAGTAGTGCCAGCAGGATACCCGCAAGGGGTCGCCCTAGGGGCAAACGCGCCACTGCGCCGCCGAGGAACGCCTCGCAGGCGAAGGTGCCGGCCCGGGACAGCGAGGCAGGAGTTCCTGATTGTATGGTCGAGGAGCAGCTCTCTTCACTGGAAGAGCCCAGACCAGTTGCGGGACAGGAGGAGAGGAGCGATGCTGCGGCGCCGACTGCAGCTGCTGGTACTGGTGCCGACGGATTGTTTCAGGTGATCGACGAAGCAATCGAAAACGCCAGGAGAGTGTGCGATCGCCAGAGCTCAGTCCGGCTGGCTGAAAAGGCAGCTGAAATACCGAGGTCGAACGCCGGTGGGGTGGTTGCGGACGGGCATGCTGCCGTTTTGGCCGAGCTCTCGACGGCCCAGAGGATGGCGAGGAGAAGCCTCGTTTCGATGACCGGGGAGGCCAACTGGCTTTCTGAGTCGCTTAGCCGCTACGACGAGCTAGTCGTGGCGCTGATGCTTCGGTGCAGAGAGTTGGAAGGCCGTCTGAGGATGCCACCTCCGGTCGTTCCGGCTCCGGTTTCTTATGCTGCCACTGCTGCTCGGGGTGCGAACATCGCAGCCCCTTTCGTTCCCATAGCCGCACCGCGGGTGTAGGTCAGGGAGACCTGGTCGGCCGTCGTGGCAGGCGACGACCCTGCGCTGTCTGGGAGGCAGATTGCGGACAAGATCCGCAAGGAAGTGGCCCCAACCCTTGGCGTAAGGGTGCACGATGTGCGGGAGCTGAAGCGAGGCGGTGCGATTATTCGCACGCCGTCTCAGGTCGAGCTGGCCAAAGTTGTTGCCTCGACGAAGTTCGCCGAGGTAGGCTTGAAAGTGGCAAGGAATGCAGCGGCGAAGGCCAAGATGACGGTGTTCGACGTGGACACGTCCATTGGACCGGAGGAGTTTATGGTGGAGCTCCACCAGAAGAACTTCGATGAGATGCCCCTTAAGGAGTTCGAGAAGTCGGTGCACCTTGCAACGAAGCCCTGGTCGGCCGCCAACGGAGCCACAGTAAATGTGACTCTGGAGGTGAGTGACGAGGCGCAGGTAATCCTAGACGTGGGCAGGGTCTACGTGAAGTGGTTCTCGTACCGTTGCCGATCGGAGGTTCGAACCTACGCATGCCACAGGTGCGTGGGTTTCGACCACAAGATAGACAAGTGCAGGTTCAAGGAGAACGTGTGCCGCCAGTGCGGACAGGCCGGCCACAACGCAGCGAGGTGCACCAACCCGGTGGACTGCCGGAATTGTCGCCACAAAGGACTGCCTTCGGGGCATCATATGCTCTCGGGGGTATGCCCGATATACGGCGCGGTGCTAGCGAGGGTGCAGGCTAGACTTTAAATGTTTAGTCTCATCCAGGCGAATTGTGGTCGTGGCCGAGAAGCCATGATAGAGCTTGGAGTCCTAATGAGAGATTCCGGCCATCTGTTCGCGCTGGTGCAGGAGCCGTATGTGGATCCGTACGGGAGGATGTCGGGATTTCCCTCAGGTATGCGCGTTTTCCCTGATGCGAGGAGTAAGGCGGCCATCATCGTGGACGACAAAGATGCCATCTGCATGCCCATCGTTCCCCTGACGACGGCGCTTGACGTAAGCGTGAGAGTCACCGGAAGATATGGCACAATCTTTCTGACCTCCGTTTACTGCCAATTTGGAGTGGAGCTGGAGCCGTACATCGGATACATGGATGAGGTGCTGCTGCTGGCCAGCAGAAACCCTACCATCCTCGGCCTGGACGCCAATGCAGTATCTCCTATGTGGTTCAGCAAAATCCCAGAAAACACTGGGACTAGCTTGAATCGCAGACGGGGTGAGCTGCTAGCCGAGTGGGTTGTTGGAAGCTGTGCCGGCATGCTCAACGTAGCTACCCAGGAGTTCACGTTCGATAATCACCACGAGCCTAGGGCCCAAAGTGATATCGACATGACTTTCGCCAACGAAGCAGCATGTATGTGGGCTACATACGATTGGAGAGTTCAACCTTGGGAACTGAGTGACCATAACATTATCAGTGTTGTGGTTACCCCAGTCCTGAGTGGTGCAGTTGAGAGCACAGCTCCTGTACCGCATTGGAAGCTCTCCAATGCTAACTGGCGGAGATTCGGTGAGGAGATCAGAGGAGCAACCGGGAGGACCACGGAGCTGGAGGAGTCGCCGTTGGACGACCAAGACAGTGCTCTGCGCTCAATCGTCCACGATGTGTGTGACAGGGTGTTAGGGCGCAGACGACCGAATGCCGGAGGAAAGACATCGCAATAAAGTAGTAATCATATAATGTAAGGATGGTTTTAGTACGTAGGCATTGCAGAACCCTCAACGTGAAGAAGGTTCTAATAAAGCAGTGAATCGTGCATGCTAGACATTACCCGACCACACAAGGTGATGGCGGACCTAGTATCTTTCGAAGATAACATACCTTAGCGATCAAAAAAAAAAAAAAAAAAAAAAAAATAGCCAAATGCCTCGTCATCTAATTAGTGACGCGCATGAATGGATTAACGACGGACGTGCGTAACGTGTGCTCCGTGTGTGAGAAATTCAAAGTGCTACCTGTGGGCTATATTAAATAGCGAAAACCTGTGATACAGGTTCGTGAGTGCGAGTGAGTAAAGCGGAGACAGTTTTCCCGGCGAAAACAACGCGTTTTAAGGTGGAAAAGACATTTTCCCATTGGGAATTTTCCCCTCGCGTGGTACCGCGTGTGCGTATCGTGAGAGCGCCTCTCTCTCGGTGAGCGTAAGCAACAGCTGTTGCTTAGGTGTTAGAACTCGCTAGCAAGCGTTCAGTTGGTTCGTGTCCCGGATAAGCGGTTCGGGTCGGTTGTCGTGCGGGCCGGTAGATGGCGTCGTCCATCCCGAGAGCGACTGGCGCCCGCGGAAGCGGTAGAGGTCGCGCGCGTGGTAGTGGCGGTGGAATGCCGCAGCCGAATTTTACGGTGGAGGAGCTGTCGTCGCTCGAGGAGCCGCAGCCGTCGACCTCGAAGGCCGCTGCCTTTGTCGCCGCGAATGCCGTGAATGCCGCGAATGCCGCTGCGAGTGCCGCTGCGGTAGCTGCTGCTGCCACAGTCGCTGTTGCCAAGGAGAAAGAAACTGGTGCCAAGTTTCTCGTCCCCCCTCCCGTTGCCACCGTTGCCATACCGACTGATGCCGCCGTGACGAAGATCGCCAGTGAGCTCTCCCTGATCAGGGAGGAGTTCATGGTGGATGTTGTTTCGGCGGGTTTGACCCCGACGCAGGCTCGCGCGATGACGAAGAGCCTCAACCGGTATGAAGAGCTCGTCTTCACATTGGCGATTCGGAATGCCGTGTTGGAGGAGGTGAGCAAGCGGCAGCTGAATGCCCAGAGAGCTCCCGTTGTCGCGCCAGCTGTGGTCCCCTTGCCGCCTGTTGGGTATGCCGCTGCATATCCCAGCCTGCCAGCGCCACAGGCCGGCCCAGTGCCAGCGCCGAGGAAGCCCAGAGAGTCGTGGTCTGCTGTTGTTGTCAGCAAGGACCCGAACGTCACTGGCAACCAGGTGGCGGAATAGGTGCGCAAGGAGATCGCCCCTTCGCTCGGGGTCCGCCTGCACGAGGTGAGAGGGCTTGCGCGTGGTGGTGCCATCATCCGCACCCCCTCGTCTGGCGAGAAGAAGAATTAAGAATTAAGAAGGTCGTTGCAAGCAAGAGGTTCGGAGAAGTTGGGCTGGAGGTTCAACAGAACGCTGCGCAGCGACCTAAAGTCGTTGTTAGCAATGTGGACACCGCAACGACGCCTGCAGTCTTCATGAAGGAGTTGTATAAAAACAACTTCGCAGACGTGATGGATGAGGCCTCTTTTAACAAGGCGGTACACCTTGAGAAGCCATGGTCTGCAGCTGACGGCGCCACTGTTAATGTGACGCTTAAAGTGAATGCCGTGGCCCTTGAGGTGCTGGATGGCGGAAAGGCTGGTTTGCCTATAACTGCCGAGCGCTGATCCGGACCTATGCGTGCCACAGGTGTGTCGGTTTTGACCACAAGGTCGCACAGTGCCGATACAAGGAGAACGTGTGCCGTCAGTGCGGACAGGACGGCCATAGTGCGCGAGGCTGCACCAACCCGACGGACTGTCGGAATTGCCGATTCAAGGGCTATCCGTCGAGACACCATATGTTGTCCCCCGGCTGCCCTGTGTATGCGGCGGTGCTGGCGAGGGTGAATGCTAGACATTAATGTTTAGCTTCATCCAAGCAAACTGTGGCCGTGGCCGAGCTGCTACCATCGAGCTCGGCCTCAGATTACGCGAATCTCGATCCCTGTTCGCACTGTTGCAGGAGCCTTATTTGAGCAACGGGAGGATGGATGAGCTGCCTGATGGAGTACGGATTTTCGCGGATCGACGTGGGAAGGCAGCCATCCTAGTGGGTCATCAGGATGTCATCTGCTTGCCAGTGGAGCCCCTCACCACTGACTTTGGCGTATGCGTGAGATTAGAAGGGAGCTTTGGCTCAATCTTCCTCTGCTCAGCATACTGCCAGTTCGACACCGAGCTAGAGCCGTACCTCAGATACATGGATGAGGTCCTGGTGCAGGCCAGCAGGTACCCAGCAATCCTTGGATTGGATGCGAACGCAGTGTCCCCCATGTGGTTTAGCAAGCTCTCTCGGCACTCCGAGAAGCAAGCTAACTACACCCGGGGTCAGCTGCTGTCTGAGTGGATACTGGAGAAAGGAGCCGCCGCCCTGAACCAGCCTAGCGAGGTGTTCACGTTCGATAATTACCAAGCGCGGAGCGATATCGACGTGACGATCGTCAACCATGCAGCATCTATGCTGGCCACATATGAGTGGAGAGTGGATGAGTGGGAGTCAAGTGACCATAACCGCATTAGTGTTGTGGCTACTTTGGCAACCGCGCGCACAGTTGAGAGCATAGCTCCTGTGCCATCCTGGAACTTCTCCAATGCACGTTGGCGATTGTTTGAAGAGGAGATTGTGAGGAGGGCAACCGGACTTCCGGAAGACTTCACAGAAGCGCCGTTGGACCACCAAGTCGCATGCCTGCGGCAGACCGTGCACGACGTGTGCGATCTGGCCCTGGGCTGTAAGACGCCGGGACTTCGTCGAAGGAGAGTAGGTTGGTGGACTGCCGACCTGAGCTCCAAGCGCCGCGTGGTCAGGAGACTGCGACGCCGAGTCCAGGATGCTCGCCGCCAGGGCGATGTGGCTGCGACTGAGCAACTTGTCGTTCAGCTGTTCCTCAGCGGAATACAAGAAGCTCATCTTGACGACCAAGGAGGAGGACTGGAGACGCTTCGTGGGAAACGCACACGATCCCTGGGGGCGCGTCTACAAGATTTGCCGAGGTCGCAGACGGACGGAGATTGGGTGCCTACGCGTGAATGGCGAGCTGGTTTCCGATTGGGGTGACTGTGCGCGAGTGCTCCTCCGTAACTTTTTCCCAGTTGCGGAGTCTGACGCACCGATTGCCATTGCGCAGGCGATCCCACCGCCCTTGGAAGCTGCCGAAGTTGACCCTTGTGTCGCCAGGTTGAAGAGCAGACGCTCGCCTGGCATGGACGGCATCAACGGCACAATCTGCAAGGCTGTCTGGCGCGCTATCCCTCAGCACCTGACGGAGCTCCTTTTCCGTTGCATACGGTTAGGATATTTCCCCGCAGAGTGGAAGTGTCCACAGGTGCGAGCCATCCTCATACCGGGGGATCTGCTTGTTGCCTGTCTTTGGGAAGGTGCTCGAGGCCATCATGATTGATCGTGTGAGAGAAGTTCTTCCGGAAGGCAGCAGATGGCAGTTCGGACGATGTGTGGAGGTTGCTTGGAGTCACGTTGACGCCAGCCCGGCGAAATACGTGCTCGGAGCGTTCGTCGACTTCAAAGGAGCATTCGACAACGTCGAATGGAGCGCTGCACTGCGCCAATTAGCTGACTTGGGATGTCGGGAAATGAGCTTGTGGCAGAGCTTTTTCTCCGGCCGGAGTGCTAAGATCAGAAGTGGTTATGGGACAGTTGAAGTCTCCGTAACCAGAGGTTGCCCGCAAGGATCAATTAGTGGCCCATTTACTTGGGATATACTAATGGATGTACTGCTACAGCGCCGCACTGCATTTTCAGTGCGTCCGCGGATGGTTTAGTGCTTCTCATCGAGGGAAATTCCCGAGCCATGCTAGAGGAAAAAGGAGCGCAGCTGATGTCCATCGTTGAAACGTGGGGAGCGGAAGTTGGTGTTGACGTTTCCACCAGTAAGACGGTTATAATGCTGCTGAAGGGTATCCTTAGGCGTGCCCCCTCAGTACGGTTTGCAGGAGCAAACCTACCGTACGTCAGCAGCTGCCGGTACCTTGGCATCACAGTCAATGAGCGCATCAATTTCCTCATGCACATCACATTGCTTCGACAGCGGATGACTGGAGTCGTTGGAGCATTGGCGCGTGTGCTTCGAGCCGACTGGGGATTCAGTCCTCGAGCCAGGCGGACCATATATGCCGGACTCATGGCGCCTTGTATGCTATTTGGTGCTTCGGTATGGTATGTCATTACGACGAGGCAATTGGTCGCACGCTCGCGGCTAACTGCCTGCCAGAGGCTGATCCTTTTAGGAAGCCTTCCGGTATGCCGAACAGTGTCCACTGCGGCACTGCAGGTGCTTGCTGGAGCTCCCCCGCTTGACTTGGCTGTTATGCGAATAGCAGTCAAATACAAGCTGAAGCGTGGAAACCCGTTGGAGGAATACGACCTGCTCTACTGCGAAGACCTCTCGGGTATGAGCCAGAAGCAACGAATCGTGCGGATAGATGAATGCATGCTACAGCTGTGGCAGGACAGATGGGACGACGTTGGTACACTAGGACGGGTGACCAAAGGATTCATTCCGGATGTTCGATTTGTCTATGGGAAGCCAGACCTTGGATTTTCGATGCGCACTGGATTCTTGCTGACAGGGCATGGATCGTTTAACGCATTTCTGCATAGGAGGGCCCTCAGCGATACTGCCGCATGCTCATGCGGCGATCCACAGGAGGACTGGGAGCACATCCTATGTGCATGTCCATTATATGCGGATTTGCGGGACCTCGATGGACTTGGTATGCAGCGTGTCGGCGGAAACTGGACGTTTGATGGGATCCTGGAGGACGAGGACAGGACACGGAGGCTAGGTGAGTTTGCGGATGCTGTGTTTCAGAGGAGAACAGGGCTTTAGCCCCAGTTGCCTTGCCGTGTGGCTAGCGGCGGAGAATTCTGCCACAGTTTTGTCATGGCTTGTCGTAGGAGGCGACTAATATGACCTTGCGGTTGCCTCATCCGTGCTTGTCGGAGCAAAAGGGGTCAGGCCTACCGAGCCTGTAACTTCGGGACCACGGGTTGGGCAGCATTCCAAGGCTGCCCATTGAGGTAGGCCCCCTGGTGGGAGTATCGTGGTGGTTGTGGTCGACCTATATCGCGGGTAGAACCTTCGTGTTCGACGTGGAGTTGCGTTAATCAACCGTGTGCCGTGATCCATAGATCGGCAGAGATTTTAGATGAACTCGCTCCTGAACAAGGGGGAGTGTCTTGCCCCGGCAAGCAAGCACTCGAATTGTCACCGGGATGGAGGCTATGTACATAGCTATAGTCTCCGGAACGGGGCGTTGGTCTGGCGCTTAACCTAGACACGTGCACTATATGCTCACTTGTGGGTATATTCGAGTGTCGTGGTTGTAATCCCTTCAGTGTGGAACACGCCACGTTAAATAAGTTCGGAGGGATCCGAAACTGTAACTGTCCCTATCTACTCACAGTCGTTCGTGGAAAGTTGCGCCGAGTAGACGTGTTTTCGTGTGCTCCGCGAGTGCATTTTTCTAAAACGGACAAATAAGTGGAATCAAAGTGTAAAAACTGACTCAGACTGAAGTGCAGCATCTATTGTGTACGTAGAGCGGTTTTTCGCGCGTGAAAGTGCAACGGGTCGCGGGAAATTAACAATTTGATTTTGGAAAATTTCCACGCACGTCCGCCCACGTCCGCTCACGGCCGCTCTCTGAGAGCGAAAACAGCTGTGCGACAGTTGTAGTGTTCGGTTGGTGTACCCGCTCTATTCAGAGTTGCCACCAAGTTTATTGGTGAGTGTCTTGGATAGTTGTTAACACAGACAGCGGTTCGGGTACTGGAAATACCCAATAGACGGCGTCTTCCCCCAAAGGAGGGCGCTATGGATATTTCCGAGAGCGAGCAGTCCGCTGGGAGCAGGGCAAGTAGTGCCAGCAGGATGCCCGCAAGGGGTCGCCCTAGGGGCAAACGCGCCACTGCGCCGCCGAGGAGCGCCTCGCAGGCGAAGGTGCCGGCCCGGGACAGCGAGGCAGGAGTTCCTGATCGTATGGTCGAGGAGCAGCTCTCTTCACAGGAGGAGCCCAGACCAGTTGCGGGACAGGAGGAGAGGAGCGATGCTGCGGCGCCGACTGCAGCTGCTGGTACTGGTGCCGACGGATTGTTTCAGGTGATCGACGAAGCAATCGAAAACGCCAGGAGAGTGTGCGATCGCCAGAGCTCAGTCCGGCTGGCTGAAAAGGCAGCTGAAATACCGAGGTCGAACGCCGGTGGGGTGGTTGCGGACGGGCATGCTGCCGTTTTGGCCGAGCTCTCGACGGCCCAGAGGATGGCGAGGAGAAGCCTCGTTTCGATGACCGGGGAGGCCAACTGGCTTTCTGAGTCGCTTAGCCGCTACGACGAGCTAGTCGTGGCGCTGATGCTTCGGTGCAGAGAGTTGGAAGGCCGTCTGAGGATGCCACCTCCGGTCGTTCCTTCTCCGGTTTCTTATGCTGCCACTGCTGCTCGGGGTGCGAACATCGCAGCCCCTTTCGTTCCCATTGCCGCACCGCGGGTGTAGGTCAGGGAGACCTGGTCGGCCGTCGTGGCAGGCGACGACCCTGCGCTGTCTGGGAGGCAGATTGCGGACAAGATCCGCAAGGAAGTGGCCCCAACCCTTGGCGTAAGGGTGCACGGTGTGCGGGAGCTGAAGCGAGGCGGTGCGATTATTCGCACGCCGTCTCAGGTCGAGCTGGCCAAAGTTGTTGCCTCGACGAAGTTCGCCGAGGTAGGCTTGAAAGTGGCAAGGAATGCAGCGGCGAAGGCCAAGATGACGGTGTTCGACGTGGACACGTCCATTGGACCGGAGGAGTTTATGGTGGAGCTCCACCAGAAGAACTTCGATGAGATGCCCATTAAGGAGTTCGAGAAGTCGGTGCACCTTGCAACGAAGCCCTGGTCGGCCGCCAACGGAGCCACAGTAAATGTGACTCTGGAGGTGAGTGACGAGGCGCAGGTAATCCTAGACGTGGGCAGGGTCTACGTGAAGTGGTTCTCGTACCGTTGCCGATCGGAGGTTCGAACCTACGCATGCCACAGGTGCGTGGGTTTCGACCACAAGATAGACAAGTGCAGGTTCAAGGAGAACGTGTGCCGCCAGTGCGGACAGGCCGGCCACAACGCAGCGAGGTGCATCAACCCGGTGGACTGCCGGAATTGTCGCCACAAAGGACTGCCTTCGGGGCATCATTTGCTCTCGGGGGTATGCCCGATATACGGCGCGGTGCTAGCGAGGGTGCAGGCTAGACATTAAATGTTTAGTCTCATCCAGGCGAATTGTGGTCGTGGCCGAGAAGCCATGATAGAGCTTGGAGTCCTAATGAGAGACTCCGGCCATCTGTTCGCGCTGGTGCAGGAGCCGTATGTGGATCCGTACGGGAGGATCTCAGGATTTCCCTCAGGTATGCGCGTTTTCCCTGATGCGAGGAGTAAGGCGGCCATCATCGTGGACGACAAAGATGCCATCTGCATGCCCATCGTTCCCCTGACGACGGCGCTTGGCGTAAGCGTGAGAGTCACCGGAAGATATGGCACAATCTTTCTGACCTCCGTTTACTGCCAATTTGGAGTTCGACGTGGACACGTCCATTGGACCGGAGGAGTTTATGGTGGAGCTCCACCAGAAGAACTTCGATGAGATGCCCCTTAAGGAGTTCGAGAAGTCGGTGCACCTGGCAACGAAGCCCTGGTCGGCCGCCAACGGAGCCACAGTAAATGTGACTCTGGAGGTGAGTGACGAGGCGCAGGTAATCCTAGACGTGGGCAGGGTCTACGTGAAGTGGTTCTCGTACCGTTGCCGATCGGAGGTTCGAACCTACGCATGCCACAGGTGCGTGGGTTTCGACCACAAGATAGACAAGTGCAGGTTCAAGGAGAACGTGTGCCGCCAGTGCGGACAGGCCGGCCACAACGCAGCGAGGTGCATCAACCCGGTGGACTGCCGGAATTGTCGCCACAAAGGACTGCCTTCGGGGCATCATATGCTCTCGGGGGTATGCCCGATATACGGCGCGGTGCTAGCGAGGGTGCAGGCTAGACATTAAATGTTTAGTCTCATCCAGGCGAATTGTGGTCGTGGCCGAGAAGCCATGATAGAGCTTGGAGTCCTAATGAGAGACTCCGGCCATCTGTTCGCGCTGGTGCAGGAGCCGTATGTGGATCCGTACGGGAGGATCTCGGGATTTCCCTCAGGTATGCGCGTTTTCCCTGATGCGAGGAGTAAGGCGGCCATCATCGTGGACGACAAAGATGCCATCTGCATGCCCATCGTTCCCCTGACGACGGCGCTTGGCGTAAGCGTGAGAGTCACCGGAAGATATGGCACAATCTTTCTGACCTCCGTTTACTGCCAATTTGGAGTGGAGCTGGAGCCGTACATCGGATACCTGGATGAGGTGCTGCTGCTAGCCAGCAGAAACCCTACCATCCTCGGCCTGGACGCCAATGCAGTATCTCCTATGTGGTTCAGCAAAATCCCAGAAAACACTGGGACTAGCTTGAATCGCAGACGGGGTGAGCTGCTAGCCGAGTGGGTTGTTGGAAGCTGTGCCGGCGTACTCAACGTAGCTACCCAGGAGTTCACGTTCGATAATCACCACGAGCCTAGGGCCCAAAGTGATATCGACGTGACTTTCGCCAACGAAGCTACATACGATTGGAGAGTTCAACCATGGGAACTGAGTGACCATAACATTATCAGTGTTGTGGTTACCCCAGTCCTGAGCGGTGCAGTTGAGAGCACAGCTCCTGTACCGCATTGGAAGCTCTCCAATGCTAATTGGCGGAGATTCGGTGAGGAGATCAGAGGAGCAACCGGGAGGACCACGGAGCTGGTGTGCGGAGTGACGCGCATGAATGGATTAACGACGGACGTGCGTAACGTGTGCTCCGTGTGTGAGAAATTCAAAATGCTACCTGTGGGCTTTATTAAATAGCGAAAACCTGTGAAACAGGTTCGTGAGTGCGAGTGAGTAAAGCGGAGACAGTTTTCCCGGCGAAAACAACGCGTTTTAAGGTGGAAAAGACATTTTCCCATTGGGAATTTTCCACTCGCGTGATACCGCGTGTGCGTATCGTGAGAGCGCCTCTCTCTCGGTGAGCGTAAGCAACAGCTGTTGCTTAGGTGTTAGAACTCGCTAGCGAGCGTTCAGTTGGTTCGTGTCCCGGATAAGCGGTTCGGGTCGGTGGTCGTGCGGGCCGGTAGATGGTGTCGTCCATCCCGACAGAGGGCGGCATGGAGCTCTCGGAGAGCGACTGCTCGCTGGCTAGTAGCCTAGCGAGTGGTGGCGCCCGTGGAAGCGGTAGAGGTCGCGCGCGTGGTAAGCGCTCGAAGGCGCCGCCGAGAGACGCGTTGCGCGCGAAGGTTGCTGTCGGCTGTAGTGGCGGTGGAATGCCGCAGCCGAATTTTACGGTGGAGGAGCTGTCGTCGCTCGAGGAGCCGCAGCCGTCGACCTCGAAGGCCGCTGCCTTTGTCGCCGCGAATGCCGTAAATGCCGCGAATGCCGCTGCGAGTGCCGCTGCGGTAGCTGCTACTGCCACAGTCGCTGTTGCCAAGGAGAAAGAAACTGGTGCCAAGTTTCTCGTCCCCCCTCCCGTTGCCCCCGTTGCCATACCGACTGATGCCGCCGTGACGAAGATCGCCAGTGAGCTCTCCCTGATCAGGGAGGAGTTCATGGTGGATGTTGTTTCGGCGGGTTTGACCCCGACGCAGGCTCGCGCGATGACGAAGATCCTCAACCGGTATGAAGAGCTCGTCTTCACATTGGCGACTCGGAATGCCGTGTTGGAGGAGGTGAGCACGCGGCAGCTGAATGCCCAGAGAGCTCCCGTTGTCGCGCCAGCTGTGGTCCCCTTGCCGCCTGTTGGGTATGCCGCTGCATATCCCAGCCTGCCAGCGCCACAGGCCGGCCCAGTGCCAGCGCCGAGGAAGCCCAGAGAGTCGTGGTCTGCTGTTGTTGTCAGCAAGGACCCGAACGTCACTGGCAACCAGGTGGCGGAATAGGTGCGCAAGGAGATCGCCCCTTCGCTCGGGGTCCGCCTGCACGAGGTGAGAGGGCTTGCGCGTGGTGGTGCCATCATCCGCACCCCCTCGTCTGGCGAGAAGAAGAATTAAGAATTAAGAAGGTCGTTGCAAGCAAGAGGTTCGGAGAAGTTGGGCTGGAGGTTCAACAGAACGCTGCGCAGCGACCTAAAGTCGTTGTTAGCAATGTGGACACCGCAACGACGCCTGCAGTCTTCATGAAGGAGTTGTATAAAAACAACTTCGCAGACGTGATGGATGAGGCCTCTTTTAACAAGGCGGTACACCTTGAGAAGCCATGGTCTGCAGCTGACGGCGGCACTGTTAATGTGACGCTTGAAGTGAATGCCGTGGCCCTTGAGGTGTTTGATGGCGGAAAGGCGTATATCGGCTGGTTTGCCTATAACTGCCGAGCGCTGATCCGGACCTATGCGTGCCACAGGTGTGTCGGTTTTGACCACAAGGTCGCACAGTGCCGATACAAGGAGAACGTGTGCCGTCAGTGCGGACAGGACGGCCATAGTGCGCGAGGCTGCACCAACCCGACGGACTGTCGGAATTGCCGATTCAAGGGCTATCCGTCGAGACACCATATGTTGTCCCCCGGCTGCCCTGTGTATGCGGCGGTGCTGGCGAGGGTGAATGCTAGACATTAATGTTTAGCTTCATTCAAGCAAACTGTGGCCGTGGCCGAGCTGCTACCATCGAGCTCGGCCTCAGATTACGCGAATCTCGATCCCTGTTCGCACTGTTGCAGGAGCCTTATTTGAGCAACGGGAGGATGGATGAGCTGCCTGATGAAGTACGGATTTTCGCGGATCGACGTGGGAAGGCAGCCATCCAAGTGGATCATCAGGATGTCATCTGCATGCCAGTGGAGCCCGTCACCACCGATTTTGGCGTATGTGTGAGATTAGAAGGGAGTTTTGGCTCAATCTTCCTTTGCTCAGCATACTGCCAGTTCGACACCGAGCTAGAGCCGTACCTCAGATACATGGATGAGGTCCTGCTGCAGGCCAGCAGGTACCCAGCAATCCTTGGATTGGATGCGAACGCAGTGTCCCCCATGTGGTTTAGCAAGCTCTCTCGGCACTCCGAGAGGCAAGCTAACTACACCCGGGGTGAGCTGCTGTCTGAGTGGATACTGGAGAAAGGAGCCGCCGCCCTGAACCAGCCTAGCGAGGTGTTCACGTTCGATAATTATCGAGCGCGGAGCGATATCGACGTGACGATCGTCAACCGTGCAGCATCTATGCTGGCCACATATGAGTGGAGAGTGGATGAGTGGGAGTCAAGTGACCATAACCGCATTAGTGTTGTGGCTACTTTGGCAACCGCGCGCACAGTTGAGAGCATAGCTCCTGTGCCATCCTGGAACTTCTCCAATGCACGTTGGCGATTGTTCGAAGAGGAGATTGTGAGGAGGGCAACCGGACTTCCGGAAGACTTCTCAGAAGCGCCGTTGGACCACCAAGTCGCATGCCTGCGGCAGACCGTGCACGACGTGTGCGATCTGGCCCTGGGCCGTAGGACGCCGGGACTTCGACGAAGGAGAGTAGGTTGGTGGACTGCCGACCTGAGCTCCAAGCGCCGCGTGGTCAGGAGACTGCGACGCCGAGTCCAGGATGCTCGCCGCCTGGGCGATGTGGTTGCGACTGAGCAACTTGTCGTTCAGCTGTTCCTCAGCGGAATACAAGAAGCTCATCTTGACGACCAAGGAGGAGGACTGGAGACGCTTCGTGGGAAACGCACACGATCCCTGGGGGCGCGTCTACAAGATTTGCCGAGGTCGCAGACGGACGGAGATTGGGTGCCTACGCGTGAATGGCGAGCTGGTTTCCGATTGGGGTGACTATGCGCGAGTGCTCCTCCGTAACTTTTTCCCAGTTGCGGAGTCTGACGCACCGATTGCCATTGCGCAGGCGATCCCACCGCCCTTGGAAGCTGCCGAAGTTGACGCTTGTGTCGCCAGGTTGAAGAGCAGACGCTCGCCTGGCATGGACGGCATCAACGGCACAATCTGCAAGGCTGTCTGGCGCGCTATCCCTCAGCACCTGACGGAGCTCCTTTCCCGTTGCATACGGTTAGGATATTTCCCCGCAGAGTGGAAGTGTCCACAGGTGCGAGCCATCCTCATACCGGGGGATCTGCTTGTTGCCTGTCTTTGGGAAGGTGCTCGAGGCCATCATGGTTGATCGTGTGAGAGAAGTTCTTCCGGAAGGCAGCAGATGGCAGTTCGGATTTCGCCAAGGACGATGTGTGGAGGATGCTTGGAGTCACGTGAAGAGCAGTGTTGACGCCAGCCCGGCGAAATACGTGCTCGGAGCGTTCGTCGACTTCAAAGGAGCATTCGACAACGTCGAATGGAGCGCTGCACTGCGCCAATTAGCTGACTTGGGATGTCGGAAAATGAGCTTGTGGCAGAGCTTTTTCTCCGGCCGGAGTGCTAAGATCAGAAGTGGTTCTGGGACAGTTGAAGTCTCTGTAACCAGATGTTGCCCATTTATTTGGGATCTACTAATGGATGTACTGCTACAGCGCCTTGAGCCATACTGCATTTTTAGTGCGTACGCGGATGACTTAGTGCTTCTCATCGAGGGAAATTCCCGAGCCATGCTAGAGGAAAAAGGAGCGCAGCTGATGTCCATCGTTGAAACGTGGGGAGCGGAAGTTGGTGTTTCCGTTTCCATCAGTAAGACGGTTATAATGCTGCTGAAAGGTATCCTTAGGCGTGCCGCCTCGGTACGGTTTGCAGGAGCTGTGAGGGACCGTAGAACGGCCCTCACAATTTATTTTGTAGCCATGTAGGATTTTGTAGCCATGTAGGATTTTTGTTGCCATGTAGGATTTTGTAGCCATGTAGGAATATTTTTAGTTTAGCTTTTTAATATCCAACGCAGCAGTTGCACACATTTGAACCATCGAACGCCTGAGCGCAACCAACACGCTCTCGCTCTCTTCTTCACACACTTCAAACATCAGCGGCTGCACACATTTGAACCATCGAACGCCTGAGCGCGACCAACACGCTCTCGCTCTCTTCTTCACACACTTCAAAACATCAGCGGCTGCACACATTTGAACCATCGAACGCCTGAGCGCGACCAACGCGCTCTCACTCTCTTCTTCACACACTTCGAACGTCAGAGGCTACACACATTGGAACCATCGAACGCCTAAGCGCAACCAACACACTCTCGCCCGCTTCGAACAGTTTGAACACCTGCACAAAGCCAACACACACATAAGCTTTTCGTCTCACGATCGAACCAAATCGCAACTAACCCGACCGATGTTTTCGAGCAAGGGGAAAATAATTTCGCACGATCGAACCAAGTTGCAACCAACCCGACCGATGTTTTCGAGCAAGGGGAAAATAATTTCGCACGATCGAACCAAATTGCAACCGACCCGACCGATGTTTTCGAGCAAGAGGGAAATAATTCTGCCTGCAAACTGCCGAAGCGCAAGCGCAGCGGCAGCGACGCCGACGCAATGCATGGGGAACGCGCGCCAATATCAAAGAGGGGAAAGGCAATTACTCTTGAGGCTTCGCGAGTGCCAGACAAAAATCTTGAGACTTGACAAAACCCGGGAAACCGCCCCGCCGTGCAAATTTCTGACAAGTGCGTGAAAACGTGTGATAAAATGTCAACCGACAGTGGCGATGTGGATGGAGTGCGCGACGCTATTTCCGGTGCGGAGGCATGGGGAATCAACTGGCTGGATTTGCTGTGGACGGAAACGTAAGCGTCTAATATATATTTTTCCGGATATATTTTGTTTTTTTTTTTGAAAATAACGACTGGACCGGAGTGGCGTGACGAGGAGGCTCTGTACACCCCTTGCACAAAACTTAAATAAAGAAAACAAAATATTTGAAACCTAAAAAAAACTATTTGCCTGACCGTGTTTTGTGTGTGAGTGAACATAGGAGGGGAATGGGAACTATTTTCTCTTGCCTCAATCTAGGAAAACCCCTGTTTCTCTGCCGATCGTTGCCGGACCGCGTGGTGGCCAAGGATTACTACGGAGTCTTGCACTCGCTTGTCGGATCCGAGGCTGTTGCCGGCCCCGGAGCGCGTAGTGGCCGTGGATTACGACGGAGCTAGGCTCGTTTGTCGGATCCAAGGATCATTGCGGGTTCCGAGGCGCGTGGCGGGTAGAGATTACGACGGAGCTCTGCTCGATTGTCGGATCCAAACCCGCTGTGAGTTCCGGCCACGAAGTCTGAATAGGGTCATTTTTATCTCGCCCCCCCCTTGAGTCCTTGAACTGAAATAAATTATTGTAAGTGACCCTGGGAGCCCTGAGCACAATATCCCAGCCCAAGAACTTCCTTACATGGCGCCCGAACAGGGACTTCAAGGATACGGGAAATTTTTAAATAATTTTTCCGCAAAAAAAAAAATATATAATTTTTTTTTCTCAAGAAAATAAAAATTTTTTTGTTGGGGTATATGGCGTAAAGACCCATGAGATAGACACCCAGACCCTAAGATCAGACCAATTTTTTTTGTTACACACACACACACACAGAATTTTCCTTCATATATAATTTTCCCTCTACGAAACCGAGTGGTGGCCCAGGATTACGACGGAGTCTCGCACTCGTTTGTCGGATCCGAAGCCATTGCCGGCCCCGGAGCACGTAGCGGCCGTGGATTACGACGGAGCTAAGCTCGTTTGTCGGGTCCCGGATCACGCTGGAATTTTTTTCCTGGGGAAACGGGAAGGGAACATATAAATCTGTGTGGTTGAAAAAAAAAAAAAAAATTTTTTTTTTCCTCTCTCGCTTCCCACGTTGTCCCGAACGCGGTGGACACGTGGCCGGCGACTATAAGAGGAGCACACCGGGCTACCAGAAGTCAGTCAAGCTCCGGCCCTCAAGCGGGGAACATCGTCGCGAACAACAGACTCCTGTGAACATTCGGCATCCTAGCCCGAATCCTAGCACCGTGCACAACAAGGACCCCCGAGTCCTGTGAACATTCGGCATCCTAGCCCGAATCCTAGCACCGTGCACAACAAGGACCCCCGAGTCCTGTGAACATTCGGCATCCTAGCCCGAATCCAAGCACCGCGCGCACCAAAGGACCCCGAGTCCTATGACCGGCATCCTAGCCCGAATCCTAGCACCGTGCACAACAAGGACCCCCGAGTCCTGTGAGCATTCGGCATCCTAGCCCGAATCCTAGCACCGCGCGCACCAAAGGACCCCGAGTCCTGTGAACATTCGGCATCCTAACCCCGGGAACAGAAGATAAGCACAGCAGTCGTCGACACCGGGAGCACCCCCCTAAGACTGGAAGTACCACCAGGCAACCGACCAACAAGGAACACAAACGCGGACCCACCTGCACGCGAGGAAATATCCTCCGCCACCTTGGCAGAAAAACTGCGGAGCTGGGGCATCTTATTTGACGGACAGTCCGACCCGCTCACATTTATCGATCGCCTGGAAGTACAAGCCGAAGCATACCGACTCAGGACCGCACGACTCCCCAGGGTAATCTCCGGATTGCTTACGGGAAAAGCGGAAAGTTGGTACCGCACATTCCAAATGCGGGACGTGTCGTGGGAAATTTTCAGGAAAGAATTTCTTGAATTCTTCCTCCCACCACAATACTTCCAACGATTGGAAGACACGATCCGGACGAGATAACAGCAACCGGGCGAGAGCTGCAAGGAATATGTAGTGGAGCTCCGACCCCTGATGCAGCGGGCAAAATTTACTCCGGCGCAGGAACTGGAGCGACTCTACCAGAACCTTCGACCGGAATACCAGCTATTTGTGAGGCGCCAAGACTTTGAGGATCTGGCCACTCTGATCCAACGGGCCACGGCCTATGAGATCACACGCGACCGCGATCGAGCACTGCATACAAACTTTCTAGCAGCTATGCCACACAGACAACCCCGACGATTTCCAGCTCCCATACCATCCACAGGAAACGTGGGTCACCCCCTGGAACTTCCAGGCACCCCAGCGACAAATCAAATGATGGCACAGGTACCCGAACACCGCATCGATGTCCGGAACGCTTGTTCCCGCTGCGGGGAGACGGGACACTTCCGTCAAGAGTGCCCCAATCCCCAGGTCCTAATCTGCTGGCAGTGTGGAAGAAGGGGAGTGCGGACCAACGAATGCTGTCGGACCCGAAACCCGGGAAACGGACCGAGTCCTCGCCCATCCGGGGAACCAGCGAGGACCACACACCAAGGACCCCAGAACTAACCCCACCTTTACGGTTCGAAGGGGGGCGCATCGTGGCGACGGTCGGCATCGAGGGGAAGATATTTCCCGCCACCCTGGACACCGGGGCGTCAAGGAGCTTCATCAGCGCGAAAGTAGCCGACGACATTGGGAATACCAATAACCGCCGGAATGTACGAACGAGGATTGCCCTGGCAGATGGATCCACCACCGACGTCACCCACGCCCTGACTACCACCGTAACCCTAGGACGGGATACGGCTAAGACCACACTGCTAGTACTACCGTCCATCTTGGACGAGATCATCCTCGGAATCGACTTCCTCTGCGGGATCAAGACCACTATCCAGTGTGGGAAAGCCCAGTTGTCTCTCTCCTACTACACTCCGCCGCTAACAAGCAGAAGCAAACCACCCATCGTCACCCCACGAGTAGTCGTCAGTCCAAGCGCCGTCGGACCAACACCATCACCACGCCGCACGGTACCACCCGTGGCAGCTCCTCGACGATCGGCGTCTCGAATACAAGTCAACGAGCCTACCGCAACCCCACGACGATCACCGGCACTTCTACAAGTGGAGACCCACACCGTAACACCGCGACCCCGACCCACGCCGTCACCAGGGAATAACTCTTTTTATTTAAAACCTTTGGCCGACGCCGCCGCAGCACGGAAAAACAACCTCTTTCGAAAGTCACCAACGACTACCCACCCACCGGGACAAACCCAAGGGGTAACAGCCAGCCTAGCAACGGTCATCATTGAAGGACCCGAGGAATCCCGGATCCAATCCTTTCTCGAAGCGGAACTCGCCCCATTTGAGCATATGACCGGTACCTCTCACATAGCCGAACATAGGATTGTCATGAAGGACGACAAGCCCATCAAGCAGAGGTACTTTCCAAAGAACCCTGCCATGCAGAAAATCATTAACGAACAGGTTGATGAACTGCTTCGCGACGGACGCATCGAGCCCTCCCGGAGTCCTCACAGCGCACCCATCGTCCTCATCGGCAAGAAGACAGGAGATGTGCGCATGTGCGTGGACTATCGTCAGCTCAACGCTCACTCGGTGCCCGACGCCTACCCATTACCGCGGATAGGACACATCTTGGAACAACTTCGCAACGCTAAGTTTATCTCGACGCTAGATTTAAAAAGCGGTTACTGGCAGATCCCGGTGGCCCCAGACAGCCGCGCCTGTACCGCATTTACCGTGCCGGGCCGCGGACTCTTCCAGTGGAAAGTAATGCCATTCGGATTGCACTCGGCTCCTGCTACATTTCAGCGGGCACTGGACAGCGTGATAGGACCCGACATGGAGCCTCACGCATTCGCCTATCTAGATGACATCATCGTCATCGGGACCAACACTTCACCAACCTACGGGAAGTACTCCGACGGCTTAGGCAGGCCAACTTGAAGCTGAATAAAGCGAAGTGTAAGTTTTTCCAGCGCAGCATAACTTACCTAGGGCACGTCATCAGCGAAGACGGAATCCACACCGACCCAGACAAGATAGCCGCTGTAAGAGAACTCCAGCCACCCACTAACTGCAAGGAACTTCGACGATGCCTGGGGGTAGCATCTTGGTACAGGCGATTTGTGGAGAACTTCGCCACAATCATCCAACCAATGTCCGCCCTGCTCAGGAAGGGAAGGAAATGGACCTGGAGCGACCCTCAACAACAGGCATTCGAGGAGTTGAAAAGAAAACTCACCGAGGCACCAGTACTGGCCTGCCCGGACTTCAACCTCAAATTCCAACTACAAACCGACGTAAGCGACTTCGGCCTTGGAGCCGTCTTAACCCAGCAAGTCGATGGAACCGAACGAGTCATCGCCTATGCCAGCAGGAGGTTGCTTGCAGCAGAGGAAAATTACTCGGCTACGGAAAAAGAGTGCCTTGCTATAGTGTGGGCAATCAGGAAAATGAGGTGCTACCTCGAAGGATACCGATTTGACGTTATAACAGACCACCTCGCCCTGAAGTGGTTGAACTCAATCGATAACCCGACAGGCCGAATCGCACGATGGGCCCTCGAACTCCAACAATTCCAATTTGACATCTCATACCGACGGGGAAAACAGAACGTCGTCGCGGACGCCCTGTCCAGGCAACCGCTAGCAACGCTCCAGCAGGTGAATGAGACCGACGAACCGTGCAAGTGGATCACCGCGAAGATCAGGCAAATCGAAGCCAATCCGGAGAAATTTCCTGACTACATCCAAGAGAACGGGCAACTCTACCGACACCTCGACAACGCGTTTAGGAAGGAAGACCGTGGAGCATGGAGACTTTGCGTACCCAACAGCCATCAGCGTCGGGTTCTGGAAGAATGTCATGACCACCCCACTGCAGGACACCTAGGGATCAGGAAAACGACCACTCGAGTCTGCCAACAATATTATTGGCCGGGTTTGTTTCGAGACATCGCTCGTTACGTTCGACAATGCCCAGCCTGTCAGCAATTTAAGGTGAGTCAACGCAAACAAGCAGGGAAGATGCTAACCAGGAAATCGGAGGGACCATTCTCAACCCTGTGCGCGGACTTCGTAGGGCCTCTGCCCAGGTCCCGCAAAGGACACACGATGTTACTGGTGTTTTTGGATCATTTCACCAAATGGGTGGAATTAATACCCTTACGCCGAGCTACCGCCACCAGTCTGGAATTAGCCTTCCGGGAGCGAATACTGGCTAGGTTCGGCGCCCCAAAAACTTTTATCTGCGACAATGGGACCCAGTTTACCAGTAGGGCCTTCAAAGCATTCTGCAAGAAAGCAGGAATAGAGGTCCAACATACTGCTCCATACTCCCCCCAACAGAACCCTACAGAGCGAGCCAACCGCACCATCAAAACGATGATCGCGCAGTACGCCACAGAGGACCAACGAACATGGGATCACCTGTTGCCGGAAATCACCCTGGCCATCAACACGAGTGTCTCCGACAGCACCGGATTCAGCCCAGCGTACCTAGTACAGGGTCGTGAGCCCCGATTACCCGGAAGCTGGTTCAACGAGGTTACACCAGGGGCCGGCGAAGCGCCCAGAGACCCCCAGAGTAAGGCAGAGCATCTTAAGAACATTTTTCAAACAGCCAAGGAAAACATGGAGAGAGCAGCCCAGGAACAAAGTCGCTATTACAACTTGCGCCGACGGGAATGGAGACCGACCATTGGGATGTGGGTTTGGGTCCGAACCCACCACCTGTCCAACGCCGCGGAGGCGCAAGCGTCGCAACGCAAATCTAGCCGATTTGAAACCCTTTCATGGGGATCAGACCGCCGAGGACCCAGAAGAGGACGCCGAAGGGATCCACGAATCCACTCTAGATATTCATCAAACCCGAGACACCTCTGCGCCACTGCCGGGTGGTCAAGGAAAAGGGCAAACTAAAATCTGCCGCGGGGCCCTTGCTACGACAAGGAGATTCAATGGGGCCACTTGAGCCTGGGAGCCCCCAGCGCCAACGCCCCACAACCCTCCCCATGGGTGGGGGGGGGATTTCTAACTCCTTAGGGTAGACCACGCCAAATTAGTCACGCCTAGTTATCACCATAGTCACCGACACACGACGACACACGACTAGAACTTCCATAACATCACTGACTCTCCACGCTAACACGTTCTTCTCTCCTATCTAGCGCCGAGAGCGGGTACTTCACCCCGTCCAGCCGTGGGTCTTCCCCCGGCCTTGGAAGTTGCCACTATCCTGGCCCGAGTCAGCCAGTACGCTGCCCAACACGCCCGTCGACTCGTTGGCACTCAGCAGCCATAGTGACCACCAGGGATCAGAACGTCCGACAGACGACGTCCCGAAGTGCAGCCAGGCTGACCCACTGTGGTGCTCCGTGTCTCGACTGGCCACCATTCACGTCCTGGAACCCCTGAGCGAGGAGGTCCGATCGGTCGCGCGGGCCGCCAGCAGCTGGGTGGACGTAGCCGGATTAGGTCCACATCCTGGGGACGACACTCCAAGTTGCAGCCAGGCGGACTCAAACCTGCTTACCGCGACCCGACTAGCACAACTGCAAGCACTGGAGCCCGGGGACGAGGCCACTCAGCCAACCATAAGTGCCGTCAGCCACTGGGTCGACGAGGTAGGACTGCCCTCCTTCGGACCCTCCATGTTGGAAGAGAGCCTCCGCCAAATACGGGTTGTAGCCACCGGTTCGGTTGGCAGTTCCGAGCTCATCCACGGAAGCTCGTCTGAGTCGGCGAGCACTTCCGAGACATCGTCTGAGCCGGAGAGACTGCACCAACACGCAGTTCGCCCTCCAGTGGCCATGCGCCTAGCTGCAGCCAACGCAGCATGGGACCAGATCCCCGTTGCGGACGATAGCTCGAGCGAGGAGTCGAACCCGGACTCTGCGCTGTCGACGGAACTGAGCTCCCGCAGCAGTCAACCGGTAATCGGCTACGACCAGGGCAGTTCTAGCAGGTCCGACAACAGCAGCATCCAAGGCGATGACGATCCACGCGGGGAATCACACAGTCCTCAAATGGTGGCGCCCCGGCAAGACGACTGCTACAGCGACGTCAGTGAGGAAGAGCGACCTCTACCATGGATCGCCGAGGTGGCGAACGAGGCGATGGCAGCCCTGCAGCCGGCAGACGACGTCCCCGGTGGCAGCCACGTCCAGGACGAGTGTCCAGTGCCCTGGGAACTCTGCCTCGACTTGGAAGAGGAAAGGGAGCTCTGGAACGCACTGGAGGACAACCAGCTATCTCCGGCCACCCCGGAAGAGGATCAGTGGTCAGAAGCCCCCGCAGAGTGGGCAGTGATCACTGAGCGACGCAGACTCCCCAACGAGCTCATCGTCTTCGTCCAACAACACGAGCGCCGAGGGGTACGCTTCCTACGGAAGGTGAAGGGACGAACATACAGGGTTGCGATCAGCAATAATCGCTTCATCCGCGTCTCGCTCCAGCACCCCGAAGGAAGGAGGGGGTGTGAGGAACCGTAGAACGCCCTCACAAATTATTTTGTAGCCATGTAGGATTTTGTAGCCATGTAGGATTTTTGTAGCCATGTAGGAATATTTTTAGTTTAGCTTTTTAATAGCCAACGCAGCAGTTGCACACATTTGAACCATCGAACGCCTGAGCGCAACCAACACGCTCTCGCTCTTTTCTTCACACACTTCGAACGTCAGCGGCTACACACATTGGAACCATCGAACGCCTAAGTGCAACCAACACACTCTCGCCCGCTTCGAACAGTTTGAACACCTGCACAAAGCCAACACACACATAAGCTTTTCGTCGCACGATCGAACCAAATCGCAACCAACCCGACCGATGTTTTCGAGCACTCGCTTGTCGGATCCGAGGCTGTTGCCGGCCCCGGAGCGCGTAGTGGCCGTGGATTACGACGGAGCTAGGCTCGATTGTCCGGTCCAGGGTCAGTGCGGGTTCCGGAGCGTGCGGCTGAGAGAGATTTCGACGGAGTCTTGTACTCGATTGTCGGATCTAACTCCGCTACAGGTTTCGGCCCATGGTCGGCATCTCTGGGTGACAGTGCCCACAAAACCCCCTTCCTTTTCTTTTGTTGTTGTCTCTGCCGATCGTGGTCGGACCGCGTGGTGGCCAAGGATTACGACGGAGTCTTGCACTCGCTTGTCGGATCCGAGGCTGTTGCCGGTCCCGGAGCGCGTAGTGGCCGTGGATTACGACGGAGCTAGGCTCGTTTGTCGGATCCAAGGATCATTGCGGGTTCCGAGGCGCGTGGCGGGTAGAGATTACGACGGAGCTCTGCTCGATTGTCGGATCCAAACCCGCTGTGAGTTCCGGCCACGAAGTCTGAATAGGGTCATTTTTATCTCGCCCCCCCCTTGAGTTCTTGAACTCAAAAAAAAATTATTGTAAGTGACCCTGGGAGCCCTGAGCACAATATCCCAGCCCAAGAACTTCCTTACATGGAAATGTTTAAATAATTTTTCCGCAAAAAAAAATATATAATTTTTTTTTTCTCAAGAAAATAAAAATTTTTTTGTTGGGGTATATGGCGTAAAGACACATGAGATAGACACCCAGACCCTAAGATCAGACCAATTTTTTTGTGTTACACACACACACACAGAATTTTCCTTCATATATAATTTTCCCTCTACGAAACCGCGTGGTGGCCCAGGATTACGACGGAGTCTCGCACTCGTTTGTCGGATCCGAAGCCATTGCCGGCCCCGGAGCACGTAGCGGCCGTGGATTACGACGGAGCTAAGCTCATTTGTCGGGTCCCGGATCACGGTGGAATTTTTTTCCTGGGGAAACGGGAAGGGAACCAATAAATCATATAAAAAAAATTTTTTTTTTTTTTTTCCTCTCTCGCTTCCCACTTTGTCCCGAACGCGGTGGACACGTGGCCGGCGACTATAAGAGGAGCACACCGCGCTACCAGAAGTCAGTCAAGCTCCGGCCCTCAAGCGGGGAACATCGTCGCGAACAACAGACTCCTGTGAACATTCGGCATCCTAGCCCGAATCCTAGCACCGTGCACAACAAGGAACCCCGATTCATGTGAACATTCGGCATCCTAGCCCGAATCCTAGCTCCGCGCGCACCAAAGGACCCCGAGTCCTGTGAACATTCGGCATCCTAGCCCGAATCCTAGCACCGTGCACAACAAGGACCCCCGAGTCCTGTGAACATTCGGCATCCTAGCCCGAATCGTAGCACCGCGCGCACCAAAGGACCCCGAGTCCTGTGAACATTCGGCATCCTAGCCTGATTCCTAGCACCGTGCACAACAAGGACCCCCGAGTCCTGTGAACATTCGGCATCCTAGCCCGAATCCTAGCACCGCGCGCACCAAAGGACGCCGAGTCCTGCGAACATTCGGCATCCTAGCCCGAATCCTAGCACCACGCGCACCAAAGGACCTCGAGTCCTGTGAACATTCGGCATCCTAGCCCGAATCCTAGCACCGTGCCCAAAAAAAAAGGACCCCCGAGTCCTAAAATTATTCGGTACCCTCGTCCCGAAATTTTTTCCGCGTACGATTTTTTAAATTTCCCCCCCCTCCGCTCTCTGTCGCTTGGAAACCATGGGCGTAAGATGGATATCGTATCGCCGCAAGGAGGAACTCCAACTCCTCTTAGCCGAGTTCGGGTTACCCCAAGGGGGAACCGTCGAAGAACTGCGCAGTCGGCTAGCGACTTTCCTCACCCGGGAGGATCTAGAGCCAGAACTCCTGGACCGAGCCAGGGAATTGGCTAGTACGTTCCCAGAGGCAGCCACACCCAGGGACAAATCCCCGACCCCTCTGGGAGGACAAGAACCCCGGGAACAGAAGCTAAGCACAGCAGTCGTCGACACAGGGAGCACCCCCCTAAGACTGGAAGTACCACCAGGCAACCGACCAACAAGGAACACAAACGCGGACCCACCTGCACGCGAGGAAATATCCTCCGCCACCTTGGCAGAAAAACTGCGGGGCTGGGGCATCTTATTTGACGGACAGTCCGACCCGCTCACATTTATCGAACGCCTGGAAGTACAAGCCGAAGCATACCGACTCAGGACCGCACGACTCCCCAGGGTAATCTCCGGATTGCTTACGGGAAAAGCGGAAAGTTGGTACCGCACATTCCAAATGCAGCACGTGTCGTGGGAAATTTTCGGGAAAGAATTTCTTGAATTCTTCCTCCCACCACAATACTTCCAACGATTGGAAGACACGATCCGGACGAGATAACAGCAACCGGGCGAGAGCTGCAAGGAATATGTAGTGGAGCTCCGACCCCTGATGCAGCGGGCAAAATTTACTCCGGCGCAGGAACTGGAGCGACTCTACCAGAACCTTCGACCGGAATACCAGCTATTTGTGAGGCGCCAAGACTTTGAGGATCTGGCCACTCTGATCCAACGGGCCACGGCCTATGAGATCACACGCGACCGCGATCGAGCACTGCATACAAACTTTCTAGCAGCTATGCCACACAGACAACCCCGACGATTTCCAGCTCCCATACCATCCACAGGAAACGTGGGTCACCCCCTGGAACTTCCAGGCACCCCAGCGACAAATCGAATGATGGCACAGGTACCCGAACACCGCATCGATGTCCGGAACGCTTGTTCCCGCTGCGGGGAGACGGGACACTTCCGTCAAGAGTGCCCCAATCCCCAGGTCCTAATCTGCTGGCAGTGTGGAAGAAGGGGAGTGCGGACCAACGAATGCTGTCGGACCCGAAACCCGGGAAACGGACCGAGTCCTCGCTCATCCGGGGAACCAGCGAGGACCACACACCAAGGACCCCAGAACTAACCCCAGCTTTACGGTTCGAAGGGGGGCGCATCGTGGCGACGGTCGGCATCGAGGGGAAGATATTTCCCGCCACCCTGGACACCGGGGCGTCAAGGAGCTTCATCAGCGCGAAAGTAGCCGACGACATTGGGAATACCAATAACCGCCGGAATGTACGAACGAGGATTGCCCTGGCAGATGGATCCACCACCGACGTCACCCACGCCCTGACTACCACCGTAACCCTAGGACGGGATACGGCTAAGACCACACTGCTAGTACTACCGTCCATCTTGGACGAGATCATCCTCGGAATCGACTTCCTCTGCGGGATCAAGACCACTATCCAGTGTGGGAAAGCCCAGTTGTCTCTCTCCTACTACACTCCGCCGCTAACAAGCAGAAGCAAACCACCCATCGTCACCCCACGAGTAGTCGTCAGTCCAAGCGCCGTCGGACCAACACCATCACCACGCTGCACGGTACCACCCGTGGCAGCTCCTCGACGATCGGCGTCTCGAATACAAGTCAACGAGCCTACCGCAACCCCACGACGATCACCGGCACTTCTACAAGTGGAGACCCACACCGTAACACCGCGACCCCGACCCACGCCGTCACCAGGGAATAACTCTTTTTATTTAAAACCTTTGGCCGACGCCGCCGCAGCACGGAAAAACAACCTCTTTCGAAAGTCACCAACGACTACCCACCCACCGGGACAAACCCAAGGGGTAACAGCCAGCCTAGCAACGGTCATCATTGAAGGACCCGAGGAATCCCGGATCCAATCCTTTCTCGAAGCGGAACTCGCCCCATTTGAGCATATGACCGGTACCTCTCACATAGCCGAACATAGGATTGTCATGAAGGACGACAAGCCCATCAAGCAGAGGTACTTTCCAAAGAACCCTGCCATGCAGAAAATCATTAACGAACAGGTTGATGAACTGCTTCGCGACGGACGCATCGAGCCCTCCCGGAGTCCTCACAGCGCACCCATCGTCCTCATCGGCAAGAAGACAGGAGATGTGCGCATGTGCGTGGACTATCGTCAGCTCAACGCTCACTCGGTGCCCGACGCCTACCCATTACCGCGGATAGGACACATCTTGGAACAACTTCTCAACGCTAAGTTTATCTCGACGCTAGATTTAAAAAGCGGTTACTGGCAGATCCCGCTGGCCCCAGACAGCCGCGCCTGTACCGCATTTACCGTGCCGGGCCGCGGACTCTTCCAGTGGAAAGTAATGCCATTCGGCTTGCACTCGGCTCCTGCTACATTTCAGCGGGCACTGGACAGCGTGATAGGACCCGACATGGAGCCTCACGCATTCGCCTATCTAGATGACATCATCGTCATCGGGACCAACACTTCACCAACCTACGGGAAGTACTCCGACGGCTTAGGCAGGCCAACTTGAAGCTGAATAAAGCGAAGTGTAAGTTTTTCCAGCGCAGCATAACTTACCTAGGGCACGTCATCAGCGAAGACGGAATCCACACCGACCCAGACAAGATAGCCGCTGTAAGAGAACTCCAGCCACCCATTAACTGCAAGGAACTTCGACGATGCCTGGGGGGTAGCATCCTGGTACAGGCGATTTGTGGAGAACTTCGCCACAATCGTCCAACGAATGTCCGCCCTGCTCAGGAAGGGATGGAAATGGACCTGGAGCGATCCTCAACAACAGGCATTCGAGGAGTTGAAAAGAAAACTCACCGAGGCACCAGTACTGGCCTGCCCGGACTTCAACCTCAAATTCCAACTACAAACCGACGCAAGCGACTTCGTCCTTGGAGCCGTCTTAACCCAGCAAGTCGATGGAACCGAACGGGTCATCGCCTATGCCAGCAGGAGGTTGCTTGCAGCAGAGGAAAATTACTCGGCTACGGAAAAAGAGTGCCTTGCTATAGTGTGGGCAATCAGGAAAATGAGGTGCTACCTCGAAGGATACCGATTTGACGTTATAACAGACCACCTCGCCCTGAAGTGGTTGAACTCAATCGATAACCCGACAGGCCGAATCGCACGATGGGCCCTCGAACTCCAACAATTCCAATTTGACATCTCATACCGACGGGGAAAACAGAACGTCGTCGCGGACGCCCTGTCCAGGCAACCGCTAGCAACGCTCCAGCAGGTGAATGAGACCGACGAACCGTGCAAGTGGATCACCGCGAAGATCAGGCAAATCGAAGCCAATCCGGAGAAATTTCCTGACTACATCCAAGCGAACGGGCAACTCTACCGACACCTCGACAACGCGTTTAGGAAGGAAGACCGTGGAGCATAGAGACTTTGCGTACCCAACAGCCATCAGCGTCGGGTTCTGGAAGAATGTCATGACCACCTCACTGCAGGACACCTAGGGATCAGGAAAACGACCACTCGAGTCTGCCAACAATATTATTGGCCGGGTTTGTTTCGAGACATCGCTCGTTACGTTCGACAATGCCCAGCCTGTCAGCAATTTAAGGTGAGTCAACGCAAACAAGCAGGGAAGATGCTAACCAGGAAATCGGAGGGACCATTCTCAACCCTGTGCGCGGACTTCGTAGGGCCTCTGCCCAGGTCCCGCAAAGGACACACGATGTTACTGGTGTTTTTGGATCATTTCACCAAATGGGTGGAATTAATACCCTTACGCCGAGCTACCGCCACCAGTCTGGAATTAGCCTTCCGGGAGCGAATACTGGCTAGGTTCGGCGCCCCAAAAACTTTTATCTGCGACAATGGGACCCAGTTTACCAGTAGGGCCTTCAAAGCATTCTGCAAGAAAGCAGGAATAGAGGTCCAACATACTGCTCCATACTCCCCCCAACAGAACCCTACAGAGCGAGCCAACCGCACCATCAAAACGATGATCGCGCAGTACGCCACAGAGGACCAACGAACATGGGATCACCTGTTGCCGGAAATCACCCTGGCCATCAACACGAGTGTCTCCGACAGCACCGGATTCAGCCCAGCGTACCTAGTACAGGGTCGTGAGCCCCGATTACCCGGAAGCTGGTTCAACGAGGTTACACCAGGGGCCGGCGAAGCGCCCAGAGACCCCCAGAGTAAGGCAGAGCATCTCAAGAACATTTTTCAAACAGCCAAGGAAAACATGGAGAGAGCAGCCCAGGAACAAAGTCGCTATTACAACTTGCGCCGACGGGAATGGAGACCGACCATTGGGATGTGGGTTTGGGTCCGAACGCCTCCGCGGCGTTGGACAGGTGGTGTCCAACGCCGCGGAGGCGTTCAATGCAAAACTAGCACCAAAGTTCGAAGGTCCCTATAAGATCATAAATTTTCTGTCACCAAACATCGCCAGAATCCAACTCCGAGGAACACGCAAGCGTCGCAACGCAAATCTAGCCGATTTGAAACCCTTTCATGGGGATCAGACCGCCGAGGACCCAGAAGAGGACGCCGAAGGGATCCACGAAACCACTCTAGATATTCATCAAACCCGAGACACCTGTGCGCCACTGCCGGGTGGTCAAGGAAAAGGGCAAACTAAAATCTGCCGCGGGGCCCTTGCTACGACAAGGAGATTCAATGGGGCCACTTGAGCCTGGGAGCCCCCAGCGCCAACGCCCCACAACCCTCCCCATGGGTGGGGGGGGATTTCTAACTCCTTAGGGTAGACCACGCCAAATTAGTCACGCCTAGTTATCACCATAGTCACCGACACACGACGACACACGACTAGAACTTCCATAACATCACTGACTCTCCTCGCTAACACGTTCTTCTCTCCTATCTAGCGCCGAGAGCGGGTACTTCACCCCGTCCAGCCGTGGGTCTTCCCCCACCGAGGCCTCTTGGACACCGCCCATGAGCCCCCGGCCTTGGAAGTTGCCACTATCCTGGCCCGAGTCAGCCAGTACGCTGCCCAACACGCCCGTCGACTCGTTGGCACTCAGCAGCCATAGTGACCACCAGGGCTCAGAACGTCCGACAGACGACGTCCCGAAGTGCAGCCAGGCTGACCCACTGTGGTGCTCCGTGTCTCGACTGGCCACCATTCACGTCCTGGAACCCCTGAGCGAGGAGGTCCAATCGGTCGCGCGGGCCGCTAGCAGCTGGGTGGACGTAGCCGGATTAGGTCCACATCCTGGGGACGACACTCCAAGTTGCAGCCAGGCGGACTCAAACCTGCTTACCGCGACCCGACTAGCACAACTACAAGCCCTGGAGCCCGGGGACGAGGCCACTCAGCCAACCATAAGTGCCGTCAGCCACTGGGTCGACGAGGTAGGACTGCCCTCCTTCGGACCCTCCATGTTGGAAGAGAGCCTCCGCCAAATACGGGTTGTAGCCACCGGTTCGGTTGGCAGTTCCGAGCTCATCCACGGAAGCTCGTCTGAGTCGGCGAGCACTTCCGAGACATCGTCTGAGCCGGAGAGACTGCACCAACACGCAGTTCGCCCTCCAGTGGCCATGCGCCTAGCTGCAGCCAACGCAGCATGGGACCAGATCCCCGTTGCGGACGATAGCTCGAGCGAGGAGTCGAACCCGGACTCTGCGCTGTCGACGGAACTGAGCTCCCACAGCAGTCAACCGGTAATCGGCTACGACCAGGGCAGTTCTAGCAGGTCCGACAACAGCAGCATCCAAGGCGATGACGATCCACGCGGGGAATCACACAGTCCTCAAATGGTGGCGCCCCGGCAAGACGACTGCTACAGCGACGTCAGTGAGGAAGAGCGACCTCTACCATGGATCGCCGAGGTGGCGAACGAGGCGATGGCAGCCCTGCAGCCGGCAGACGACGTCCCCGGTGGCAGCCACGTCCAGGACGAGTGTCCAGTGCCCTGGGAACTCTGCCTCGACTTGGAAGAGGAAAGGGAGCTCTGGAACACACTGGAGGACAACCAGCTATCTCCGGCCACCCCGGAAGAGGATCAGTGGTCAGAAGCCCCCGCAGAGTGGGCAGTGATCACTGAGCGACGCAGACTCCCCAACGAGCTCATCGTCTTCGTCCAACAACACGAGCGCCGAGGGGTACGCTTCCTACGGAAGGTGAAGGGACGAACATACAGGGTTGCGATCAGCAATAATCGCTTCATCCGCGTCGCGCTCCAGCACCCCGAAGGATGGGGGGGGGGGGGGGGGGTGTGAGGAACCGTAGAACGGCCCTCACAATTTATTTTGTAGCCATGTAGGATTTTGTAGCCATGTAGGATTTTTGTAGCCATGTAGGATTTTGTAGCCATGTAGAAATATTTTTAGTTTAGCTTTTTTAATAGCCAACGCAGCAGTTGCACACATTTGAACCATCGAACGCCTGAGCGCAACCAACACGCTCTCGCTCTCTTCTTCACACACTTCAAACATCAGCGGCTGCACACATTTGAACCATCGAACGCCTGAGCGCGACCAACACGCTCTCGCTCTCTTCTTCACACACTTCAAAACATCAGCGGCTGCACACATTTGAACCATCGAACGCCTGAGCGCGACCAACGCGCTCTCACTCTCTTCTTCACACACTTCGAACGTCAGCGGCTACACACATTGGAACCATCGAACGCCTAAGCGCAACCAACACACTCTCGCCCGCTTCGAACAGTTTGAACACCTGCACAAAGCCAACACACACATAAGCTTTTCGTCGCACGATCGAACCAAATCGCAACCAACCCGATCGATGTTTTCGAGCAAGGGGAAATAATTTCGCACGATCGAACCAAGTTGCAACCAACCCGACCGATGTTTTCGAGCAAGGGGAAATAATTCTGCCTGCAAACTGCCGAAGCGCAAGCGCAGCGGCAGCGACGCCGACGCAATGCATGGGGAACGCGCGCCAATATCAAAGAGGGGAAAGGCAATTACTCTTGAGGCTTCGCGCGTGCCAGACTAAAATCTTGAGACTTGACAAAACCCGGGAAACCGCCCCGCCGTGCAAATTTCTGACAAGTGCGTGGAAACGTGTGATAAAATGTCAACCGACAGTGGCGATGTGGATGGAGTGCGCGACGCCTATTTCCGGTGCGGAGGCATGGGGAATCAACTGGCTGGATTTGCTGTGGACGGAAACGTAAGCGTCTAATATATATTTTTCCGGATATATTTTGTTTTTTTTTTTGAAAATAACGACTGGACCGGAGTGGCGTGACGAGGAGGCTCTGTACACCCCTTGCACAAAACTTAAATAAAAAAAACAAAATATTTGAAACCTAAAAAAACCTATTTGCCTGACCGTGTTTTGTGTGTGAGTGAACATAGGAGGGGAATGGGAACTATTTTCTCTTGCCTCCATCTAGGAAAACCCCTGTTTCTCTGCCGATCGTTGCCGGACCGCGTGGTGGCCAAGGATTACTACGGAGTCTTGCACTCGCTTGTCGGATCCGAGGCTGTTGCCGGCCCCGGAGCGCGTAGTGGCCGTGGATTACGACGGAGCTAGGCTCGTTTGTCGGGTCCAGGGACAGTGCGGGTTCCCGAGCGTGCGGCTGAGAGAGATTTCGACGGATTCTTGTACTCGATTGTCGGATCTAACTCCGCTGCAGGTTTCGGCCCATGGTCGGCATCTCTGGGTGACAGTGCCCACAAAACCCCCTTCCTTTTCTTTTGTTGTTGTCTCTGCCGATCGTGGTCGGACCGCGTGGTGGCCAAGGATTACGACGGAGTCTTGTACTCGCTTTTCGGATCCGAGGCTGTTGCCGGTCCCGGAGCGCGTAGTGGCCGTGGATTACGACGGAGCTAGGCTCGTTTGTCGGATCTAAGGATCATTGCGGGTTCCGAGGCGCGTGGCGGGTAGAGATTACGACGGAGCTCTGCTCAATTGTCGGATCCAAACCCGCTGTGAGTTCCGGCCACGAAGTCTGAATAGGGTCATTTTTATCTCGCCCCCCCTTGAGTCCTTAAACTGAAATAAATTATTGTAAGTGACCCTGGGAGCCCTGAGCACAATATCGCAGCCCAAGAACTTCCTTACAGAGCAAACCTACCGTACGTCAGCAGCTGCCGGTACCTTGGCATCACAGTCAGTGAGCGCATGAATTTCCTCATGCACATCACATCGCTTCGACAGCGGATGACTGGAGTCGTTGGAGCATTGGCGCGTGTGCTTCACGCCGACTGGGAATTCAGTCCTCGAGCCAGGCGGACCATATATGCCGGACTCATGGCGCCTTGTGTGCTATTTGGTGCTTCGATATGGTATGTCATTACGACGAGGCAAGTGGTCGATACAGCGATACTGCCGCATGCTCATGCGGCGATCCACAGGAGGACTGGGAGGACATCCTTTGTGCTTGTCCGTTGTATGCAGACTTGCGGGACCTCGGTGGACTTGGTGTGCAGCGTGTCGGCGGAAACTGGACGTTTGATGGGATCCTGGAGGACGAGGACAGGACACGGAGGCTAGGTGAGTTTGCGGATGCTGTGTTTCAGAGGAGAACAGGGCTTTAGCCCCAGTTGCCTTGCCGTGTGGCTAGCGGCGGAGAATTCTGCCACAGTTTTGTCATGGCTTGTCGTAGGAGGCGACTAATATGACCTTGCGGTTGCCTCATCCGTGCTTGTCGGAGCAAAAGGGGTCAGGCCTACCGAGCCTGTAGCTTCGGGACCACGGGTTGGGCAGCATTCCAAGGCTGCCCATTGAGGTAGGCCCCCTGGTGGGAGTATCGTGGTGGTTGTGGTCGACCTATATTGCGGGTAGAAACTTTCGTGTTCGACGTGGAGTTGCGTTAATCAACCGGGTGCCGTGATCCATAGATCGGCAGAGATTTTAGATGGTCTCGCTCCTGAACAAGGGGGAGTGTCTTGCCCCGGCAAGCAAGCACTCGAATTGTGACCGGGATGGAGGCAATGTACATAGCTATAGTCTCCGGAACGGGGCGTTGGTCTGGCGCTTAACCTAGACACGTGCACTATATGCTCACTTGTGGGTATATTCGAGTGTCGTGGTTGTAATCCCTTCAGTGTGGAACACGCCACGTTAAATAAGTTCGGAGGGATCCGAAACAGTAACTGTCCCTATCTACTCACAGTCGTTCGTGGAAAGTTGCGCCGAGTAGACGTGTTTTCGTGTGCTCCGCGAGTGCATTTTTCTAAAACGGACAAATAAGTGGAATCAAAGTGTAAAAACTGACTCAGACTGAAGTGCAGCATCTTTTGTGGTTGAGGTTTTTCGCGCGTGAAAGTGCAACGGGTCGCGGGAAATTAACAATTTGATTTTGGAAAATTTCCACGCACGTGCGCCCACGTCCGGTCACGGCCGCTCTCTGAGAGCGAAAACAGCTGTGCGACAGCTGTAGTGTTCGGTTGGTGTACCCGCTCTATTCAGAGTTGCCACCTAGTTTATTGGTGAGTGTCTTGGATAGTTGTTAACACAGACAGCGGTTCGGGTACTGGAAATACCCAATAGACGGCGTCTTCCCCCAAAGGAGGGCGCTATGGATATTTCCGAGAGCGAGCAGTCCGCTGGGAGCAGGGCAAGTAGTGCCAGCAGGATGCCCGCAAGGGGTCGCCCTAGGGGCAAACGCGCCACTGCGCCGCCGAGGAGCGCCTCGCAGGCGAAGGTGCCGGCCCGGGACAGCGAGGCAGGAGTTCCTGATCGTATGGTCGAGGAGCAGCTCTCTTCACTGGAGGAGCCCAGACCAGTTGCGGGACAGGAGGAGAGGAGCGATGCTGCGGCGCCGACTGCAGCTGCTGGTACTGGTGCCGACGGATTGTTTCAGGTGATCGACGAAGCAATCGAAAACGCCAGGAGAGTGTGCGATCGCCAGAGCTCAGTCCGGCTGGCTGAAAAGGCAGCTGAAATACCGAGGTCGAACGCCGGTAGGGTGGTTGCGGACGGGCATGCTGCCGTTTTGGCCGAGCTCTCGACGGCCCAGAGGATGGCGAGGAGAAGCCTCGTTTCGATGACCGGGGAGGCAGCCAACTGGCTTTCTGAGTCGCTTAGCCGCTACGACGAGCTAGTCGTGGCGCTGATGCTTCGGTGCGGAGAATTGGAAGGCCGTCTGAGGATGCCACCTCCAGTCGTTCCGGCTCCGGTTTCTTATGCAGCCACTGCTGCTCGGGGTGCGAACATCGCAGCCCCTTTCGTTCCCATAGCCGCACCGCGGGTGTAGGTCAGGGAGACCTGGTCGGCCGTCGTGGCAGGCGATGACCCTGCGCTGTCTGGGAGGCAGATTGCGGACAAGATCCGCAAGGAAGTGGCCCCAACCCTTGGCGTAAGGGTGCACGATGTGCGGGAGCTGAAGCGAGGCGGTGCGATTATTCGCACGCCGTCTCAGGTCGAGCTGGCCAAAGTTGTTGCCTCGACGAAGTTCGCCGAGGTAGGCTTGAAAGTGGCAAGGAATGCAGCGGCGAAGGCCAAGATGACGGTGTTCGACGTGGACACGTCCATTGGACCGGAGGAGTTTATGGTGGAGCTCCACCAGAAGAACTTCGATGAGATGCCCCTTAAGGAGTTCGAGAAGTCGGTGCACCTTGCAACGAAGCCCTGGTCGGCCGCCAACGGAGCCACAGTAAATGTGACTCTGGAGGTGAGTGACGAGGCGCAGGTAATCCTAGATGTGGGCAGGGGCTACGTGAAGTGGTTCTCGTACCGTTGCCGATCGGAGGTTCGAACCTACGCATGCCACAGGTGCGTGGGTTTCGACCACAAGATAGACAAGTGCAGGTTCAAGGAGAACGTGTGCCGCCAGTGCGGACCAGTGCGGGGGCCACAACGCAGCGAGGTGCACCAACCCGGTGGACTGCTGGAATTGTCGCCACAATGCCTTCGGGGCATCATATGCTCTCGGGGGTATGCCCGATATACGGCGCGGTGCTAGCGAGGGTGCAGGCTAGACATTAAATGTTTTGTCTCATCCAGGCGAATTGTGGTCGTGGCCGAGAAGCCATGATAGAGCTTGGAGTCCTAATGAGAGACTCCGGCCATCTGTTCGCGCTGGTGCAGGAGCCGTATGTGGATCCGTACTGGAGGATCTCGGGATTTCCCTCAGGTATGCGCGTTTTCCCTGATGCGAGGAGTAAGGCGGCCATCATCGTGGACGACAAAGATGCCATCTGCATGCTTATCGTTCCCCTGACGACGGCGCTTGGCGTAAGCGTGAGAGTCACCGGAAGATATGGCACAATCTTTCTGACCTCCGTTTACTGCCAATTTGGAGTGGAGCTGGAGCCGTACATCGGATACCTGGATGAGGTGCTGCTGCTAGCCAGCAGAAACCCTACCATCCTCGGCCTGGACGCCAATGCAGTATCTCCTATGTGGTTCAGCAAAAACCCAGAAAAAACTGGGACTAGCTTGAATCGCAGACGGGGTGAGCTGCTAGCCGAGTGGGTTGTTGGAAGCTGTGCCGGCGTGCTCAACGTAGCTACCCAGGAGTTCACGTTCGATAATCACCACGAGCCTAGGGCCCAAAGTGATATCGACGTGACTTTCGCCAACGAAGCAGCATGTATGTGGGCTACATACGATTGGAGAGTTCAACCATGGGAACTGAGTGACCATAACATTATCAGTGTTGTGGTTACCCCAGTCCTGAGCGGTGCAGTTGAGAGCACAGCTCCTGTACCGCATTGGAAGCTCTCCAATGCTAATTGGCGGAGATTCGGTGAGGAGATCAGAGGAGCAACCGGGAGGACCACGGAGCTGGAGGAGTCGCCGTTTTTAAGCTGGGATGAACCAAACGTAATGTTACGGTGCCCAAATTAACAACTCATGCAGATACCATGCTTAAAACAGCAGGACGGTGATCATGGAAGTCGAAATACGCTAAGGAGTGTGTAACAACTCACCTGCCGAAGCAACTAGCCCTTAAAATGGATGGCGCTTAAGTTGTATACCTATACATTACCGCTAAAGTAGATGATTTATGTTACTTGTAATATAAATTTTGAAACTTTAGTAAGTAGAAAGGTACAATGGTATGGGTAGAAGTGTTTGGCGTAAGACTACATGGAGCTGCCATTGGTACAGATCTTGGTGGTAGTAGCAAATAATCGAATAAGACCTTGGAGGACTGAATTGCGGAAGGGTTTCGTGTGAACAGTGGTTGATCACGAGTTAGTCGGCCCTAAGTTCAAGGCGAAAGTCGAAAATTTTCAAGTAAAACAAAAAGCGAATATATACAAACAATGCCAATAATAATGTACTTGAATAATTTTTAGCAAAAGGGAATACGGTTCCAATTCCGTAACCTGTTGAGTATCCGTTTGTTATTAAATATGGGCCTCGTGCTCATCCTGGCAACAGGAACGACCATAAAGAAGCCGTCGAGAGATATCGGAAGAGTTTTCTTTTCTGTTTTATAGCCGTACTACCATGGAAGTCTTTCGCAGAGAGATATGGTAGATGGGCTAGAAGAGCATGACATATACTGTTGTGTCGATATTTTCTCCTCGGACCTTGAAAATTTATGGTGGGGACACGCAAACTTCTCAACAGGCCGGTGAAGAGTCTCTAGTCGATAGAATAATGTAGGTAAGGGAAGTCGGCAAATTAGATCCGTAACTTCGGGATAAGGATTGGCTCTGAAGATTGAGATAGTCGGGCTTGATTGGGAAACAATAACATGGTTTATGTGCTCGTTCTGGGTAAATAGAGTTTCTATCATTTATGGTGGTAACTTGTTCCCCGGATAGTTTAGTTTCGTAGCCAATTGTGGAACTTTCTTGCTAAAATTTTTAAGAATACTAATTGGGTCAAACCAATTAGTTCTTATTAATTATAACGATTATCAATTAACAATCAATTCAGAACTGGCACGGACTTGGGGAATCCGACTGTCTAATTAAAACAAAGCATTGTGATGGCCCTAGCGGGTGTTGACACAATGTGATTTCTGCCCAGTGCTCTGAATGTCAAAGTGAAAAAATTCAAGTAAGCGCGGGTCAACGGCCAGTTTAGCCAGTTCATTCATCGAAACCGAAAAGCAGAAGGCCCGAGTTAGGTTGCTAGCTGAACAAAATGAATTGTTATCGCGTCCGGCAATAGAAAAGTTTTGGGCAAATAGATTGTACATGTCTGTTGATGGTAACGGTCTCCGTGAAGCAGGTCATTATGGCCCGCAACACGGATGGGTAAGTCAACCCACGCGTTTGCTAACAGGAAAGGAATACGTTGACGGTATTAAACTGCGGATAAATGCCCTACCCACAAAGTCTCGTACTACGAGGGGAAGGCACGAATTGGATCGTCAGTGTCGTGCAGGATGTGATGCTCCCGAAACAACAAACCACATCATGCAAAAATGCTATCGCTCGCATGGGAGGCGAGTAGCTAGACACAACTGCGTAGTAAATCGAATCAAGCGGGGACTTGAGGAGAGAGGCTGCGTGGTCATTGTTGAACCAAGTCTGCAGGGAGAATCCGGCCTTCGTAAACCAGACCTGGTAGTAGTCCGACCAAATCACATTGATGTGATTGACATTCAGATAACGACTGACGGACACCCTTTGGATGATGCGCATCAACGCAAAATCCAAAAATACGATACACCGGACATACGAACTGAATTGCGGCGTAAGTTCGTAGGCGCATATGATATTGAATTCCATTCTGCCACCATTAATTGGAGGGGGATCTGGAGTGGTCAATCGGTCAAAGGGTCTCCTTAGTAAATATGATAGCCATATCATAAGCATCCAAGTGATGAGAGGTAGTCTTGGGTGCTTCAGACAGTTCATGTATCTAAGTGGATACTCAAGAGATTATGTAGCTTGAAGTCGTTGGTACATATGAAATAATGCCTGCTGCCTTGGCATAATAACAAGAAGGCATAAACATCGCCATAAAGTAGTAATCATATAATGTAAGGATGGTTTTAGTACGTAGGCATTGCAGAACCCTCAACGTGAAGAAGGTTCTAATAAAGCAGTGAATCGTGCATGCTAGACATTACCCGACCACACAAGGTGATGGCGGACCTAGTATCTTTCGAAGATTTCCATACCTTAGCGATCAAAAAAAAAAAAAAAAAAAAATAGCCAAATGCCTCGTCATCTAATTAGTGACGCGCATGAATGGATTAGGGACGGACGTGCTGAACGTGTGCTCCGTGTATATAAATTCAAAGTGCTAGTTGTGGGCTATATTAAATAGCAAAAACCTGTGAAACAGGTTCGTGAGTGCGAGTGGACAAAGCGGACATAGTTTTCCCGGTGAAAACAACGCGTTCTAGGGTGGAAAAGACATTTTCCCATTGGGAAATTTCCACTCGCGTAGTACCGCGTGTGCGTTTCGTGAGAGCGCCTCTCTCTCGGCGAGCGTAAGCAACAGCTGTTGCTTAGGTGCGAGAACTCGCTAGCGAGCGTTGCCATTTTTGCGGTTGGTTCGTGTCCCGGATAGCGGTTCGGTTTCGGTTATCGTGCGGGCCGGTAGATGGCGTCTTCCATCCCGACAGAGGGCGGCATGGAGCTCTCGGAGAGCGACTGCTCGCTGGCTAGTAGCCTAGCGAGTGGTGGCGCCCGCGGAACCGGTAGAGGTCGCGCTCGTGGTAAGCGCTCGAAGGCGCCGCCGAGAGACACGTCGCGCGCAAAGGTTGCTGCCGGCTGCAGTGGCGGTGGAATGCCGCAGCCGAACTTTACGGTGGAGGAGCTGTCGTCGCTCGAGGAGCCGGAGCCGTCGACCTCGAAAGCCGCTGCCTTTGTCGCCGCGAATGCCGTGAATGCCGCGAATGCCGCTGCGAGTGCCGCTGCGGTAGCTGCTGCTGCCACAGTCGCTGTTGCCAAGGAGAAAGAAACTGGTGCCAAGTTTCTCGTCCCCCCTCCCGTTGCCACCGTTGCCATACCGACTGATGCCGCCGTGACGAAGATCGCCAGTGAGCTCTCCCTGATCAGGGAGGAGTTCATGGTGGATGTCGTTTCGGCGGGTTTGACCCCGCAGCAGGCTCGCGTGATGACGAAGAGCCTCAAAAGGTACGAGGAGCTCGCCTTCACGTTGGCGACTCACGCGTCGCGCGCGAAGGTTGCTGTCGGCTGTAGTGGCGGTGGAATGCCGCAGCCGAATTTTACGGTGGAGGAGCTGTCGTCGCTCGAGGAGCCGCAGCCGTCGACCTCGAAGGCCGCTGCCTTTGTCGCCGCGAATGCCGTGAATGCCGCGAATGCCGCTGCGAGTGCCGCTGCGAGTGCCGCTGCGAGTGCCGCTGCGGTAGCTGCTGCTGCCACAGTCGCTGTTGCCAAGGAGAAAGAAACTGGTGCCAAGTTTCTCGTCCCCCCTCCCGTTGCCACCGTTGCCATACCGACTGATGCCGCCGTGACGAAGATCGCCAGTGAGCTCTCCCTGATCAGGGAGGAGTTCATGGTGGATGTTGTTTCGGCGGGTTTGACCCCGACGCAGGCTCGCGCGATGACGAAGAGCCTCAACCGGTATGAAGAGCTCGTCTTCACATTGGCGACTCGGAATGCCGTGTTGGAGGAGGTGAGCAAGCGGCAGCTGAATGCCCAGAGAGCTCCCGTCGTCTCGCCAGCTGTGATGTCCTTGCCGCCTGTTGGGTATGCCGCTGCATATCCCAGCCTGCCAGAGCCGAAGCCCAGAAGACGTGGTCTGCTGTTGTTGTCAGCAGGGACCCGAACGTCACTGGCAACCAGGTGGCGGAAAAGGTGCGCAGGGAGATCGCCCCTTCGCTCGGGGTCCGCCTGCACGAGGTGAGAGGGCTTGCGCGTGGTGATGCCATCATCCTCACCCCCTCGTCAGCCGAAATCAAGAAGGTCGTTGCCAGCAAGAGGTTCGGAGAAGTTGGCCTGGAGGTGCAACAGAACCCTGCGCAGCGACCCAAGGTTGTAGGGAGCAACGTGGACACTGCTACGACGCCTGCGGATATTATGAAGGAGTTGTACAAAAACAACTTTGCGGACGTCATGGACGAGGACGTCAAGAAGGCTGTACACCTTGAAAAGCCATGGTCTGCAGCCGACAGCGCCACTGTGAATGTGACGCTTGAGGTGAATGCCGTGGCCCTTGAGGTGCTGGATGGCGGAAAGGCGTATATCGGCTGGTTTGCCTATAACTGCCGAGCGCTGATCCGCACATATGCTTGCCACCGATGTGTTGGCTTTGACCACAAGGTCGCACAGTGCCGATACAAGGAGAACGTGTGCCGTCAGTGCGGACAGGACGGCCATAGTGCGCGAGGCTGCACCAACCCGACGGACTGTCGGAATTGCCGATTCAAGGGCTATCCGTCGAGACACCATATGTTGTCCCCCGGCTGCCCTGTGTATGCGGTGGTGCTAGCGAGGGTGAATGCTAGACATTAATGTTTAGCTTCATCCAAGCAAACTGTGGCCGTGGCCGAGCTGCTACCATCGAGCTCGGCCTTAGATTACGCGAATCTCGATCCCTGTTCGCACTGTTGCAGGAGCCTTTTTTGAGCAACGGGAGGATGGATGAGCTGCCTGATGGAGTACGGATTTTCGCGGATCGACGTGGGAAGGCAGCCATCCTAGTGGATCATCAGGATGTCATCTGCATGCCAGTGGAGCCCCTCACCACCGACTTTGGCGTATGCGTGAGATTAGAAGGGAGTTTTGGCTCAATCTTCCTTTGCTCAGCATACTGCCAGTTCAACACCGAGCTAGAGCCGTACCTCAGATACATGGATGAGGTCCTGCTGCAGGCCAGCAGGTACCCAGCAATCCTTGGATTGGATGCGAACGCAGTGTCCCCCATGTGGTTTAGCAAGCTCTCTCGGCACTCCGAGGGGCAAGCTAACTACACCCGGGGTGAGCTGCTGTCTGAGTGGATACTGGAGAAAGGAGCCGCCGCCCTGAACCAGCCTAGCGAGGTGTTCACGTTCGATAATTATCGAGCGCGGAGCGATATCGACGTGACGATCGTCAACCGTGCAGCATCTATGCTGGCCACATATGAGTGGAGAGTGGATGAGTGGGAGTCAAGTGACCATAACCGCATTAGTGTTGTGGCTACTTTGGCAACCGCGCGCACAGTTGAGAGCATAGTTCCTGTGCCATCCTGGAACTTCTCCAATGCACGTTGGCGATTTTTCGAAGAGGAGATTGTGAGGAGGGCAACCGGACTTCCGGAAGACTTCTCAGAAGCGCCGTTGGACCATTAAGTCGCATGCCTTCGGCAGACCGTGCACGACGTGTGCGATCTGGCCCTGGGCCGTAGGACGCCGGGACTTCGTAACAGGAGAATAGGTTGGTGGACTGCCGACCTGAGCTCCAAGCGCCGCGTGGTCAGGAGACTGCGACGCCGAGTCCAGGATGCTCGCCGCCAGGGCGATGTGGCTGCGACTGAGCAACTTGTCGTTCAGTTGAGGCATGCCTCAGCGGAATACAAGAAGCTCATTCTGACGACCAAGGAGGAGGACTGGAGACGCTTCGTGGGAGAAAACGCACACGATCCCTGGGGGCGCGTTTACAAGATTTGCCGAGGTCGCAAACGGACGGAGATTGGGTGCCTACGCGAGAATGGCGAGCTGGTTACCGATTGGGGTGACTGTGCGCGAGTGCTTCTTTCGTAACTTCTTTCCAGTTGCGGAGTTTGATGCACCGATTGCCTTAGCTCAGGAGGTCCCGCCGCCCTTGGAAGGTGCCGAGATTAACGCTTGTGTCGCCAGGTTGAAGAGCAGACGCTCGTCTGGCATGGACGGCATCAATGGCACAATCTGCAAGGCAGTCTGGCGCGCTATTCCTCAGCACCTGACGGAGCTCCTTTCCCGTTGCATACGGTTAGGATATTTCCCCGCAGAGTGGAAGTGTCCACTCGTGGTGGCGCTGCTCAAGGGACCCAACAAGGACAGGTGCGAGCCATCCTCATACCGGGGGATCTGCTTGTTGCCTGTCTTTGGGAAGGTGCTCGAGGCCATCATGGTTGATCGTGTGAGAGAAGTTCTTCCGGAAGGCAGCAGATGGCAGTTCGGATTTCGCCAAGGACGATGTGTGAGGATGCTTGGAGTCACGTGAAGAGCAGTGTTGACGCCAGCCCGGCGAAATACGTGCTCGGAGCGTTCGTCGACTTCAAAGGAGCATTCGACAACGTCGAATGGAGCGCTGCACTGCGCCGATTAGCTGACTTGGGATGCCGGGAAATGAGCTTGTGGCAGATCTTTTTCTCCGGCCGGAGTGCTAAGATCAGAAGTGGTTATGGGACGGTTGATGTCTCCGTAACCAGAGGTTGCCCGCAAGGATCAATTAGTGGCCCATTTATTTGGGATCTACTAATGGATGTACTGCTACAGCGCCTTGAGCCGTACTGCATTTTTAGTGCGTACGCGGATGACTTAGTGCTTCTCATCGAGGGAAATTCCCGAGCCATGCTAGAGGAAAAAGGAGCGCAGCTGATGTCCATCGTTGAAACGTGGGGAGCGGAAGTTGGTGTTGCCGTTTCCACCAGTAAGACGGTAATAATGCTGCTGAAGGGTATCCTTAGGCGTGCCCCCTCGGTACGGTTTGCACGGGCAAACCTACCGTACGTCAGCAGCTGCCGGTACCTTGGCATCACAGTCAGTGAGCGCATGAATTTCCTCATGCACATCACACCGCTTCGACAGTGGATGACTGGAGTCGTTGGAGCATTGGCGCGTGTGCTTCGAGCCGACTGGGGACTCAGTCCTCGAGCCAGGGGGACCATATATGCCGGACTCATGGCGCCTTGTGTGCTATTTGGTGCTTCGGTATGGTATATTATTACGACGAGGCAAGTGGTCGCACGCTCGCGGCTAACTGCCTGCTAGAGGCTGATCCTTTTAGGGAGCCTTCCGGTATGCCGAACAGTGTCCACTGTGGCACTGCAGGTGCTTGCTGGAGCTCCCCCGCTTGACTTGGCTGCTAAGCGAATAGCAGTCAAATACAAGCTGAAGCGTGGAAACCCGTTGGAGGAATACGACCTGCTCTACGGCGAAGACCTCTCGGGTCTGAGCCAGAAGCAACGAATCGTGCGGATAGATGAATGCGACGTTGCTGCACCAGGACGGGTGACCAAAGGATTCATTCCGGATGTTCGATTTGTCTATGGGAAGCCAGACTTTGGATTTTCGATGCGCACTGGATTCTTGCTGACAGGGCATGGATCGTTTAACGCATTTCTGCATAGGAGGGCCCTCAGCGATACTGCCGCATGCTCATGTGGCGATCCACAGGAGGACTGGGAGCACATCCTTTGTGCTTGTCCGTTATATGCAGACTTGCGGGACCTCGATGGACTTGGTGTGCAGCGTGTTGGCGGAAACTGGACGTTTGATGCGATCCTGAACAGGGCTTTAGCCCCAGTTGCCTTGCCGTGTGGCTAGTGGCGGAGAATTCTGCCACAGTTTTGTCATTGCTTGTCATAGGAGGCGACTAATATGACCTTGCGGTTGCCTCATCCGTGCTTGTCGGAGCAAAAGGGGTCAGGCCTACCGAGCCTATAACTTCGGGACCACGGGTTGGGCAGCATTCCAAGGCTGCCCATTGAGGTAGGCCCCTTTGTGGGAGTATCGTGGTGGTTGTGGTCGACCTATATCGCGGGTAGAACCTTCGTGTTCGACGTGGAGTTGCGTTAATCAACCGGGTGCCGTGATCCATAGATCGGCAGAGATTTTATATGGTCTCGCTCCTGAACAAGGGGGAGTGTCTTGCCCCGGCAAGCAAGCACTCGAATTGTGACCGGGATGGAGGCTATGTACATAGCTATAGTCTCCGGAACGGGGCGTTGGTCTGGCGCTTAACCTAGACACGTGCACTATATGCTCACTTGTGGGTATATTCGAGTGTCGTGGTTGTAATCCCTTCAGTGTGGAACACGCCACATTAAATAAGTTCGGAGGGATCCGAAACAGTCACCCCTCACAGAGCGGGTGCCAAATCGGCAAGTATTTCAAGAAATTGATAGGCAATCGAACTAACTTTGAAGAAAGTTTCAATCAATTTGAACCCACAGTTTTTTTGGAATCGAAACCTTCTCAAAACCACTTGGATGGCCACACTTGAGCCGTTACAGACAGCAACCTTGACAGCAACCATCAAAAAATACCAATTCGACGCTAACTTTTGAAAAATTCCTACGCCCCTCACAGAGCGTGTGCCAAATCGGGAGGTATTTCAAAAAATTGATAGGCAATCGAACTAACTTTAAAGAAAGTTTCAATCAATTTGAACCCACAGTTTTTTTGGAATCGAAACTTTCTCAAAAACACTTGGATGGCCACACTTGAGCCGTTACAGACAGCAACCATGACAGCAACCATCAAAAAATACCAATTCGACGCTAACTTTTGAAAAATTCCTACGCCCCTCACAGAGCGTGTGCCAAATCGGGAGGTATTTCAAAAAATTGATATGCAATCTAACTTTGAGGAAAGTTTTAATCAATTCGTACCCACAGTTTCTTTGGAATTAAAATTTGTTAAGTGAATAGCCACACGGCAGCATTTACAAGACACTTACCACTGTGAATCATCGATAGTTATTCGATAGTTAGACAATTAGCGCAATGTTCCCAGCCCTCGTTTGACTTTGCGGGACTTGCAACACATTTTTTGACTTTCAATTCAAAATGAACAGCCAAGGGAAAAAGAAGGAGGAAAGCCAGGGAAAAAAGAAGGAAGGCCCGGAGCAAGAAGCCACCCAAATATTGAAGTTTGAAAAATGCTCGGTAAGAATATTATCGTATATATAAACATAGATATTAATAATTATTATTTTTGCAGAACTTCACATTTCATTTTGGGTGCGCTCTGAAGAGGAAAAATGAAAGGTCCTCTTCAGAGAGCGAAGAAGAAGATCCGCGCCCCCGCCGCCGTGGCAACAGGAGGGCTAAACCCCGCCAAAACGTGGAAGATTCCGTAAAAAATTTAAGGCTGGATGATGAAGAGCCGGGCCCCAGCTCGAAATAGTATTTTGTAAAAATATAAATAAAAATAAAATATAAATAAATACATGTCTCGGAATTACTGGTTCTTTTTACAGCCTCAGATAAAAAACCAATTAATATTTTGTTAAAATATAAATAAATAAATACATGTTCTTGGAACTGATTGAATTGTAGAAACCGTTGTCCACACTGTGGATTTTCTGAACCCCAAATGCGACAGTTTTGCTTATTAACATAACCACCGAGGTGGAAATGGGCCTCATTTTTCGATTTTTCGTTGAAAATGGTCATCTTCGACAAAGCGCTCCTAACCCATTCCGCGAACCGAAAACGCATTGGATGGTCATGCGGCTTAAGCTGCTGAACCAACTGAATCTTATATGGCCTTAAACGGAGGTCTTTGGTTAAAATCCGTTGGAGTGCGCGAAATGTCCAACTCTTGAGCACGGTGCCGAGTTGACGTCGACGGATTGTCATTGACACTTTCGGCCAACGCAGCGATATTTTCGACCGATCGAACTGGACGAGCATGTAAACATGAACCAACTTATTTTCTGTCGTTTAAAATACCAATCGACGCTAACCTTTGAAAAATTCCTACGCCCCTTACAGAGCGTGTGGCTAGTCAGGAGATATTTAAAAAAATTGATTGGCAATCAAATTAACTTTGAGGAAAGTTTCAATCACTTTGAACCCACAGTTTTCTTGAAATCAATACTTTCTCATGATCACGTTACACTTGAGCCGTTCCAGACAGCAACCATTACAAAATTGTCCCGTCCATGACAGCAACCGTCAAAAATACCAATTCGACGCTAACTTTTAAAAAATTCCTACGCCCCTCACAGAGCGTGCCAACTCGGGAGGTATTTCAAAAAATTGATAGGCAATCGAACTAACTTTGAAGAAAGTTTCAATCAATTTGAACCCACAGTTTCCTTGGAATCGAAACTTTCTCAAAAACACTTGGATGGCCACACTTGAGTTACATACAGACAGTAACCATGACAGCAACCATCAAAAAATACCAATTCTACGCTAACGTTTGAAAAATTCCTACGCCCCTCACAGAGCGTGTGCCAAATCGGGAGGTATTTCAAAAGATTAATAGGCAATCGAACTAACTTTGAAGAAAGTTTCAATCAATTTGAACCAACAGTTTTTTTGGAATTAAAATTTGTTAAGTGAAGAAACCAAGACACTTACTACTGTGAATCATCGATAGTTATTCGATATTTAGACAATTGGCGCAATATAGTTTTAAATTGTTCCTAATATACAATCTTCCTAATATTTATCCCACTATCACCCTTCCCTTTCTGATCATTTTAGTGTACGTTTTATCAAAATCCGATCAGCCCGAGATATTCTCTATTTTACACTTATTTGTGTAATATTCAAGTTTTTTTGGCTCCCAGCCCTCGTTTGACTTTGCGGGAATTGTAAATGAGTATGGCAACGTTATTTATATTTCCCCGTTACTGAAGAAGTGTTTACATTTTGAGCAAGTGATTTAATATTTATATAAGAGAGTAAGTAAATGACATTTTATATATAAGGAACAATTTAAAACTATATTGCGCCAATTGTCTAAATATCGGATAACTACCGATGATTCACAGTGGTAAGTGTCTTGGAAATGCTGCCGTATGGCCATTCACAAATTTTAATTCCAAAGAAACTGTGGCTACGAATTGATTGAAGCTTTCCTTAAAGTTAGTTCGATTGCAAATCAATTTTTTGAAAAACCTCCCGATTTGGCACACGCTCTGTGAGGGGCGTAGGAATTTTTCAAAAGTTAAGCCTAGTACTCAGATCGAAAAAAACTGTCCGCCAGTCATGAGAGAGAGCGAGAGGCAAACAGCTGGCGTTCACTTTTCGTCAACGTTTTTTTTCACCTCGGTCCTCAGATCAACGAAAAAAAGACCAGCTCCCACGAAATTGGTGGCGTTGTCGCTGTACATCTTCTCCGGAAGACCCCTCCGACCGACGAACCCTTTGAAAACAGATAAAAAACTGCCAGTAGATAGATCGACAACGAGTTCAAGGTGAACAGCCTTTGACGAAAAACCAAAAAGGACGGCCGCGTACGTCTTGGTAGGGGGTCTTCCACGAATCTTACGAGAAACATAAAATGGACCGCAGAAGTCTACTCCACAAACCAACAAAGGGCGAACTTTCCTGACCCGATCTGCGGGCAAGTTACCCATTATCTGTAGCACAGGCTTGTAACGAAAACAGTGGACGCAACCACGGACGACCTTTGTACAAGCCTCTCGCGCATTGATCAGCCAAATCAGCTACCTCAAAAGTGACACCATCACCTTGACACCTGCATTATAATGGGTCCTATGTAAGTTGCGAAGAAACAATGTTACGAATTGGGAACAGAAATTTGGCGTCATACGGGATTTAACAATCTGCCTCCAACCCAAATCAAACGAAACGTCACACCATCTACTTCGCTGGTGTGTATGAAAGGGTTTAGACGTTGAAGATTTGGGGCCAAGCTTTCCGATTTCTCTAATTTGTTGTACTCTGATCCGAACTCAAATCTTTGAGTTATTTGGACCAGCCTAATAAACGATACCCGTATTTCTTTTGCCGAAATAACCTCCTTGCGATGACGTTTCTTTCCTTGAATAAACTGATTTACGTATGCCATGATCCGCAGTACCTTATTAAAATATGAAAATAGATTTAAAAAAGTAAAAACAAACTATTTAGTTTCAAATGTTAATTAGGAACATGGATGTTTTTGTTTATTCATTTTTTGTGTGGAGCTCTTCGCCCAATTAAATAGAACTGTTTTTTTGATCTTCAACAAGATCAGCAAATACATTCGATTGGGCTTTTTTTACGGAACATACTGCCACGTTTTTCTTGTTCTCGGATAGCTGTAAATCAGGCGAGACCTCAATCTGATAAAGACGAGGCCACTCATCTTGACTTCGAACCAAGAACTCGGGTCCATTTTCCCCTAAAGTACATTTTAAGACCTCTATGTCTGTTCCACGGGACACCAAATCAGCCGGATTCTCTTCTGTAGGCACATGCCTCCAAACAATGTTTTCTGAGAGCTCTTGGATCTCCGAAACTCTATTTGCAACAAACGTTGCTAGCGTGGATGGATCCCTTTTTATCCAATACAAAGGAACTTGCGAATCCGACCAGAAATTAATACTTTCCAATTCGAAGTTGTTTAGCAAGTTGTTTAGCTGTATGCTTCACTAGATGCATCAGCGAATCCGTGACTTGAACAGTCTCATAACCCGCAAGACAGATATATCGAGGTATAGATATCTTGTCAAACTCTCGAAAATTCTGCTTAAACCTATTCCAGCTGGTACACACATTCATTGGAACCGACTCGTCCCAGTTCAATTTTTGTCGCCACAGCTCCTGTAACAATATCTTTGCTCTTGTGATTAACGGGCACAATAAGCCCAACGGATCAAACAACTGAGATGTGACGGAAGAGATATTGCGTTTAGTTGGTGGTAAAGAGTCGAATGAATCCTCCAAGTGATAATGAAATACGTCATTTTCAGGATTCCATCTCATGCCAAGTGTTTTCACTGAAGCGGATGTATCAAATGTAAGAGCCTTCTCTGGCCCTTTATTAGCCAACAAGCTTGGATGATTTGTGGCCCATTTGGCTAAATCGAAGCCCCCTAATTTCAAAACTTCAGTCACCTCTCTGCGTATGACTTCCAGCTCTTTCAAACTGTTAGCTCCTGTGAGCATATCATCGACATAGAAGTCGCTGGATATCACCTTCGCTGCAACAGGATATGACTCAGCGTAGATCTTTGATACCTCAAAGAGGCAACAAATGGCCAAAAACGGAGCTGAGGCTGTCCCATAAGTGACCGTGTTCAGTCGATAGGTTTGGAGAACATTTGTCGATTTTTCCCTCCATAAGATAAGTTGCAGGTTCCGATCTTCTGCGGCTACGTTAACTTGCCTATACATTTTCGAAATGTCAGCCGTTAAGGCATATTCGTGCAATCGAAATCTTGCTTAAATGGCGTAAAGCTCCCTCTAAATAGTTGCACCCACCATTAAGGTTTCATTCGATGAGATAGAAGTTGACGTCTTGCTCGATTCATCGAACACGACTCTCAACTTTGTAGTGCTACTGTCAGGTCTCAGGACTTATTGATGCGGAATATAGTAGTGGGGTCCTGGAGGAGGGGTTGGACTCAATGACATATGACAAAGGTTAAGATACTCTCTCATGAACTCCTGATACATGTCATGCAACTCATTATTTGTAGCAAGTCTGCGCTCCAACGCAAGAAATCTTCACCTTGCTGTCTCAAAGGATAAACCTAAAACACTTTTTTGAATGGCAGCTTCACCTCAAAACGACCCGACGAAAGCCTGTGCGCTCAAAGTGTTGGTCGCAAGCGACTTGTTCAGCTGTATAAACAGCCTTCGATCTATCTGTGACTTGTTCCGATTTCCAGAAACGTTCAACCAGAGAGTCGAGAGAACCGATATCTTCATGGACAGTGATGCTGCACACCTGAGCTCTATTTGATCCCTGTTGAGTATACTTTCCCGAAACAAAGTTTTTTGAATTGATGGATGTTCGGATCCCAACTTTATTTGCCCTACGCTCAGGAGATCGAAAAAGGATTCTGCGCCGATTAATAAGTCCACTTTTGCGGGCTTGTAAAATCGAGTGTCCGCCAACTCAATGTTTGCTGGAATGCTCCATAAAATTGATTTGCGAACCTGAATCTAAAAAGAGCTCGTGCCAACTGAAATTGTCCAAATCTATCCCGAACCTTTACTACGGCAGTAGCAAGAATGACTTAATCACTACTCCCAACATGGCATGAATGTGCTTGATTAGGATGATCAAAGGCTGACTGTGTCTGAGAATGCCCTTGCGGCAATAAGCTCGAAACAGTTTGTTGCTGATCCCGTATCTGTGAAGAAGCGTATTATGGGGTTTCGAACAAACTCGGCACTTTGCCGCCTTGCACTTTCTTTACTGCGTGTCCTGGATTTAGGCAATTGATACATAAACGATTGTGTTTGGCGAAATCGAATCTTTGAATCACAGGAAGAGCGGCGAAAGCTTGACAACTGCCTAAAATGTGATTCGTCGCTGAATAATATCGACATTTTGACTCAGTCCGACGATCTGATTATGAGCATGAAAACGACGATTTCGAATACCCTTTACTCGAACCTTGCCCTTGTTTTCAGTTGCTTCCTCAGCAGCCAAATGCTGATATTGCCGATTCAAGTGAACTGCACAGTCGGACCATGTCGGTAATGTGTTGTAATCCAACGAAATTTGTAGCATTATCCACTTTAGACATAGCTATATGAATAAAAATGGCATTATTTATTTCCTCTTCACTTCCTAGTGACTGTAATGATGCATACAGAGCCGATATTTCGTCAATGAGAGATCTTAAACCTGACGCAGAGGATTTTAATACATGGGGAAGATCAACTAATTGCGAAATTGTGTCGAAAAAGATCAAACATTTATTATCATAATCATTTTTTAAACTGGCCAACGCCTTCTTGTAATTACTGTCCGAAATTGGAAACGCCTTTACAGTTCCTAAAGCATCATTGGTTAAACAGGAAAGCAAATGGTTGAATTTCTCAACGTTGCTTTGAGAAGAGTCATTGTGGACCAAACTCTCAAAAAGACTTATGAAATTTTTAAATTCAGCATGCTTTCCACTAAACTTGGGAAGGTTGAGCTTTGGTAGCTGGGACGAATGACGATAACTACCGCTACCCCCCTTGACTAATTTTTGGCGGCTCGTTTTTTTTTCATTACTGACCGATATAATGCCTTTGTGATAATACATATGTATATCCAGGGACTGAAGAGAACCGGTACCGGTACCGAAACCGGAACCGGAACCGTTTCCTTTTTACGGAACCGGAATCGGAACGAAACCGAAATTTTAATTTTCGATGGAACCGGAACTGGAACCGGAACCGATTATTTGGCATACTGTGGAACCGAAACCGGAACCGGAACCGAAACCGATATTCTTTTTTTGAGAATGAGTCTCGGACTTTAAATCATAAAATATTTCATCATAGTACAGTTCTAACAGTGCTCGCAATAGGGCAATAGACGAACCAATCAGTTTGCTTTTCACAAATTACGTGATAAGCTCGACATCAAGTACTCAGAAACTCAGTTTAGTGTGCAACGCTCTTGGACGCAATAGGAGTGTTTCACGTAATGGGGCGTACACTACAAAACAAAGCTCGTGAGCATTATGTTGTCGCAATTACTTTTCTACACGATTATACATTAAAAAAATGGAACCGATACTGGAACCGGAACCGATTTGTAATATTTTTTAGGAACCGGAACCGAAACCGGAATCGTTTTGCGATTTTTCTTAGGAACCGAAATTGGAACCGGAACCGCTAACAGATTTTTATAGGAACCGAAACCGGAATCGGAACCGGTATTCCAATCGGTTTCAGTCCCTGTGTATATCCCCAACCGACTCTCTTAAATCATTGTTTGGGTTTAGTATATCTATGTCTCCCTGGATACCCATTAATTTGTCACAGTAGGTTTCGAGAAGTTGCATGCGGTATTCCAATTGGAATTGATCATGTGTTTTGGATTGCGGACAGTAATTTTGTATTTGCCCCTGAAGCAACTTCCTATATGATTGCTTCTTTTCCAGATGCTTCCATCTCTTTTTCAATCATTTCAAAAATATTGTAAGTTAATTTAATAAGAGAGAGTGCAAATACGAATATATTACACAGGGACGATTTCTTTGCTTTCGGAACAATGCCTATTTTATCAATTTTCCAACAGCGACAAAGTACACCAATTATTGTATTTTATTTGAGTATTCCACATAAATAATGTGGATCCCATACGGGTTAATGATGCCCAGAAAACACCGCCAAAATGCACAATTTATTGCTTATTTATTTTGGCAAAAAATACAATTAAATACGATCAATGTGTGTGGGCCGAATAATGGTTAACTGTGCCAATGCACTGCGCCGAGATTACCAATTTAATTTATTTATTTTGGGAGACGATATATAAGTAAATATGATCAATGTGTGTGGTCCGAAATGGTTAACTATGCCAACACACTGCGCCGAAACTCACCAAATATTTATTTATCACTGCCTATGCACAAACCCATATGTACATATGTATGTACAACTGTATGCCGCGATAAATACCACTGAACACTTTTTTGCAGGCGTCCCTAAAACTCTATATACTGTTTGAGAGCCACTGCCACAGTATGTACTGCTAACAAAAACTGTTCTGTAACTGGGGACCGTTCTGCACAAAAGGAATCGCAAATTAGCGGCACATCGCCATCTTGGTTTAAGCGGTAATTTTTACGTATATGTGCACACAAAAATGTTCCAAATGTTCAAATAATTTCCACACACATTGTTTTGTCAAAGGCAGTGCACTTTTATTTATTTTTTTGTTTATTTGTTGGTGTATAATTGGTTTTCCAATTTCTAAAGTGCCAAAAATTTATAAGTTGCCAAATGCAACGTCTTGTAAAAAAAGACACAATAGGTGGCGAGATCGGGAATTAATTTTTGGCACTGAATACCTGGTTATTTGGCATGATTTTCCCAAACTTTCCTTGAGAGTCCAGCTACATAAGTTGCTGCGCCGAAAGTAGTTGCTCCGAAATCCACCAGCCAGGTTATGTTCGCACGAAAAATGCTAGCCGTACACCCTACTCGGGCGCCATGAAATTCTGGAAGATTTTTCCCGGACAATTTAAACAAAATAAAGGCGACTACAAACTGGCGACCTGGTGTGGGATTTTCTGGCGGCAATATAAACAACGCAGCAGTCCAATTGTAATATTTAATTTACAAAAAGCTTATCAGTATAAGAGTTCGCCGCTCAGCTATATGGAGAGCTATGCTTATATTACATCTTCATTGTTTACATTTTTCTTATCTATAAATTCTTCATGTTTACATTCAACTTCATTTCTATTTATATTATACGTATTCTACATATTCTACTGCTCCAACAGGCCTGATGATCGCCTTGTATACCAACAGCTTCGAGGAAGTCGGAAGCTTAGACCTCCTACCGATCAGCCAGTACAGAGATTTGGCTCTGGACTCGGCCTGGCGACGCTTCTTGAGCAAGTGCGCTCTCCAGGTCAGCCTTCTGTCGAGGGTGAAGCCTAAGTAGGCGTGCCCACCTGTGGAATTGAGATGTCGTTGAGGGACACCGGAGGGCAGTTGCCCCTTCGGGTGGAGAAGGTGGTTGCGGTGGACTTGTCTCCATTTACGAAGATATTCCACCTCCTCTGCTAATCGTTGAGTAGGTGGAGTTGCTCCGCCAACTGGGGAGTCCGCTACAGCCAGAAATGCGGTGTCGTCGGCTTAGGTGGCAGCCGTCTGACATCAAGCCTTCGGTCCTCCAGAAATGACCTTAGAAATCTAAAGTATGGCTGAGGCAGGCCGGTTTTCAGCTTTAGGAGGAGGCCGGGGTGTTTGATATCCAACATCACCGCTAAACAGTACTTTCTGGTTTCAAAAGTGTCCAGGATGCACTGTATTAGCCTGTGGCATTGTTCCGGAGTCCCATGCCAGCGCCTGAAGCCAAACTGGTGATCGGAGATCAGACCAGCCTCGTACATTACCGGCAGTACTCTACTCAAAAATATTTTATTGTTTTAGAACAAGTCCTCATTTCTAAAGGTTTTTCGATGTTCACATATCGAATGCACACTGTACTTAGTGTTACGCATTAATTTTATTACAAACATATTGTAGCACTTGGCCACAATATACATATATACATACAAATCAAAGTTCCAAACAGTTCCCCATGTGCCCGCTAATATGAACGCCGTTGAGTGCAATGGGACTGGGAAGAGCTTAATCGGCATATTTGACATGCGCAACGGCTCTGTCACTATGTGAACATAATACCTCCCCTGTGCGCGGCGACTCTTCGCCAGCCGTTACTAAACCACAAGCTTATACATAAGCGTTGACCGCTGCTCTGCGGGCGTCTCTTTCCCTTAAATGGTCTACTTCAAATTCAAAAATTTCCAATAGCAATCACTTCCCAATAATATTAGAAATTACTAATATTACTGCTACTACAATTAGCCATAAGCTGCTTCAGTCTCATGTTTGAACGATTTTTCCAAAATAAAAATTGCTTCTCTTGATTATCTCACAAATAAAACAAACATTTTAAATAGAAATACACTTAAAATAAATGAGAATAACAAATATATTCAAATATATATACAAAGAAATATTGGAACGAGACCTGTGAGGGACTTTTCAGACTAAGAAATGCTAGCAGACAAAAATATTCCAAAACTAAACTGTCAGACTCCAAAAATTTCTTTGAAAATAACAAACAACTTAATAACTATTTTTATACCCGTTACTCGTAAAGTAAAAGGGTATATTGTATTCGTGCAAAAGTATGTAACAGCTAGAAGGAAGCGTTTCCGACCCTATAAAGTATATATATTCTTGATCATGGTCACTAGCCGAGTCGATATAGCCATGTCCGTCTGTCCGTATGAACGCTGAGATCTCGGAAACTATAAAAGCTAGAAGATTGGCATTTTGCATGCAGATTCTCGGAGTTCCTACGCAGCGCAAGTTTGTTTCAAAAAGGTGCAACGCCCCCTTTAACGCCCACAATCGCTTATATACGATTTTAAAAATTTTAATATTTCGGAAAAGTAAAAATGCAGTTTTATTGTGTTTATCAATACCTATCGAAATGTAGAAGAAATTTTTCAAATCGGACCATTCGTTAAAAAGTTATGCGTGATCAAAGTTTCTATCTCCATCTCCCTCGCACTCCCTTTACCTGTGTAACGGGTATCTGATAGTCGGGGCACCCGACTATAGCGTTCTCTCTTGTTATAAGGTAAGAAATGAGAATATGGATAATTTAGCAGATGATTTTACAAGCCCAAAGTCAATGAAAGAAATGTGGCAAACTATTAAATCCTTAAAATCCTATAAACAAATTAAACACTTTGATTTCCTTCATTAGACCTCAGTTCCAGACACCGCAGAATTCAAACCATAAAAATAACGTAAAAACGCGTAACCCCAATTCCGCAAAAGGTCTAGACAACATTTCCTAAAGCATGCTTCTCACCTTACCACCTGACGAAATCCAAAATTTGGTAGCTATGGTTAATTAAATTTTTAAAGATGGCACAGTACCATATTCTTGGCGTAGAATTAAAATTTTCCAGTTCCAAAAAAAACACCGATTCGTCTATAATAACAAATAACCAACCAATCTGTCTTTTAAGTGTTGTGCTTATAATTTAGTCTAATTCCAGATCGGTCTTACGCTTTTAAAAAAAAACACTGCACAGCTCACTGCACTAATGATGTTATTAATAATATAAAAGCTAAAGGTTTTCATGTAACAGCAGCAGTCTTAGATATAAGTAAAGCCTTTGACTCAGTTAATAGTCCTATTTTAGCAAAAATTCTTATAGATAATGGTTCTAGCACTCTAGATATTAATTTTATAATAAATTTCTTGAGTAAAAGAATTTTAAAAATGGGTATCTCCGAAATTACTGTGAATAAGGGAGTCAGCCAAGAAAGCTGCCTCAGTCCAATACTTTTTAATTTGTACACTGCTGATTTGCATACCATAAACGATCATCAAGGCACCTTATTTCAATACGCCGACGACTGCAAGAAATGTTCTTAAACAGAAAGTAAATCTTTCTAGGGAAAAGTGCCATTCTATTAATTTAACTTTTAACCCTCTCAAATCGTCGGAGATGCATTTTAATAATAGAAAGAAATTATTAAATATTATATGCAATAGTTTAGCTATTAACGATGTAGATCAAGTTATTTATTTAGGTAGGACCATTAGTACAAATAATTCTGCTATAGGACTTGTCAAACATATCATAGCCAAAGCTAATAAATCCAATATGTTCCTAAATATGTAGGCCCTTAGTAGTAAGGCCCTTAATCTTTATAAGGCTTTAATTAGACCCAAATATGAATATGCTTACTCTTCTTTCGCTAACATTTCTAAAACAGCAACAAACAGTATTAAGGTCCTTGCAAACTTCTTCCTTAGGAAATCGCTTGGACTTATTAAATCAACTCCTATTAACATAATATTATACATATATCATAAGCAGGAGAACTTCCTCCGAAACATAGATTAAAATTCACCACCGCGAAGGAACTGGCTAAAATTTAAAGTTCATAACTGCACTTTTATTGTGTTTTTTCGTACATTCTTGACCTAAGAAACATTTTGCTCTGACAAGAGGCACCCCAGATAGTATTAATGTTATTTTGTCCTCACATGTAAACTCCTGCAATCGACTTTTGCGGGTTTTTTGATTTTTTCCCTCCATTTTTTAAATGTTCAGTGAGAAGTGCAACATCCAACATCAACTGCATTCAGGTGCTGGAGAATAAAATCCTACGCATTGCCACGAACGCCCATCTCTTCCGCGATAACGCCACCATTCACGAAGTCCTCAACTTCCCGTGGGTGGAGGAAGTCCAACGAATCTGACCTATTTCACCTGTAATACCCATAAATCAAGTACCCCATCACCCCCTTAATGATGACGACTTGCTCCTCGGACAGGACCTATCTGCGATGGACTGGAATGGGAAGAAAGCGGTTCTAGGCAGGCGTCTGCTGAATGAGTGGCAGCTCAGATGGGATGGTGCTGAACACGGCCGTGTGACGCACAAGTTCATTCCAGAGGCAGCGTTCGTCGACAGGCGGAAGGACTTTGGATTTACTATGCGAGCCGGGTGATAAATATTTTGTTAAAGATTTCTAAAAAAAAAAATTATATTCCATCGATAAGATAGTTTTACATATTTCCTCGACCCTGTCCATAGCGAATTAACACCGAACACTAAGCCTGATGGAATACAAGTGACCAAACTGAGGAACTTGCTCTGCTTTTATAGGCGCCGGCTAGTGTGACCAGCTCGACCTACGGGATTTTGCTTAGTTTCGATGACCTGCTATCGAAATCTCAGGATTGCGCTGATGTGGGAAATCTCAGGATTGCGCTGATGTGGGATTAGTGTGACCAGCTGTTTTTTGCCTTAGGCGCGCGTTTAAATTGTCTTACGGTTGCAGGGCAGTCATAGAGTAATGGCTGATGTTGGAGCTAACAATCATTTAAATGCTAAAATTGCGTTTGGAGATAGGCAAATAAGAAGGTTAGCTAAATTTCAAAGGATAATTTCTTGAGACGAGATTCGCTGTTGCGATGACATAGTTTATTAATCCGCGCGATGGGCTTGATAGAATAATGGTTGATGATCCCCTAAAAATGATTTAAGAGCTAAAATTAAAAACAATTAAATATAGTTTAATATTATCTTGTCTCTGAGTATTATCGTATATGGTTAAAACAAATTTTTGTCAAAAGATTGCCGGGCAGTTAGAGAAACGTCTCTGACCCTACAAAATGGGATCACCGCGGTCTAGAAAAGGACGTCGCAAGCGCAGATCAGCCACGATTATTGTGAGAAAATCCAGGCGTATGCGCGTACGCGAAACTGATATGCCAGTTAAGTCATGTGCAAAGTGCCCAAGGATTAAGATCGCAAAGTCGCTGTTCGGACCTTAAAGAGTCTGTGCGTTAATACCTGCTGCAGAAAAATAGGGTTAATATGATAAGCCCGTCCAGGAATTGAGGAGGACGAAAATATTCGAATGGAACGGAAAATAACGCAAAAGTAAGCTAAATCTACATTTTATTATGAGCAAGGCGGTCAAAAAGAAAGGTTTTTGTGACACCAACAATTAATTAAATAATAATTTAGAAACATATCACACTTACCATGTCGTGCCAATTGAGAATTCTAATGCCAAACTTTTCGCAATTACGTCCTAAGGAGATGGGCTGGCGACCATTGCAGTTTTTAGGCAGTATAAACATATATAAGTTTAGAAAAAGGGAACTAATACAATCCATACTTACCCGCAATTTTTCAATTTTTTCAGAACCTCTCTGAGCTAGCCGCACATTTCCAACAAATATTAGCAAGCAGTTCATTACATCTGGCGCCCATGAGTAATTGTCCTGACCAAGTGAACAAAGGATATAAGATGGGAAAGTTTCGGGAAGAAGGATATTGCCGAGGTGAGTAAGGGTCTAGTGGGAAAACGATTACTTTTTTAATTTTTACTTTTTAAAAAGGTGCCCACCAAAGTAGTTGAGGAGGCTCTTTCCTGAAAATAAGATATTTGAATTTTAACTGATTGTTAAAAAGCCCAGCTGGTTGACAGTTCGACCGTAGCACGCTCAATACTGATGAACCACCAAAAATTCTGTCACTGGAAAGATTAAAGTTTTTCCGCTAGAAAGTTGTCATCGATGCTCTGTGGGGACCCACCAAATATTAAAAACTTTATTCTACAAATAATGACTTTTTTGGTTAATTTTAGAAAATAATGTTTAATGTTTAAAATTCCTTATTTTATTATCCTTAGTTGAAATAAAAGATTACAGTTTTGTTTATGTTACAGTTTAGTTTAGTAATTAGTGAAGTTAGTGTCAGTTAATTAGTTAATTAGTGTCAGAAAAAATAGTCTGTTTACTGTATATTTAGATTTGTATGCATATATTTTATATATACAATACGGCTATGTCTATTTTTCGATCGGATCTAGATATAGTTTTTTATACACGTTACTCGTAGAGGAATAGCGGATATTGTATTTGTTGTAAATTATATAAGTCTTTGTAGATCTCAACAAAATTTGATTTTATTTTTTTTTACTTAAGCCTAGTACTCAGATCGACAAATGAGTATGCTAGCGTAAAATCTTTAATCTTTCCAGTGTGACCAAAATTTCGAGAGTTCATCAGAATAAAGCGTGCTACGGTCGTACTGTCAATCAGCTGGGTTTGTTGACAAGCATTTTTGACCTAAGAAACATTTTGCTCTGACAAGAGGCCCCCAGATAGTATTAATGTTATTTTGTCCTCACTCCTGCAATCGACTTTTGCGGGTTTTTTGATTTTTTCCCTCCATTTTTTAAATGTTCAGTGAGAAGCTCACGCGAAAAGATAAAATTTTTTATTCTTTTCGCTGGGGTTCACCCAAAGTTCATTTCAGCAGACTGGCAACGCTATGAAATTTTCTGGTATTTTTTTCGTCGATCTGAGTACAGCCAAGTACTCAGATCGACAAACGAGTTTGCTAGCGTAAAAAATTTAATCTTTCCAGTGTGACCAACATTTCGTGAGTTCATCAGAATAAAGCGTGCTACGGTCGTACTGTCAATCAGCTGGGTTTGTTGACAAGCAGTTAAAATTCAAATATCGTATTTGCGGGAAAGAGCCTTTAAAAGATATTATCAAATTCCTTGGCAAGACAAGTCTGCCGCTGTACAAAGAAATTTAAAAACAATACAATTTAAATTTAACAGTTGTTTTTTTTTAATTTACTGATAATTTAAAGTTCATAACTGCACTTTTATTGTGTTTTTTCGTACATTCTTGACCTAAGAAACATTTTGCTCTGACAAGAGGCCCCCAGATAGTATTAATGTTATTTTGTCCTCACATGTAAACTCCTGCAATCGACTTTTGCGGGTTTTTTGATTTTTTCCCTCCATTTATTAAATGTTCAATGAGAAGCGCACGCCAAAAGATAACATTTTTTATTCTTTTCGCTAGGGTTCACCCACAGTTCATTCCCGCGGACTGCCAACGCTATGCAATTTTATGGTATTTTTTCGTCGATCTGAGGACCGAGGTGAAAAAAACGTTGACGAAAAGTGAACGCCAGCTGTTTGCCTCTCGCTCTCTCTCATGACTGGCGGACAGTTTTTGTCGATCTGAGTACTAGGCTTAAAAAATTTAATCTTTTGGCGTGCGCTTCTCTCTGAACATTATAAGAAATGGAGGAAAAAACTCAAAACACTCGCAAAAGTCGATTGCAGGAGTTTACATGTGAGGACAAAATAACATTAATATTATCTGGGGTGCCTCTTGTCAAAACAAAATGTTTCTTAGGTCAAGAATGTACGAAAAAACACAATACAAGTGCGGCTATGAACTTTAAATTATCAGTAAATTAAAAAAAAACAACTGTTAAATTTAAATTGTATTGTTTTTAAATTTCTTTGTACAGCGGCAGACTTGTCTTGCCAAGGAATTTGATAATATCTTTTAAAGGCTCTTTCCCGCCTTATTCTGATGCTTTATTCTGATGAACTCACGAAATGTTGGTCACACTGGAAAGATTAAATTTTTTACGCTAGCAAACTCGTTTGTCGATCTGAGTACTTGGCTGTACTCAGATCGACGAAAAAAATACCAGAAAATTTCATAGCGTTGCCAGTCTGCTGAAATGAACTTTGGGTGAACCCCAGCGAAAAGAATAAAAAATTTTATCTTTTCTCGTGAGCTTCTCACTGAACATTTAAAAAATGGAGGGAAAAAATCAAAAAACCCGCAAAAGTCGATTGCAGGAGTTTACATGTGCGGACAAAATAACATTAATACTATCTGGGGTGCCTCTTGTCAGAGCAAAATGTTTCTTAGGTCAAAAATGTACGAAAAGACATAATAAAAGTGCAGCTATGAACTTTAAATTATCAAATAACTATCAGTAAATTAAAAAAACAACTATTAAATTTACATTGTATTGTTTTTTAATTTCTTTGTACAGCACACATGTCTTGCCAAGATAGTTGATATTATTTGAATTTGAACTGCTTGTCAACAAACCCAGCTGATTGACAGTACGACCGTAGCACGCTTTATTCTGATGAACTCTCGAAATTTTGGTCACACTGGAAAGATTAAAGATTTTACGCTAGCATACTCATTTGTCGATCTGAGTTGTCGATTTTGTTGAGATCTACAAAGACTTATATAATTTACAACAAATACAATATCCGCTATTCCTCTACGAGTAACGTGTATAAAAAACTATATCTAGATCCGATCGAAAAATAGACATAGCCGTATTGTATATATAAAATATATGCATACAAATCTAAATATACAGTAAACAGACTATTTTTTCTGACACCCGTGATTTTCAACTTGATTCACTAATTACTAAACTAAACTGTAACATAAACAAAACTGTAATCTTTTATTTCAACTAAGGATAATAAAATAAGGAATTTTAAACATTAAACATTATTTTCTAAAATTAACCAAAAAAGTCATTATTTGTAGAATAAAGTTTTTAATATTTGGTGGGTCCCCACAGAGCATCGATGACAACTTTCTAGCGGAAAAACTTTAATCTTTCCAGTGACAGAATTTTTGGTGGTTCATCATTATTGAGCGTGCTACGGTCGAACTGTCAACCAGCTGGGCCTTTTAACAATCAGTTAAAATTCAAATATCTTACTTTCAGGAAAGAGCCTCCTCAACTACTTTGGTGGGCACCTTTTTAAAAAGTAAAAATTAAAAAATAATCGTTTTCCCACTAGACCCTCACTCACCTCGGCAAAATCCTTCTTCCCGAAACTTTCCCATCTTATATCCTTTGTTCACTTGGTCAGGACAATTACTCATGGGCGCCAGATGTAATGAACTGCTTGCTAATATTTGTTGGAAATGTGCGGCTAGCTCAGAGAGGTTCTGAAAAAATTGAAAAATTGCGGGTAAGTATGGATTGTATTAGTTCCCTTTTTCTAAACTTATATATGTTTATACTGCCTAAAAACTGCAATGGTCGCCAGCCCATCTCCTTAGGACGTAATTGCGAAAAGTTTGGCATTAGAATTCTCAATTGGCACGACATGGTAAGTGTGATATGTTTCTAAATTATTATTTAATTAATTGTTGGTGTCACAAAAACCTTTCTTTTTGACCGCCTTGCTCATAATAAAATGTAGATTTAACTTACTTTTGCGTTATTTTCCGTTCCATTCGAATATTTTCGTCCTCCTCAATTCCTGGACGGGCTTATCATATTAACCCTATTTTTCTGCAGCAGGTATTAACGCACAGACTCTTTAAGGTCCGAACAGCGACTTTGCGATCTTAATCCTTGGGCACTTTGCACATGACTTAACTGGCATATCAGTTTCGCGTACGCGCATACGCCTGGATTTTCTCACAATAATCGTGGCTGATCTGCGCTTGCGACGTCCTTTTCTAGACCGCGGTGATCCCATTTTGTAGGGTCAGAGACGTTTCTCTAACTGCCCGGCAATCTTTTGACAAAAATTTGTTTTAACCATATACGATAATACTCAGAGACAAGATAATATTAAACTATATTTAATTGTTTTTAATTTTAGCTCTTAAATCATTTTTAGGGGATCATCAACCATTATTCTATCAAGCCCATCGCGCGGATTAATAAACTATGTCATCGCAACAGCGAATCTCGTCTCAAGAAATTATCCTTTGAAATTTAGCTAACCTTCTTATTTGCCTATCTCCAAACACAATTTTAGCATTTAAATGATTGTTAGCTCCAACATCAGCCATTACTCTATGACTGCCCTGCAACCGTAAGACAATTTAAACGCGCGCCTAAGGCAAAAAACAGCTGGTCACACTAATCCCACATCAGCGCAATCCTGAGATTTCCCACATCAGCGCAATCCTGAGATTTCGATAGCAGGTCATCGAAACTAAGCAAAATCCCGTAGCTCGAGCTGGTCACACTAGCCGGCGCCTATAAAAGCAGAGCAAGTTCCTCAGTTTGGTCACTTGTATTCCATCAGGCTTAGTGTTCGGTGTTAATTCGCTACCCTGCAGTACCGTTCATCACCTTTAATCGCTTTTTTCATCACCAAAAATTCATCACTGCTGATTAATCGGCGATGAAACTTCATACAATTTAGTGATGAATTTAACATTGGCATGTCCTAGGAGTTAATCAGTGAAAAATTCATCACTCTTTAATCAGTAATTCATCACTCTTTTTTCAGTTTTTCATCACTCTTTAATCAGTAATTCATCACTCTTTGAACAGCGTTTACTGATGAACATGCGATGAACGAGTGATTAAAATGCGATGAAATAGTGATTAACGAGTGATGAATTACTGATTAAAGAGTGATGAATTAATCAGTAATTCATCACTATTTAATCAGTAATTCATCACTCGTTAATCACTATTTCATCGCATGTTCATCAGTAAACGCTGTTCAAAGAGTGATGAATTACTGATTAAATAGTGATGAATTACTGATTAAAGAGTGATGAATTACTGATTAAAAAGTGATGTATTAATCAGTAATTCATCGCTTTTTCATCGCATTTTTTTCATCAGTAAAATTCATTCAGTAAATTTTTATATAAATTTATTTTTATTTAAATAGGTTATTTCATAATTCCACATAATTAAATTCAGGGGTTTCGGTGGGGGTGTTGGGAATTTTGGGGGTGCCGGATGTGCTGGGGTCGTTGGATGTGCCGGGGTTCTCATCTTTTTTGGGTACCTTCTTCTTCACGGCGTGAAGATTTTTTATACACCTCATCGCCTTGGTGAGGGCCTTCTCCGGTTCACGCGGCTCAACATGTCCGATGGCATCTAAAATTATAAAATGTTAATAAAAGAAAAACAATAATTCCTAAAAACTTACTCATCAAACTTTGGAAAAAATTGGGGAATGATTTTAACCTTTTCTTCTGTTGGCTGCCATCTAGGTTGTAGTCACGGATCATTTCGGCCGTCAACACGTTGGTAAGCGTCCGGCTCAATTTTTGTTTGCCCAGAACCCTTAACATGAACTTTTGCTGAACAAATTAAAATGAATATATTAGCCGTATATGTACAGTTTAAGCAATAAAAAAACTTACATAATTTTCGGTTTCCAAAATAAAACGGCCTTCCACTTCTAAGAGCTTCTCGTCCGAGTCTATGGGAAATAGCTCCTGCATTTTCTCGAAAGAACTGGACTCTGTCCTTCCCGACTGCCGGACATAAGCCGTCAGGGTCCCTACGGCGTTGGTAAGAGCCGTCATTTGCTCAGAAAGAGATCGTATGTCCTTCTTTATGCTCTTCTCCATTTCTATTTTTTTTAAAGAATATGTACATGCATTATTTATATTAAATTCATTTAAAAACTTACCCTCCATCCTCCGTTCCAATTTTTGGATTTCTGAAACCGCTAAAAAAAATTGATTAAAGTGACTACTAGAAAAAATTAGAAAATTTTATACTTACGACTGTTAACGTTGTCATGGCAAAATCTTTTAGGACCTGGAGCATCCATACTATAATTAATAATTTTAATATATATTTATAAAATAAATAAAAAGTATTTTTTTTTTTTTTAGGTTTTCGAACCAGGGTAGGTGAATCTTCTAAAGATATTTAAAGCGCCGTCGCTCTAAATATGCCCGATTCATTTTTTTAAATGCCTACGGACTAAACACCCCCATACTAAAAAAAATAAAAAAATAAACTATGAAAAATGTAAAAACGGTACCAATACAACATTATTTTTATTTGGTATTGCTACCGCTTTCCTACTAAAATCTGAAACAGGATACTTTTCTAATATTGTATCCTCTTCAAAAATGCCTTCACAAATTCCCACATCAAATGAACTAATAGGCTCGTCATAAAAACTAAAAAGTTCTGAAAACCTTCTACCTAATATAAATATTTCTCCTAACTCTTCTACAAAAGAATCTATTTTTATAGGGACAATTTCCTGCACAAAACAAAAATTATCGGGACTTTTCCCGCTTAATATACAATTTTAAAATATTCCCTACTATTTTAATATTATTTGTATTCCTAACTTTAAATTTGTCTTCTGAAATTTTTCTATAAATTTGTTGTAGAATTTGAGTGGGTTTTCGGACAAAACGCTTAAGAGTTTGCAAATAATTTTCGAAATAATAAGACGAACCTCTAATCGGATCTCCGACAAGCTTCACAGTTTCGCCTACATGAAGCAAGCCGTGAACATTGTATGAAACACTGTTATCACCAAAAATATAAGGAAAGTTCTCAACAAATACGTTCAACATTTCTTGACAAATGAGAATATTTGTTGGTCCCTGTTTTTCGGAGCAGAGCAATCTATATGCACAATGTAATAACAAAAATGCATAATATTGCTCTTTTTTAACTGTATCTTTAAGAGCTACAATTCCAGTATACAATAGAAACTGTCTAAACTCCGTGGCTTTCCAATTTGGGAGCTCTAACAATGTTCTCGGCTTGCGTGCAAACTCTTTTGGAATAAATTTAATCATTGATGTAAAAGTTTTTGAAATATTTCCCTTTTCAATGTTGGGTCAATTTTTCTACAACTTTATTATTATAAAGTCTTTGCAAAAATTTTCGCATGACACCCAATTCTATTAGATGCATGCAATCAAGGGGAACTTGTGTTATCATTAAAACCCCAAGTTTTTCAAAAGCGGACTGAACAGTTAAGTATTTAACAGCGTGATGTGTTGGATACTTTCTACTGCGAAAATCTTCGTCAGTTACCATATCCTCACACTTTGTGCTATACTTTAAAACTGAATTAATTTTTTTGGCTACCTGCAAGCACTTTGTACATCCATGACTGGATGTATGTCCAGGCGTGCCTGTCACATAAGCTCTTGCAGGAGCATCGCAAACAATTGCTCTAAACTCTACATATATTTTTGTATTTAATATTAAAAGCCCATTTTTTAGAATATCGGACAACTCGCTTGTAAATTTGTTTAAAAATTCCTCGCTATCTAGGGGTTTGTTGTAACCCATAAAAACACCCACTGGTAAAATGGGAAAATTTTTAATATTGTTTATTCTAATTAAAATTGGCCACAATTGAGCACGGGAACTATTAAATAACGGTAGTCCGTCAATGTTAACATCAATGCTTAAGTATTCGGGTATTTTCTTTAATAAACCTATTTTATTTAATTGCTTTGATAAGCCGATATGCAAATAGGAGCCCCCATCTATTTGTCTTATATCAGGCTTCTCAAAGCCACTGAATTTATAAAATGGCTTAATTTTTAAATTGTGCTCATTTAAAATTTGTATTAATTCTATGGCACAATTTCGAGTTGGCTTATGCTTCAAATACCAGTTTTTTAAATTAGCATTTAAATCATTTTTAAGTCCAACATCAGCCATTACACTATTTAAATCTTCCTGCATATTAATTTGTTCTTCCTCCTCAACTGCTAATTCTATGTTATCAAATCGCTCAGGGATTTCTACATCATCCCGAACGCCTCCAACAAGTCCCATGCCTGCTTTTAATTTTTCCCTTTCTACTCTAGCTAATCTTCTCATTTGTCTATCTCCTACCATATTTATTTATTTATTTTTAATGTTTTATTTATTTTTTTTTAGGTATAAAATGTTTCCCTGTATTGAAAAAAAGAAAAGAAAACAAAAATTGCAGCTTACAAATTTTTTAAATTTAATTTATAAAAATGTCTGTAAATTACATACAAAATTCTTTTATCCATCTATATATTTAGTACACATTTCTGGTATAATAATATATTAACATTTTTTTTTGGAATAGAAGAATTCCTTATGTAATTTACAGACTTTTGGTAATGCATTTTTATTTGTCACTTATATAAGTTAAAATATTAGTTGATTTAATTTTAAAATATTTTTTTTTTATTTATTGTTAAAATATTAGTTTATTTATTGTTAAAATATTAGTTAATTTATTAATACAAAATCCAAATACGGCATCAGAAAAATAACCTTTTTAAATATTTAGTTTAGTTTTTTTACATATACCGGCAAACAAAAATAATTTAAAATTCGATGCTAATTTTTCTACCGCCACTGTATTTGCATGGGATTTTTTATTTATGTTAAACATATAAACTTGCATTTCTCGAACCACATCACTTTCTGTCATTCTAAAAAAGTTGTCTATTTATTGTAGTTCACTTTCATTTAAGATTATGCGTTAAAATGTTATTTTAAATTACAAGGGGGCGAAAATTGCAAGTTTAACTTTTTTAATTTTATTAATTAATAAGAAAATCATTAACACTTAAAACTTCACTTCATTAAATAAGAAAAACTCACCTGAATTCTTGATTTGAGCTTTATGTTTTTTACTTTTCACTATTGTATGTAACCACTTAGTTCTGCTAAGTAAAAAAAGCAAGTGCAAGTAAAACCACGAAAACAGGCGCGTGCCTTTTGGTAAACAAAAACAACTTCGGTTGAGAACAAGGGCACCGTTAGTCCTATTGTTCTTTCCTTTGCCTAATTTGTCTTTACATGTTTCGATTCGCGTCAAAGCAGGGTATATAAAAGCATGTCCGACTATGCAAAATAATCACATAACTTAAATTCACTTAAAAAAGGAATCCATACCTTTCAAAACAATCATAATAATTTTATTTTTAAAAAGTATTTCCATAAAATAATATAATTAATAAGAATCAACAACTACAATACAAAAATTATGCTAATTTATTTTCAAGGGTGTATAAAGGTCGATCTGATTTTAATACATTGTCCTCCACCTCTCAGCTCATTTTATGGGGAGAGAGACAGAGTAAGAGAGGGAGATGGAAATTTTTCTGCGTTGCCTACGATCGGGGACTGAGAGTTTCGGCTCTGCCTGCGTCGCACTCGGCTCTGCCGACTTTGCCTTTGGTTCTGCCGGCGTCGCAGTCCGCTGCTGATTAAACAGTGATGAATTTTTGTAGTGATGAATTTCGGAACTGCAGGGTATGGACAGGGTCGAGGAAATATGTAAAACTATCTTATCGATGGAATATAATTTTTTTTTTAGAAATCTTTAACAAAATATTTATCACCCGGCTCGCATAGTAAATCCAAAGTCCTTCCGCCTGTCGACGAACGCTGCCTCTGGAATGAACTTGTGCGTCACACGGCCGTGTTCAGCACCATCCCATCTGAGCTGCCACTCATTCAGCAGACGCTTGTCTAGAACCGCTTTCTTCCCATTCCAGTCCATCGCTGATAGGTCCTGTCCGAGTAGCAAGTCGTCATCATTAAGGGGGTGATGGGGTACTTGATTTATGGGTATTACAGGTGAAATAGGTCAGATTCGTTGGACTTCTTCCTCCACCCACGGGAAGTTGAGGACTTCGTGAATGGTGGCGTTATCGCGGAAGAGATGGGCGTTCGTGGCAATGCGTAGGATTTTATTCTCCAGCACCTGAATGCAGTTGATGTTGGACCTACTGGCTGTGCCCCACAATTATATCCCATACGTCCAAATGGGCCTGATGACCACCTTGTAAACAAACAGCTTCGAGGATGTCGGCAGCTAGGACCTCCTACCGGTAGGCTTCCTAGCAGGATAAGCCTTTGGCACGAGATGAGGCGATCCATTCGCTGCGTTGTAGCCGGCTTGTCCGCACTGGCGGCACACATTCTCCTTAAAGCGGCATTTCTCTATTTTGTGGTCAATACCCACGCACCTATGGCAAGCGTACGTCCGAACCTCGGACCGGCATCGGTACGAAAACCATTTGACGTAGACCCTGCCCACGTCTAGGATCGCTTGCGCCTCGTCACTCACCTCCAGAGTCACATTGACTGTGGCTCCATTGGCGACCGACCAGGGCTTCGTTGCCAGGTGCACCGATTTCTGGAACTCCTTAAGGGGCATTTCTTCAAATTTCTTCTCGTGGAGCTCCACCATGAACTCCTCCGGTCCAATGGACGTGTCCACTTCGAACACCGTCATTTTGGCCTTCTCCGCTGCGTTCTTTGCCACTTTTAATCCCACCTCGGCGAACTTCGTCGAGGCAACAACCTTGTCCAGCTCGACCTGCGACGGCGTGCGAATAATCGCACCACCTCGCTTCAGCTCCCGCACATCGTGCACCCTTACGCCCAGGGTTGGGGCCACTTCCTTCCGGATTTTCTCCGCAATCTGCCTCCCAGAGAGCGCAGGGTCATCGCCTGCCCCGACGGCCGACCAGGTCTCTTTGACCTTCACCCGCGGTGCGGCTATGGGAGCGAAAGGGGCTGCGATGTTCGCGCCCCGAACAGCAGTATCAGCGTACGATGCGACCGGAGCCGGCACGGCCGGAGGTGGCATCCTCAAACAGCCTTCTAGCTCCCCACACCTGAGCATCAGCGCCACGACTAGCTCGTCGTAGCGGCTCAAAGATTTGGACAGCTAGTTGGCTGCCTCTCCGGACATCGACACGAGGCTTCTCCTCGCCATCCTCTGGGCCGTCGAGAGCTCGGCCAAAACGGCAGCATGCCCGTCCGCAACCACTCTACCGGCGTTCGACCTCGGTATTTCTGACGCCTTCTCAGCCAGCCGGACTGAGCTCTGGCGATCACATACTCTCCTGGCGTTTTCGATCGCTTCGTCGATCACTTGGAACAACCGTTTTCTAGCGCCACCAATACCAGCAGCTGCAGTCGGCGCTGCAACGCTGGCAGTGTCGTCGGCCGCAGCATCGCTCCTCTCCTCCTGGCCCGCAACTGGTCTGGGCTCCTCCAGCGAAGACAGCTGATCCTCGACCATCCGACCAGGAACTCCTGTGTGGAAATTTTCCAAAACGAAATTGTCAATTTCCCGCGACCGATCGCACTTCTACACGCGAAAAACGTACACAATAAATGTTGCACTTTAGGCTGAACCAGTTTTTACACACGGAATCCGCTTATTGACCGTTTTTGAAAAATTCACTCGCGGAGCACACGAAAAAAACGTCTACTCTGCACGACTTTCCACGAACGACTGAGTTGATAGGCACAGTGACTGTTTCGGATCCCTCCAAACTTCTTTAACGTGGCGTGTTCCACACTGACGGGATTACAGCCACGACACTCGAATATACCCACAAGTGAGCATATAGTGCACGTGTCTAGGTTAAGCGCCAGACCAACGCCCGTGGTCCCGAAGTTACAGGCTCGGTAGGCCTGACCCCTTTTGCTCCGACAAGCACGGATGAGGCAACCGCGTGTGTCATATTAGTCGCCTCCTACGACAAGCAATGCCAAACTGTGGCAGAATTCGCCGCCGCTAGCCACACGGCAAGTCAACTGAGGCTAAAGGCCTGTTCTCCTCTGAAACACAGCATCCGCAAACTCACCTAGCCTCCGTGTCCTGTCCTCGTCCTCCAGGATCGCATAAAACGTCCAGTTTCCGCCAACACGCGGCTCACCAAGTCCATCGAGGTCCCGCAAGTCTGCATATAACGGACAAACAAATTTCTTTGAAAATAACAAACAACTTAATAACTATTTTTATACCCGTTACTCGTAGAGTAAAAGGGTATATTGTATTCTTGCAAAAGTATGTAACAGCTAGAAGGAAGCGTTTCCGACCCTATAAAGTATATATATTCTTGATCATGGTCACTAGCCGAGTCGATATAGCCATGTCCGTCTGTCCGTATGAACGCTGAGATCTCGGAAACTATAAAAGCTAGAAGATTGGCATTTTGCATGCAGATTCTCGGAGTTCCTACGCAGCGCAAGTTTGTTTCAAAAAGGTGCCACGCCCCCTTTAACGCCCACAATCGCTTATATACGATTTTAAAAATGTAAATATTTCGGAAAAGTAAAATGCAGTTTTATTGTGTTTATCAATACCTATCGAAATGTAGAAGAAATTTTTCAAATCGGACCATTCGTTAAAAAGTTATGCGTGATCAAAGTTTCTATCTCCATCTCCCTCGCACTCCCTTTACCTGTGTAACGGGTATCTGATAGTCGGGGCACCCGACTATAGCGTTCTCTCTTGTTATAAGGTAAGAAATGAGAATATGGATAATTTAGCAGATGATTTTACAAGCCCAAAGTCAATGAAAGAAATGTGGCAAACTATTAAATCCTTAAAATCCTATAAACAAATTAAACACTTTGATTTCCTTCATTAGACCTCAGTTCCAGACACCGCAGAATTCAAACCATAAAAATAACGTAAAAACGCGTAACCCCAATTCCGCAAAAGGTCTAGACAACATTTCCTAAAGCATGCTTCTCACCTTACCACCTGACGAAATCCAAAATTTGGTAGCTATGGTTAATTAAATTTTTAAAGATGGCACAGTACCATATTCTTGGCGTAGAATTAAAATTTTCCAGTTCCAAAAAAAACACCGATTCGTCTATAATAACAAATAACCAACCAATCTGTCTTTTAAGTGTTGTGCTTATAATTTAGTCTAATTCCAGATCGGTCTTACGCTTTTAAAAAAAAACACTGCACAGCTCACTGCACTAATGATGTTATTAATAATATAAAAGCTAAAGGTTTTCATGTAACAGCAGCAGTCTTAGATATAAGTAAAGCCTTTGACTCAGTTAATAGTCCTATTTTAGCAAAAATTCTTATAGATAATGGTTCTAGCACTCTAGATATTAATTTTATAATAAATTTCTTGAGTAAAAGAATTTTAAAAATGGGTATCTCCGAAATTACTGTGAATAAGGGAGTCAGCCAAGGAAGCTGCCTCAGTCCAATACTTTTTAATTTGTACACTGCTGATTTGCATACCATAAACGATCATCAAGGCACCTTATTTCAATACGCCGACGACTGCAAGAAATGTTCTTAAACAGAAAGTAAATCTTTCTAGGGAAAAGTGCCATTCTATTAATTTAACTTTTAACCCTCTCAAATCGTCGGAGATGCATTTTAATAATAGAAAGAAATTATTAAATATTATATGCAATAGTTTAGCTATTAACGATGTAGATCAAGTTATTTATTTAGGTAGGACCATTAGTACAAATAATTCTGCTATAGGACTTGTCAAACATATCATAGCCAAAGCTAATAAATCCAATATGTTCCTAAATATGTAGGCCCTTAGTAGTAAGGCCCTTAATCTTTATAAGGCTTTAATTAGACCCAAATATGAATATGCTTACTCTTCTTTCGCTAACATTTCTAAAACAGCAACAAACAGTATTAAGGTCCTTGCAAACTTCTTCCTTAGGAAATCGCTTGGACTTATTAAATCAACTCCTATTAACATAATATTATACATATATCATAAGCAGGAGAACTTCCTCCGAAACATAGATTAAAATTCACCACCGCGAAGGAACTGGCTAAAATTTAAAGTTCATAACTGCACTTTTATTGTGTTTTTTCGTACATTCTTGACCTAAGAAACATTTTGCTCTGACAAGAGGCACCCCAGATAGTATTAATGTTATTTTGTCCTCACATGTAAACTCCTGCAATCGACTTTTGCGGGTTTTTTTGATTTTTTCCCTCCATTTTTTAAATGTTCAGTGAGAAGTGCAACATCCAACATCAACTGCATTCAGGTGCTGGAGAATAAAATCCTACGCATTGCCACGAACGCCCATCTCTTCCGCGATAACGCCACCATTCACGAAGTCCTTAACTTCCCGTGGGTGGAGGAAGTCCAACGAATCTGACCTATTTCACCTGTAATACCCATAAATCAAGTACCCCCATCACCCCCTTAATGATGACGACTTGCTACTCGGACAGGACCTATCAGCGATGGACTGGAATGGGAAGAAAGCGGTTCTAGACAAGCGTCTGCTGAATGAGTGGCAGCTCAGATGGGATGGTGCTGAACACGGCCGTGTGACGCACAAGTTCATTCCAGAGGCAGCGTTCGTCGACAGGCGGAAGGACTTTGGATTTACTATGCGAGCCGGGTGATAAATATTTTGTTAAAGATTTCTAAAAAAAAAATTATATTCCATCGATAAGATAGTTTTACATATTTCCTCGACCCTGTCCATAGCGAATTAACACCGAACACTAAGCCTGATGGAATACAAGTGACCAAACTGAGGAACTTGCTCTGCTTTTATAGGCGCCGGCTAGTGTGACCAGCTCGACCTACGGGATTTTGCTTAGTTTCGATGACCTGCTATCGAAATCTCAGGATTGCGCTGATGTGGGATTAGTGTGACCAGCTGTTTTTTTTGCCTTAGGCGCGCGTTTAAATTGTCTTACGGTTGCAGGGCAGTCATAGAGTAATGGCTGATGTTGGAGCTAACAATCATTTAAATGCTAAAATTGTGTTTGGAGATAGGCAAATAAGAAGGTTAGCTAAATTTCAAAGGATAATTTCTTGAGACGAGATTCGCTGTTGCGATGACATAGTTTATTAATCCGCGCGATGGGCTTGATAGAATAATGGTTGATGATCCCCTAAAAATGATTTAAGAGCTAAAATTAAAAACAATTAAATATAGTTTAATATTATCTTGTCTCTGAGTATTATCGTATATGGTTAAAACAAATTTTTGTCAAAAGATTGCCGGGCAGTTAGAGAAACGTCTCTGACCCTACAAAACGGGATCACCGCGGTCTAGAAAAGGACGTCGCAAGCGCAGATCAGCCACGATTATTGTGAGAAAATCCAGGCGTATGCGCGTACGCGAAACTGATATGCCAGTTAAGTCATGTGCAAAGTGCCCAAGGATTAAGATCGCAAAGTCGCTGTTCGGACCTTAAAGAGTCTGTGCGTTAATACCTTCTGCAGAAAAATAGGGTTAATATGATAAGCCCGTCCAGGAATTGAGGAGGACGAAAATATTCGAATGGAACGGAAAATAACGCAAAAGTAAGTTAAATCTACATTTTATTATGAGCAAGGCGGTCAAAAGAAAGGTTTTTGTGACACCAACAATTAATTAAATAATAATTTAGAAACATATCACACTTACCATGTCGTGCCAATTGAGAATTCTAATGCCAAACTTTTCGCAATTACGTCCTAAGGAGATGGGCTGGCGACCATTGCAGTTTTTAGGCAGTATAAACATATATAAGTTTAGAAAAAGGGAACTAATACAATCCATACTTACCCGCAATTTTTCAATTTTTTCAGAACCTCTCTGAGCTAGCCGCACATTTCCAACAAATATTAGCAAGCAGTTCATTACATCTGGCGCCCATGAGTAATTGTCCTGACCAAGTGAACAAAGGATATAAGATGGGAAAGTTTCGGGAAGAAGGATTTTGCCGAGGTGAGTGAGGGTCTAGTGGGAAAACGATTATTTTTTAATTTTTACTTTTTAAAAAGGTGCCCACCAAAGTAGTTGAGGAGGCTCTTTCCTGAAAGTAAGATATTTGAATTTTAACTGATTGTTAAAAAGCCCAGCTGGTTGACAGTTCGACCGTAGCACGCTCAATACTGATGAACCACCAAAAATTCTGTCACTGGAAAGATTAAAGTTTTTCCGCTAGAAAGTTGTCATCGATGCTCTGTGGGGACCCACCAAATATTAAAAACTTTATTCTACAAATAATGACTTTTTTGGTTAATTTTAGAAATAATGTTTAATGTTTAAAATTCCTTATTTTATTATCCTTAGTTGAAATAAAAGATTACAGTTTTGTTTATGTTACAGTTTAGTTTAGTAATTAGTGAATCAAGTTGAAACTCACGGGTGTCAGAAAAAATAGTCTGTTTACTGTATATTTAGATTTGTATGCATATATTTTATATATACAATACGGCTATGTCTATTTTCGATCGGATCTAGATATAGTTTTTTATACACGTTACTCGTAGAGGAATAGCGGATATTGTATTTGTTGTAAATTATATAAGTCTTTGTAGATCTCAACAAAATTTGATTTTATTTTTTTTTACTTAAGCCTAGTACTCAGATCGACAAATGAGTTGCTAGCGTAAAATCTTTAATCTTTCCAGTGTGACCAAAATTTCGAGAGTTCATCAGAATAAAGCGTGCTACGGTCGTACTGTCAATCACCTGGGTTTGTTGACAAGCAGTTCAAATTCAAATAATATCAACTATCTTGGCAAGACATGTGTGCTGTATAAAGAAATTAAAAAACAATACAATGTAAATTTAACAGTTGTTTTTTTTAATTTACTGATAGTTATTTGATAATTTAAAGTTCATAGCTGCACTTTTATTATGTCTTTTCGTACATTTTTGACCTAAGAAACATTTTGCTCTGACAAGAGGCACCCCAGATAGTATTAATGTTATTTTGTCCTCACATGTAAACTCCTGCAATCGACTTTTGCGGGTTTTTTGATTTTTTCCCTCCATTTTTTAAATGTTCAGTGAGAAGCTCACGCGAAAAGATAAAATTTTTATTCTTTTCGCTGGGGTTCACCCAAAGTTCATTTCAGCAGACTGGCAACGCTAAGAAATTTTCTGGTATTTTTTTCGTCGATCTGAGTACAGCCAAGTACTCAGATCGACAAACGAGTTTGCTAGCGTAAAAAATTTAATCTTTCCAGTGTGACCAACATTTCGTGAGTTCATCAGAATAAAGCATCAGAATAAGGCGGGAAAGAGCCTTTAAAAGATATTATCAAATTCCTTGGCAAGACAAGTCTGCCGCTGTACAAAGAAATTTAAAAACAATACAATTTAAATTTAACAGTAGTTTTTTTTTAATTTACTGATAATTTAAAGTTCATAGCCGCACTTGTATTGTGTTTTTTCGTACATTCTTGACCTAAGAAACATTTTGTTTTGACAAGAGGCACCCCAGATAATATTAATGTTATTTTGTCCTCACATGTAAACTCCTGCAATCGACTTTTGCGAGTGTTTTGAGTTTTTTCATCCATTTCTTATAATGTTCAGAGAGAAGCGCACGCCAAAAGATTAAATTTTTTAAGCCTAGTACTCAGATCGACAAAAACTGTCCGCCAGTCATGAGAGAGAGCGAGAGGCAAACAGCTGGCGTTCACTTTTCGTCAACGTTTTTTTTCACCTCGGTCCTCAGATCGACGAAAAAATACCATAAAATTGCATAGCGTTGGCAGTCCGCGGGAATGAACTGTGGGTGAACCCTAGCGAAAAGAATAAAAAATGTAATCTTTTGGCGTGCGCTTCTCATTGAACATTTAATAAATGGAGGGAAAAAATCAAAAAACCCGCAAAAGTCGATTGCAGGAGTTTACATGTGAGGACAAAATAACATTAATACTATCTGGGGGCCTCTTGTCAGAGCAAAATGTTTCTTAGGTCAAGAATGTACGAAAAAACACAATAAAAGTGCAGTTATGAACTTTAAATTATCAGTAAATTAAAAAAAAACAACTGTTAAATTTAAATTGTATTGTTTTTAAATTTCTTTGTACAGCGGCAGACTTGTCTTGCCAAGGAATTTGATAATATCTTTTAAAGGCTCTTTCCCGCAAATACGATATTTGAATTTTAACTGCTTGTCAACAAACCCAGCTGATTGACAGTACGACCGTAGCACGCTTTATTCTGATGAACTCACGAAATGTTGGTCACACTGGAAAGATTAAATTTTTTACGCTAGCAAACTCGTTTGTCGATCTGAGTACTTGGCTGTACTCAGATCGACGAAAAAAATACCAGAAAATTTCATAGCGTTGCCAGTCTGCTGAAATGAACTTTGGGTGAACCCCAGCGAAAAGAATAAAAAATTTTATCTTTTCGCGTGAGCTTCTCACTGAACATTTAAAAAATGGAGGGAAAAAATCAAAAAACCCGCAAAAGTCGATTGCAGGAGTTTACATGTGAGGACAAAATAACATTAATACTATCTGGGGTGCCTCTTGTCAGAGCAAAATGTTTCTTAGGTCAAAAATGTACGAAAAGACATAATAAAAGTGCAGCTATGAACTTTAAATTATCAAATAACTATCAGTAAATTAAAAAAACAACTATTAAATTTACATTGTATTGTTTTTTAATTTCTTTGTACAGCACACATGTCTTGCCAAGATAGTTGATATTATTTGAATTTGAACTGCTTGTCAACAAACCCAGCTGATTGACAGTACGACCGTAGCACGCTTTATTCTGACGAACTCTCGAAATTTTGGTCACACTGGAAAGATTAAAGATTTTACGCTAGCATACTCATTTGTCGATCTGAGTACTAGGCTTAAGTAAAAAAAAATAAAATCAAATTTTGTTGAGATCTACAAAGACTTATATAATTTACAACAAATACAATATCCGCTATTCCTCTACGAGTAACGTGTATAAAAAACTATATCTAGATCCGATCGAAAAATAGACATAGCCGTATTGTATATATAAAATATATGCATACAAATCTAAATATACAGTAAACAGACTATTTTTTCTGACACCCGTGATTTTCAACTTGATTCACTAATTACTAAACTAAACTGTAACATAAACAAAACTGTAATCTTTTATTTCAACTAAGGATAATAAAATAAGGAATTTTAAACATTTAACATTATTTTCTAAAATTAACCAAAAAAGTCATTATTTGTAGAATAAAGTTTTTAATATTTGGTGGGTCCCCACAGAGCATCGATGACAACTTTCTAGCGGAAAAACTTTAATCTTTCCAGTGACAGAATTTTTGGTGGTTCATCAGTATTGAGCGTGCTACGGTCGAACTGTCAACCAGCTGGGCTTTTTAACAATCAGTTAAAATTCAAATATCTTACTTTCAGGAAAGAGCCTCCTCAACTACTTTGGTGGGCACCTTTTTAAAAAGTAAAAATTAAAAAATAATCGTTTTCCCACTAGACCCTCACTCACCTCGGCAAAATCCTTCTTCCCGAAACTTTCCCATCTTATATCCTTTGTTCACTTGGTCAGGACAATTACTCATGGGCGCCAGATGTAATGAACTGCTTGCTAATATTTGTTGGAAATGTGCGGCTAGCTCAGAGAGGTTCTGAAAAAATTGAAAAATTGCGGGTAAGTATGGATTGTATTAGTTCCCTTTTTCTAAACTTATATATGTTTATACTGCCTAAAAACTGCAATGGTCGCCAGCCCATCTCCTTAGGACGTAATTGCGAAAAGTTTGGCATTAGAATTCTCAATTGGCACGACATGGTAAGTGTGATATGTTTCTAAATTATTATTTAATTAATTGTTGGTGTCACAAAAACCTTTCTTTTTGACCGCCTTGCTCATAATAAAATGTAGATTTAACTTACTTTTGCGTTATTTTCCGTTCCATTCGAATATTTCGTCCTCCTCAATTCCTGGACGGGCTTATCATATTAACCCTATTTTTCTGCAGCAGGTATTAACGCACAGACTCTTTAAGGTCCGAACAGCGACTTTGCGATCTTAATCCTTGGGCACTTTGCACATGACTTAACTGGCATATCAGTTTCGCGTACGCGCATACGCCTGGATTTTCTCACAATAATCGTGGCTGATCTGCGCTTGCGACGTCCTTTTCTAGACCGCGGTGATCCCGTTTTGTAGGGTCGGAGATGTTTCTCTAACTGCCCTGCAATCTTTTGACAAAAATTTGTTTTAACCATATACGATAATACTCAGAGACAAGATAATATTAAACTATATTTAACTATTTTTAATTTTAGCTCTTAAATAATTTTCAGGGCATCATTAGCCATTATTCTATCAAACCCATCGCGCGGATTAATAAACTATGTCATCGCAACAGCGAATCTCCTCTTAAGAAATTATCCTTTCTAATTTAGCTAACCTTCTTATTTGCCTATCTCCAACCACAATTTTATCATTTAAATGATTGTTAGGTCCAACATCAGCCATTACTCTGTGACTGCCCTGCAACCGTAAGACAATTTAAACGCGCGCCTAAGGCAAAGAACAGCTGGCCACACTAATCCCACATCAGCGGAATCCTGAGATTTCGATAGCAGGTCATCACTAAGCGAAATCCCATAGCTCGAGCTGGTCACACTAGCCGGCGCCTATAAAAGCAGAGCAAGTTCCTTAGTTTGGTCACTTGTGCTCCATCAGGCTAAGTGTTCGGTAGTAATTCGCTATGGACAGGGTCGTGGAAATATATAAAACTATCGTATCGATGGAATATAATTTTTTTTAAGGAAATATTTAACAAAATATTTATCACCCGGCTCGCATAGTGAAGTCCTTCCACCTGTAGACGAACGCTGCCTCTGGTATGAACCTGTGCCTCACATGCCGTGTTCAGCACCATCCCATCTGGGCTGCCACTCATTCAGCAGACGCTCATCTAGAACCGCCTTCTTCCCGCTCCAGTCCATCGCCGATAGATCCTCTCCGTGTAGCCAGTCGTCATCATCCAGGGGGAGTCCTTTCCGCATCTTGAACCTCACTGCAGCTCGGTGTGCATCAAGGTCCATTGGAGGAGCTCCAGCAAGCACCTGCAATGCCACTGTGGGCACTGTGCGGCATACCGGTAGGCTTCCTAGCAGGATAAGCCTTTGGCACGAGATGAGGTGATCCAGGGACTTCCTCTGTCTCACCTTCTCGTACCAAACCGAGGCACCAAATAGCGCGCAGGGCACCATGAGCCCGGCGTATATGACGCGCTTCGCGCGAGGACTGAGACCCCAGTCGACTCGCAGCACGCGTGCCAACGCCGCCGTAACTCCAGCCAGACGAACTCGAAGCGCCGAGATATGCGGGAGAAAATTCAACAGCTCGCCAACTGTGATACCTAGATACCGGCATTTGTCAACGTACGGCAGGCCTGCTCCAGCAAACCGAAGCGTAGGACGCCTACTCCGAGATAAAACTCCTTTCAGCAACATGACTGCCGTCTTGCTGGTCGACACACTCACTCCGACTTCCGCTCCCCAAACTCCCACGACGTCCATCAGCTCTGCACCCTTCTGCTCGATCTGTTGCCTGCTCTCCCCTTCGACAAGGAGTAGCAAGTCGTCCGCATATGCACTCAGAGCACATAGTGGCTCCAAACGCTGAAGCAGCACATCCATCAATAGGTTCCAAATAAATGGGCCACTAATGGACCCTTGCGGGCAGCCCCTTGTAACCGGGACTGTGGCTACCTCATACCTGCTGACGATGCTTGCATTCCGGCCGGAGAAAAAGCTTTTCCACAAGCGGATTTTTCGACAGCCAACGCCGATCAAGCACTGCGCTCCATTCCAGATGGTCGAAAGCTCCCTTGAAGTCCACGAAGATCCCGAGAACATATTTCGCGCGGCTATCGGCGACTGTTCTCTTGACGTGCCTCTAGGCATCCTCCACGCAGCGTCCGGGTGTAAAGCCGTACTGCCACCTGCAGCCATCCGGTAGCACCTCCTTCAGCCGATTCACCATGATCCCCTCGAGCACCTTTCCGAACACCGGTAGCAGGCATATGCCACGATAGGAGGCAGGGTCGCTCCTGTCCTTATCGGGCGCCTTTACCAGCGGTATCACTCTCGGATGCTTCCACTCGGTAGGAAAGTGTCATTCCGAAAGGCAGCGAGAGTACAGCTTCGTCAGGTACTGAGGGATGGCACGCCATACCTCCTTGACAATGCCGCCTGTGATGTCGTCCATCCCAGGAGAGCGTCTGCTCTTCAACCTGGCGACACACGCAACCACTTCGAATGCCTCCAACGCCGGTGTGGCAATGTTCGGAATGCTTCTGGGTGCTATCAACTCCGCAACGGGGAAAAAGTTGCGAAGCAGCACACTCGCGCTGTCGTGCCATGTTACGACCAGCTCACCATTCGAACGAAGGCATCCAAGTTCCGTTGTCTTTCTCCGTCCTCGGCAGATACGGTAGACGTGCCCCCATGGATCATCTTTGTGCTGTCCCACGAAGTCTCGCCAGTTCTTCTCCTTGACCGCCAGGATGAGCTTCTTGTACTGTCCTGAGATAATTCTCAGTTCAGCAGCAAGTTTCCCCGCATCGCCGGTGTTACTCCGACGGGCGTCCTGTAGCCTACGCCTCAGTCTCCTGACCTCTTGGCGCTTGGTACTCAGCTCAGGATTCCACCATATTACCTTACCTCCGGCATTCGGTCGTCTGCGCCCTGACACCCTGTCACACACATCGTGGACGATTGAGCGCAGAGCACAGACTTGGTCGTCCAACGGCGACTCCTCCAGCTCCTTGGTCCTCCCGGTTGCTCCTCTGATCTCCTCACCGAATCTCCGCCAATTAGCATTGGAGAGCTTCCAATGCGGTACAGGAGCTGTGCTCTCAACTGCACCGCTCAGGACTGGGGTAACCACAACACTGATAATGTTATGGTCACTCAGTTCCCATGGTTGAACTCTCCAATCGTATGTAGCCCACATACATGCTGCTTCGTTGGCGAAAGTCACGTCGATATCACTTTGGGCCCTAGGCTCGTGGTGATTATCGAACGTGAACTCCTGGGTAGCTACGTTGAGCACGCCGGCACAGCTTCCAACAACCCACTCGGCTAGCAGCTCACCCCGTCTGCGATTCAAGCTAGTCCCAGTGTTTTCTGGGATTTTGCTGAACCACATAGGAGATACTGCATTGGCGTCCAGGCCGAGGATGGTAGGGTTTCTGCTGGCCAGCAGCAGCACCTCATCCAGGTATCCGATGTACGGCTCCAGCTCCACTCCAAATTGGCAGTAAACGGAGGTCAGAAAGATTGTGCCATATCTTCCGGTGACTCTCACGCTTACGCCAAGCGCCGTCGTCAGGGGAACGATGGGCATGCAGATGGCATCTTTGTCGTCCACGATGATGGCCGCCTTACTCCTCGCATCAGGGAAATCGCGCATACCTGAGGGAAATCCCGAGATCCTCCCGTACGGCTCCATACACGGCTCCTGCACCAGCGCGAACAGATGGCCGGAGTCTCTCATTAGGACTCCAAGCTCTATCATGGCTTCTCGGCCACGACCACAATTCGCCTGGATGAGACTAAACATTTAATGTCTAGCCTGCACCCTCAATAGCACCGCGCCGTATATCGGGCATACCCCCGAGAGCATATGATGCCCCGAAGGCAGTCCTTTGTAGCGACAATTCCGGCAGTCCACCGGGTTGGTGCACCTCGCTGCGTTGTGGCCGGCCTGTCCGCACTGGCGGCACACGTTCTCCTTGAACCTGCACTTGTCAATCTTGTGGTCGAAACCCACGCACCTGTGGCATGCGTAGGTTCGAACCTCCGATCGGCAACGGTACGAGAACCACTTCACGTAGACCCTGCCCCCGTCTAGGATTACCTGCGCCTCGTCACTCACCTCCAGAGTCACATTTACTGTGGCTCCGTTGGCGGCCGACCAGGGCTTCGTTGCCAGGTGCACCGACTTCTCGAACTCCTTAAGGGGCATCTCATCGAAGTTCTTCTGGTGGAGCTCCACCATAAACTCCTCCGGTCCAATGGACGTGTCCACGTCGAACACCGTCATCTTGGCCTTCGCCGCTGCATTCCTTGCCACTTTCAAGCCTACCTCGGCGAACTTCGTCGAGGCAACAACTTTGGCCAGCTCGACCTGAGACGGCGTGCGAATAATCGCACCGCCTCGCTTCAGCTCCCGCACATCGTGCACCCTTACGCCAAGGGTTGGGGCCACTTCCTTGCGGATCTTGTCCGCAATCTGCCTCCCAGACAGCGCAGGGTCGTCGCCTGCCACGACGGCCGACCAGGTCTCCCTGACCTTCACCCGCGGTGCGGCTATGGGAACGAAAGGGGCTGCGATGTTCGCACCCCGAGCAGCAGTGGCAGCATAAGAAACCGGAGCCGGAACGACCGGAGGTGGCATCCTCAGACGGCCTTCCAATTCTCCGCACCGAAGCATCAGCGCCACGACTAGCTCGTCGTAGCGGCTAAGCGACTCAGAAAGCCAGTTGGCTGCCTCCCCGGTCATCGAAACGAGGCTTCTCCTCGCCATCCTCTGGGCCGTCGAGAACTCGGCCAAAACGGCAGCATGCCCGTCCGGAACCACCCAACCGGCGTTCGACCTCGGTATTTCAGCTGCCTTTTCGGCCAGCCGGACTGAGCTCTGGCGATCGCACACTCTCCTGGCGTTTTCGATTGCTTCGTCGATCACCTGAAACAATCCGTCGGCACCAGTACCAGCAGCTGCAGTCGGCGCCGCAGCATCGCTCCTCTCCTCCTGTCCCGCAACTGGTCTGGGCTCCTCCAGTGAAGAGAGCTGCTCCTCGACCATACGATCAGGAACTCCTGCCTCGCTGTCCCGGGCCGGCACCTTCGCCTGCGAGGCGCTCCTCGGCGGCGCAGTGGCGCGTTTGCCCCTAGGGCGACCCCTTGCGGGCATCCTGCTGGCACTACTTGCCCTGCTCCCAGCGGACTGCTCGCTCTCGGAAATATCCATAGCGCCCTCCTTTGGGGGAAGACGCCGTATATTGGGTATTTCCAGTACCCGAACCGCTGTCTGTGTTAACAACTATCCAAGACACTCACCAATAAACTAGGTGGCAACTCTGAATAGAGCGGGTACACCAACCGAACACTACAGCTGTCGCACAGCTGTTTTCGCTCTCAGAGAGCTTTTTACACTTTGATTCCGCTTATTTGTCCGTTTTAGAAAAATGCACTCGCGGAGCACACGAAAACACGTCTACTCGGCGCAACTTTCCACGAACGACTGTGAGTAGATAGGGACAGTTACTGTTTCGGATCCCTCCGAACTTATTTAACGTGGCGTGTTCCACACTGAAGGGATTACAACCACGACACTCGAATATACCCACATGTGAGCATATAGTGCACGTGTCTAGGTTAAGCGCCAGACCAACGCCCCGTTCCGGAGACTATAGCTATGTACATAGCCTCCATCCCGGTCACAATTCGAGTGCTTGCTTGCCGGGGCAAGACACTCCCCCTTGTTCAGGAGCGAGACCATCTAAAATCTCTGCCGATCTATGGATCCGGCACCCGGTTGATTAACGCAACTCCACGTCGAACACGAAGGTTCTACCCGCGATATAGGTCGACCACAACCACCACGATACTCCCACCAGGGGGCCTACCTCAATGGGCAGCCTTGGAATGCTGCCCAACCCGTGGTCCAGTTACGCCTCTTTGCCTAATATCATCATCAGACAATGTTTTATGGAATATGATACCTCAGAGTATACGATTTTGTCGTCCATTAAAGCTGGAGTTTTTAAAAGAATCTATTGAAGTTATTAAGAGAGAGCATTTACAGATAGAAGCTGAAATACAACATTTAATATCATCCAAAGTAATCCTAAAAAATTATCAATGCTTGTATGTAAAGTTCAGTCTGCACTTAACTGTAATTGATGGCAAAGTGCTTAATGCCTTAACTGAAACAAAATCATATCAAGCTTGCCCCATATGCAAAGCGACGCCAAAGGATTTAAGTGTCTTCAGTTTATTCCTATTATGGACAATTTAAAATATCGTGTAAGTCCACTACATTGCTGGATTAGATTTTTGAATTTATACTCCTTGCCGCATACAAAAAAAGTGGAAAATTATGAATCCAGGCGACAAATTCATGGTTTCGGAAAAAAAGAAACACATTCAAAAATTGTTTTGGGAGAAGCTGGCACTAAAGGTTGATCAACCAAAACAAGGTGGATTCGGAAGCTCCAATGTCGGAAATACTGCGCGCCGTGCATTTAGCAGCTATATAGAATTCTCCAATTTAACTGGCATTGATCTCCAAGTCATTTTGAATATGCGAACCATATTAATATGCTTATCATGCCAATTACCAATAAACCTGGACAAATATGAGCAACTTTGCGAAGAAACTGGACACCTTATTGTGGACAAATATCCATGGCTTCCCATGACTCCGACTGTCCACAAGATTTTGGTTCACTCCAGACTCATCTTAGAACAAACAGTTCTTCCAGTCGGCTATTTTGGCGAAGAGGGTGCAGAGTCCAGGAATAAGTATTATAAATCCGACAGACTCCATGCGAGAAAGCACAGTCGAATCTCCAACTTTAGAGATGTTTTCCAGAGAGCCATGGATACTTCGGACCCCATCATTTCATCTATGAATTTGAAGCGCGTCCGAAAACATAAGCGGCTTTCTCTTCCACCAATGTCACAGGCTAATACAGTGCATCCTGGACGCTTTTGAAACCAGAAAGTACCGTGGGAGGAAGAAGAAGTCCAGCGAAGCAGCAAGCGCTATGTAAACACACTCCACGACCACTGTAATAACCTGGCAATCAACCTGTTGGACAACAGCACACGGACCAGGAGGTTACCCCCCTTTGGATCTCCACTGGGACTGATATCTATTGCAACACACGATGGGACTGATGTCTATCCCACAACACACGCAGACTGATGTCTATTCCAACACACGCTGACTTTGTAATACCACTAACCATACAACATATAGACTGGTCATTTCATACAACGAATTTGGTCACAACATTTTTCAATCAGGAGGCCCCAGTGCTGGTAGCAGCAGGCCCCGACACTTCGTGTGCCTTCGGGTTTTTTTTCGCTCTCGTTCTAATTCTTATTTTGACGCTCGCGCTCGAGTTCGGTCGTTCAGTCGCAGAGACGCGCATTTAGAAGAAGGTTGGCCTGCGCTTGAATTGGGCTTTGTATGTATGCGTGTTCATGCATTCTCATACAGGGGTGCATGTGTGCGATCATTTTATTTCGATGCAGCATGAATATTTTGTCTTTTGCTACTTCTCAGACTTGGTACCCTAACAATATGGGCGTATCCACTATTGGGTTAATGATAAAAATAAGAATATTATATGTTACAGTATATTTTTTAATATTTCAGCATAAATTTAATTTTGGTTTGCAAATTCATATCAGTAGTAGCTGTAAAATGTTTTGCATATATATATGTAATCCAATTAATAGAAATCAATCTACTGAGATACGAACAGGGCATATCGCAGTCGGTGTCAAAAAAAACCCACTGCTTTTAAGTGGTTCAGAAAACTTCAAACCAAATCAGCTTTGGTTGTTGTTCTGCGAGCGGATGGTGCCTGCATACCCTACCGACGATTGAATTTTAGGGGTGGGGACAGAAACAAGAACGGCTGTTTGGCTTTTGTTTTGTTTACATTTTTTAGGACACTTGTTTTGAATGTTATGTTTAATGACCTTTGGTTGATTTATTTTTTTAAGGTTCGCAGTGTAATATTGTTTAATGTTGTTATTTAATGATCTACCTTTATTTTTATGTATGTTTGTTCTTAAAAGTCGCCGCTCGAATTAGTTACCGATAAATATACATACATATATGTACACCTGTGTTAAATTGTAGTTTTTAAACTTTTTCACAACTTAAAAAAATGAATTTAGGTTAAACTTCTAAAATACTTCTAAAATGGAACAAATATACAAATCTGATTTTTTTATTTAAATAATATTTAAATTTTTCAATTGTATAATTTTAATCTCGGAAAATAAGAAATTGTTTAATCAAAAGTAATTTAAAGTACATCCAAAAAATATTCAAAGTGATTTTCTTAAATGTATATTACTATTTTAAATCAAGAAGTAAACTTTTAATGATTTTTAATATATTTAAATTTCGATCGAATAGTGTAAAAGTTTATTTATCCAATTTTTCCCACTAATTTTGCTGTAAGCACAGGTGTATGTAAGTAATATATGTATTTAAATCGGTATCCAGGGAACACCACGAGGAGGCCATTGCAAGTGCGATGGAGTCTTCAATGAAGACTTACGAGTCGACTTGAGATATCAAAATGCTTTGAACATCTCCTTGTTCCCCACCTAACAATACCTCCTATACCTACAAAAAAAATTAAACATTTTATAAGAAACTAATTACTGTTTGAGTATTTTTAGTTTTCTTGCACCAGCTGTTGATACAGCTTTTCCTTTTGTAATACAGGAACGTATAATTTTGTGTTTTATTCTTTTCTTATAAGGATTTTTGTCAAATATATTTTTAAAAATATTGTAGTGAATTTCAATTAAAGAGAAATAGTAATCTGAAGGAGCTTTAAGTTTTAAACCTTTATCGGCGCAGTCATAATTTTTATTTATAATTAAATGTTCTGTGGAGCATTGCGTTTCTATATTTGTTTTTAATAGATCAGAACACACTCCGCACTCTTTTTTTTGCAGAAATTTGAACAATATATAGCCTGCAAAATATCGCAAGGCATTGCTATCAAATTCGTTTCCAGTTGCAATATCAAAAATTTGCTCAATTTCCGTCTCTTCATCTGAGAACATATCGAAATCGGTAGTTTCTTCGGTTTTTATGTCATTACAAGTTTTGTTTAAGCTGCAGTCCTGGATAACATTTATTAACATTGTATCTTCATCTGGGCCGCAATTACCAGATACTGATGTGGATGTTAATATTTTCATCGATAGCATTTTTGACATTATGATGTTAAATTCATACATCGTTGGATTATTTTTTGTTGCTCCGCGAGCCCTTATTAAATAAAATAGGTTTTCTAAGGGGTCAATTTCGCGGTTGATAAATAAAATTTTTCCGAACTCCACACACTTCCAGCTAGTGCAAGTACAGATGAAATGCTCAAAATCATTCCGTCAATGCAATGCACTAAATGTGGATATTTAAATTCTCCAAAATACTTCCTCATTTCAATGAGGTATCTGTATGGGTTTCTTTCATATAGAACATGGCTATTGAGGCAATCAAAGATAAATAAATTTTTTCTATAAAATTTGCCGTAGCTTCTGCGCTATTTCGGCATTCCACAAATCCGCCAGAATCAATCACAGTTCGGATTGCGCCCGCAACAGTGTGGCTAAATATTTGTGTTGCATATTTAACTTTCATTTTTTCAAATGAATTCGGATTAATATGCTTGGCAGTTAATTTGGGACAAAGCCTTGTTGAGTTTCTAGTATAATTTTTTTAATATATCCCAAGATACTTCGCCATCAGGCGTTATTAATTTGTTCTTCATTATTATATTTCTCAATGATTTAATAAGATGTGGGGCATCAAATATTGTAAATATTTCTTTTCCGTTAACATTAAAACTCGACTTGTTTATGTTAACTCCCCATTTTTTGAATGCTGCTCTATTATTTGAGCCTTGATCGCATATTATAGCGCGTACGTTAAGCCCCAAAGTTTGCGAAACTCCAATGTTCGCTAGAACTTTGCTCATGAGGGCATCATGTTTAATACCGTTAGCCGAAACAGTATAACTTATAACGTACTTCCAATTTTAAAATAAGCCTCTAGCCATAAAAACGCATACTTGCTGCTCCAAAAACCGTGTTCTTTTCTCGCCATCGTTTTCAAATCCTTGAATTTCATCGAGTGCGGTATTATATTGCAGTCCTTTTTTTATTTTTATTTCAGCACCAAGGATAACTGCTTCTTTACCTTTCTCACTCATTTCACCAACAATTTTCTGAAGGTTTTCTAATAAATCAGGTTGAAATCCTGGCGACATATTTTTAAAAAGAACCCATCGAGACAACGTCCGTTTTGACGGAAGTTTTAAATTTAAAACATCCCGCATATATTCATATGTTCGGGATGAATAAAAATTTACTTTTTCTGCGCTGTTGTAAGAATTTGATTTTTTTATTAGCATTTTTCATATAGTTTTTGCCTCTTCAGAAACATGAGGCATTTTATTAATAATGTTAAATATATTTATGCTTTTTTTCTTCCTAAGTCTCTTACTTTTGCGCTTCATAGCATTTTTCATTAAAACATTAGCTCTTCTCAAGTTCTCCATTTTTTGTTTATAGGTTTTAATCGCAAGAAACATCTCGTAATTTGTATTTCTATAAAACATCTCATTTTCTTCCCTTTTTTGGCAATAACAACAATTTCCTAACTGCGGTACACTAGGAGTTACTAAATCAGAAGGGCTAACATATAACTGCACTACACTAGGAGTTACTAAATTAGCATCTGAATTCGGTGCCCTCAAAATTTAAAGGGCTAACATCTAAACTATCGGACAAATTTTGTGACCTAATTGGGTTTACATAAATGCCAATTGGTTCTTCTGCCCCATCATCATTAAATTCAAATTGTTCACAAGGAACAGAACTGTCCGAACGCAAAAGGAAGTTGTCAGTTAAATTCAAAGTGGGCACGGCATTGCTTTTAAGCCTATTTATCCCAATATATTTACTTTCGAAATGACTATTACAAATACGCGAAGTTCGTCTATTAAATTGTCATCCAAATTGCATAACTCAACCCATTTTTTAAGTCTCCTATCATCTGATGGATATGAAAACAACTTAACTGGGAAGGAGTCTGATGAATCCCTATAACTCCCCCTGCAGCACTCTATAATATACCTCCGACCATTTTTCCTAACACTATGCTGATTCATTGCAAAAATTCCTTAAAAATAATATTTATATAAGTTAAAATATTTTTATACTTGCGAATTGAAGATTATACAACCACGGACACTCGGAATAGCAAGACAGGCGTTTTGAAAACAACACGCTGTATTGAAAATAAA